>OV049926.1:150111958-150631213 GCA_920104205.1 Eupeodes latifasciatus | reverse complement strand
TGATTCCTATTTTGAAACGAGCAACTCTGTCTAAACAACTTTGTTTTTAAAATTTGCTCAATGAAGATAAATTAATATGCAACATCTGGCAACACCGATCTACCACCATGACAGACAAAATGAAGTGTGTCGATAACATGAATTTCGTACCGGTAATACAGCATGGCAATACAGTACAGTGTATTGTTTTCCTTTTTGCACGTGATGTTGATCATCACTATAGCTAAAGTTTAAGTCCCAATTAATTAAAACAATATAATCTAAGGAAACTGTAAAATCATTAAGTTCCTAAAACCGGGTCCGGCAAAAAGATCTCCCATATTTAAAAAGGCAATGACAAATAAATAAACAATTTAACAGAAAAATTGTATTGAATTTTTTAAATTAAATACTATACCATTTTACATTAAATAAAATAATTACTTAGTTTTACACATTATATCCGTTAAATATTGTCCTCTATTATTAATACATTTACGACGCCTTTCCCGGAAGTTTTCCATTGCTCGTTGAGTCATTTGTGGTGTAATGGCTGCCAATTCCTGAGTGATTGCCTCCTTAAGTGCTTCCAAAGATGTTGGGCGATGAGTGTAGACTTGGGCCTTTAAATACCCCCAAAGAAAAAAATCACAAGGTGATAAATCGGGGTACCTTGGTGGCCAGGTAATGTCTCCTCGTAAAGAAAGAAGATGCCCTGGAAACATCTCTCTCAAAATGGTTAGTGAACGCCGCCGCGCCGCCGTGAAGTTTGTGCTGTGGCTCCATCTTATTGGAACCAGACTTCTTTCTGGTTCCTAGTAAACTGATTTAAGTTTGGTTGGACGAAGATTTCAATCATGTGACAGTAGCGATCCGCATTAATTGTAACTTTTTGCCCATTTTCTTCAAAAAAAAAATACGGACCTAACACACCAAATTCAGCAACAGTACACCAAACTGTCACATATGTAAGGGATGTGAAGTGGTCGTTGATGAATTTCTTGAGGGTTTTCTGTTGCCCAGTATCGGAAATTTTTACTGTTTGTTTATTTACAGTACCCGATAAATGAATATGGGCCTCGTCAGACGAAATTAAAACAGCACCAACGGGAATGTTTCGAAGAATGTCTTCACAAACAGCTCTGCGAGTTTCAAAATCTCTCTCACTTAATTCTTGTGCGATCATCATTTTGTAGGGATGCATAGCATATGAAGATGTGTGTGCAAAATTCGTCTTACACTCCTATTAGACAATCCAAGGGCAGCTGCATGTTTAAGTGCTGAACGCCTCGGAGATTGCTGGATAGACGCACTAACACGTGTCACATTATCCGCCGTTGTTGCGGTTAAAGGTCGGCCAGACGATTTTCTCTTTAGCGCAGAACCCGTTGCTCTAAAGTTTGATAACCAAAATCGAATTGTTTTACTATCCGGAACAGGATCATGTCGTCCAAGTTGAAATCGAATGCGAAATGCTCGCTGAGTAGTAATCGCAGAACCACCATTACGGATATATTCCTCTACGACGAATGCGCGATGCTCACCGTGCCATGCCATTGTGATTACTAAAAACGGCATGTAGGCCTCTATCTATCTATACCCGGAATACCATTTTATCTATAAATAGCTTTAAATATAAACGTCTAAAAATACGGGAGTTTTTTTTGCCGGACCCTGTATAATAACAATCCTTAAGAAATTACTTTAATTGAACTAATATGAAAAATACAGGATCCTTTTTTATTTTTACTTTAAACTCTGATTACATTAACATCACCGTTATTATATCGTCCGCCAGCAGCAGCGCCGCCAGTTGCTTTATTCTTAATACAATTACAGTTATTCTTTTGATTTTCTTTATGCATTAACTTAATTGTCAAACAAGCTAACAAAACAGCAATTTTCCATTAAACTTTCTTGCCAGATGTTCACAACCGTTAAATGTGCATCGTTCTTCATCAAAGAGTAAAAATTGAAGAAAAACAAAATATAAAAATAATACTCATACATAATAATAAATATACTTATATAGCTATAGCTAAGCTATAGTTATAAGACTGTAGGTATTTAATACAAAAGTTGCTCATTTTAAAAGAACCAACCGAGAGAAAGTGATTAATTTTCATTTCTACGGCAAGGATGATGCCTTTAGAAACACAAATAAAAATAAAAATAAAAATAAAACTGAAACTGAACTGAATTGAAAAATAAATTAAAATAAAAATAGCAATCATAATAGCAAAAAGTGTAGTGGTGTTGAGTGAAGTAGTTGAGGTTGGGGGGGGGGGGGGGGGGGTTGAGTGGGCGAAGTGACAAATAACAAACAAAAAAAAACACAACCATTTTCCATTTTCCATTTGATTTTCCATAAAGTGCGCTCCAATGTCGGGTATTTCTAGCTGCTGCACTTTTTCTGTCTGCAGGGAAAAACTACAAAAAGAATTTGCACTCAAGTGCTCACTGCACTCAAGTGTTAAGTGGAATTTCACCAGCTCATTACATTTAATTTTTAAATAATTTGTATCTCTTTTTCGAAACATAAAAAACATACATACATTTAGCAGATAGAAAATAGTTTAACAAAGTCTTAGAATAAACAAAATTATTTATTTGGAAAAAATTTCAAACCAAATTTTCGATAAACTTTTTGTTTTTTCTTTTTGTTTTAAAATGAAATGAATTTTAAAATCTCAAGATTTTGAAGCAAAAAATTTAATTTTCATAAAGGCAATCTGCTTATTCTGACTTTATTTGGATGCATCTCTTAATAAGAAATGAGCCAAACAAATAAAATTGGTGGAATTCTCCTTAAAGAAGAAAAACACCCCCTAAACATCGTACTGTGTTCAAAAACGGAAATCATCTCGAGGATAACATCAATTTAATATTCTTTTGACATGAAAAGTAGTTGTGGTATTTTCTTTTCCAAATTTGTTATTTTTTTCTAGTTTTTCTTTTTATTTTTTCTTTTATACAACTCAAAACAATTCGAAACGCCAACAAAACTTTACAAAAGAAAAACAAGATTTTCTAAAACAACTGTTAACCAAACTAAAAAATAGCACTACCAAAAATTAAAAAAAAAATAAAAACGAAAGAAATAAAAAAGATATTTGATTGACAAAAATTGGTAAACGAATTGACTTACAGTCGGTGGAGAGAGATTTATTGCAGAACCGCGTCTCTCCTGTGGTCCTATACTTGAATGCCGCCGAATAGGTAAGCCACCTCCGGGTGTACCACCTGGCGAGGAGGCACACGATGGCGCTATTCGTATTTTTGGTGTCATCAGGGTATTGTCCGATAGACGTCGATTTGGGAACGCATTTGAAACGCGCAGGAAATTACTGTCAGGCGATGAAGGTGAACCACCAAACCACCAACCGCCCAATATTCCAGAACCTGAAAGGAATATTTAATTATAATTTTATACCTATGTATGGATGTGTGTGCATTTATGTTTATATATCGAAATATGAGTCTTTGATGATGGTTAAAATGAAAGGCTATTGTGTTGTTTTGAGGAGGTTAACTCTATGTGTATATAGTGACTTTGAGGGTTCATGAAAGTTTCTTAGTTTTCATACCCCAAAGGATAACTTAATGAAATAATTGATGGCACTGACATTTGGGAAGCCGCAATAAACGGGAGTTATGAAATAACAATAGAAACATCAAATACCATTGTTTACGGTTTACGTGAAAGATAATAATTATTTAGTAACAAGAGTAAAGTACTTACATCAGGGATACCTTATTGATTGAATTGAAACTTAAGGCCAACAAGAGCGGGTTTGCTCAATAATAGTTTGAACGAAATTCAATATTTAACACGTTGCCGTAGTTTAGTGATTTGAATTCAATGATTGTGGTAGGTTAAGTGAGTTTTAATCCTAGTTCAAGGTTCTGTTGTGGTGTAAATGCAATTTATATCAAATTATAAATATTACTTGAATATCAGAAAATTCACCGAAATCAAGCAAATTAAATTACTGAATCAAGGATCAATATCATAAATACGGTTCAGTGTTATTTAGTTATTTTGACTTACGGATTTTTGAATTGGTCAACATTATAATTGGCTTTCGTCCCATATATATGTACGCACAGTTGAACCTCTGTTAATCCACAAAATTACAGAACCAATTTTTTAATATTTTGAAAGATCTTAACAATCTTATTAATTAATCGGAAATACATTTTTTACATCTGAATTTTGAAAAGAATTAAGAACCAAAATACTATCACTACTCTTATCCCCAGTTAATTCACCGAAATCAGTAAATTAAAATTCATGAAAAACGAATCAATTTTAAAATTGTGATATAATATTTAACTTAACCTATGATTCTGTGATTTTGACTCACTGCTTTTTGTTCAATAGATGTTTAAAAAATAATAACAAACATTATTGAAACTTGGTTTAATTATTGAAATCTATATATATAAAAATGTATTGCTGTTCGTTAGTCTCACTAAAACTCGAGAACGGCTGAACGGATTTATCTTATCTTAGTCTTGAAATGTTCGTAGAGGTCTAGGGAAGCTTTAAAAGGCGAGAAAAAATCGAATAATTTCCGGGAAAACCCTAAAAACAGCCCTTTTCTATTTCCGATACAAACGTTTTCTAGAGTCAATTTGAAATTTATTGCTATTCAATGAAGTTCATATTAAATTATAGCCACTCACTGTTGTCTAAGTAATTTAGGTGTGTTTCTAACGTCAAAGAGTCAATTTGCAATTTATTACCGCTGCATAAAGTTCAAATTCATTCATATCTATGAATCTTCGCGTGCGCTTTGGAGTTCCAAAGGGAACAACAGTACGACATTGAAGCATTGGCCGAAACAGTTCGTACAAATGTTCAACAATTAAATTAACAACAAAGAATTGCGTACGACACTTTGATAGAAGCTGTGAACAGTGGATCTGGTGGAATTTATTTCCTTGATGCTCCCGGAGGAACCGGAAAAACATTCTTAATTTCATTGCTTTTGGCGAGGATCAGATCGCGAAATGATGTTGGTCTAGCGTTGGCTTCATCTGGAATAGCTGCGACTCTGCTAGAAGGCGGACGAATTGCGCATTCTGCCTTGAAATTACCATTAAACTTGCAAATCACCGAAACACGAATTTGCAACAACGCCAAAAATAGTGCAATGGCCAAGATCATACATGTATGCAAATTAATTGTTTGGGATAAATGCACAATTGCCCATAAGAGGTCACTGGAGGCGCTGGACAGAACATTGAAAGATCTTCGTGACAACCAAAATATTTTTGGTGGGGCCATGATTCTGTTGTCAGGTGATTTTCGTCAGACTCTTCCAGTTATTCCCCGATCAACTGTTGATGAACTAAATGCATGCCTAAAATCATCAAATTTGTGGCAGTACGTAAAGACACTCCAATTAACAACTAACATGCGAGTATTTTTGCAACATGATGAAACTGCAAATGTGTTTGCGAAGCAGTTGTTAGATATTGGAAATAATAAAGTTGCAATGGACATCTCGACCGGATTCATCATCATCAAAAGAGGAGCTTATTCAGCGTGTTTTCCCAGATATAGCGCAAAAGTTCAATAACCATAATTGGCTGGGTGAACGAGCAATATTGGCAGCGAAAAATAAAGATGTCGAGGATCTCAATGCGACCATTCAGAATTTTCTTCCAGGACAGTTGGTTTCCTTTAAATCAGTCGACCCCGTTATGAACCAGGGTGACGTAGTCAACAATCAAACGGAGTTTTTAAATTCACTGGAATTACCTGCATTACCACATCACAATTTGCAGTTAAAAGTAGGATCAGTTGTCATCATGCTGCGTAACATTAATCAACCTTGACTATGCAATGGAACAAGACTGGCTGTAAAAAAGCTGATGAATAACGTCATTGAGGCAACAATCATAAAAGGAAAATACAAAGGAGAGGATGTCTTGATCCCGCGAATACCGATGATTCCAACGGATTTACCATTCGATTTTAAACGCTTACAATTTCCAGTACGTCTGGCCTTTGCGATGACAATAAATAAATCGCAAAGGCCAGTCTTTAGAAGTTTGCGAAATCAAATTGCAGTTTCCCTGTTTCGTCGGAAAACCGTCTTCTTTGTTCATTTACGCACCACAAAACAAAAAATATAGTTTATGAGAAAGCTTTAAATTGATTAACAAACTGTATCATAACAAACTGTATAATAACAATAAATAAATCGCAAGGACAGTCTTTAGAAGATTGCGGAATCAACTTGGAGTTTCCTTGTTTCGTCGGAAAACCGTCTTCTTTGTTTATTTACGCACCACAAAACAAAAAATTATAGTTTATGACAAAGCTTTAAATTGATTAACAAACTGTATCATAACAGTGTGTGTCTGTTAATAAAAATTTAAACCTTATAAATAGCCAGTATTTCAGGAAAACTCTGTTTTTTTAAGTAAGCAACATGATGTGTCGAAAATAATAATAAAACTTCATGCTTCATTAAAAAAATGTTTTTTTATTCAATACGTTTTGTTTGTTTTGAAATTAATTTTATACAAAAGTTCAGGTCTTTTATTTATCAATTGAGGTAGTACAAAGTCTGCCGGGTCAGCTAGTACAATTATAAAATTGTAAAGCATCCTGTTGTAGCAATACAAAGATACATTTTGTAGGGAAAATTTCATAAAAATGTATCGGTTTTTTTTGAGAAAATTTCGATCTTCGAATTTTGACAACAAATTTGACATAAAATTACAGTTTATGTTCGTCTTTATAAAAACCCTTTACTTCCAAGTTTGAACTCTACCTACTTACTTTGACTTCTCTGCAATCGTAATGTCAAAAATTTGATTGAATTTCGACTTTTTTAGACGATCTGAATTTATTCACCATTTGACACTAACAAATATTTTTTTAGATCAAAATTTCTTAATTTTTAAATCGAAGCCGTCGATATAAGAAAAATTATAAAATTTTAAATATTCTTGGCAACAAACCATGGAATTTTATTTGACGAAAAGATATTCTAGAGATGCATCCACACCAAAGAAACATTTGTGAAACGTTTCAGAAACATTTAAGAATCGTTTTAAAAACAGAGAAACATTTCGGAAATATTTCGTATGTGTCGTGGAAATATTTTGTAAGGCGTGTCGACACCAAAGAAATATTTTAGGAAACACAGTTTTAAATACGATGCAAAAACATTTCAGAAGTGTTTTTGATTTGTTTTTTTTTTTTGTGTCCACAACTTTGAGAAACATTTCTGAAATGTTTTTTTTTCCCATTTTTGTATCCAATTTTGTGCGTAAAAATGAACTGTTAAAGAAGAAACATTGACAGGTGTTTTATCATTCTCAATTATGTTTCTACCTATCTTATATTTTTCAAAATTTATATTTTCGGAAATGTCAGACAAATTATCGCCTTTTTTGGTTTAATTTTTAAAAATGTTCGTCAAGTGGATCCTACCATAATTTTTATCAATTGGATATTATTCTAGTTGCTCCGCACTTTTAGCGACATTTTATATCTATATTCATAGCCACTCACCCACTTGGCGCCTAGAAATGCTTGGGAAAGATATACATTTTTACATTCGGAATAAGAAACAGAGAATCATTTGTGAAAAGTTTTTGTTTTGGTCTGGACGCTCTCGAAACATTTCTAAAATTTTTCCTTGTTTCCCATTCCGAATAAATCAGAAAAGCCAATAATTTGTCTCTAATTTCCGAAAATATAAATTTTGAAAAAAATGAGGTAGAAAAAAAAACATCATGAGGATAAAAGACGACATTATCAGCGCTACTTGTTAAACCTTCCATTTCCACGCCAAAAAGAAACAAATCACAAACTTTACTAGATAGACGCATATTTTCGCGGATTTTTAAAACTATTAAAGGGGAACAATTCTGTGGTAGATTATTTTAGCAAGATTGTAACCGTTTCCGCAGCGCACACAGTAGAAGCTTCCAAAAGGAAACAAATCTCCGATTTAAAAACATCAAAATATAAATAAATATTTCAACTATGTTTCTTCCAATTTCCAAGGTGTTTTGCTTAGTTTTAAGTCGCTCATTTTAGCCAACTCCCATTGCTGAGGACAAACAAAATACTTGTACGTTAGTAAACCTTATAATTTGTATAGGCCTCATGTCTGGGCAATAGGTAGACCAGGTCCCATATATTTTTGCCCATTCTTCTTTGATATATAATTATTAAATAACTTATTTACGAAAACTTTTTCATACCTTTTCAGTAAGAGCGGCAACCCTTTTTTAAGGCCAAAGAACATATCCTTTGAACTATTCTAAAGACTTAATTTACCACTATGCACCTAGCTACAGTGTTTATGTACATAAACATATCTGCTCCTACCACCCAACACGATTTCTCATTAAATGTCTCTTACACACCAATTGAATAACATTAATGTCAACCGCAACATTCAAGCCGAAAGCCGAAAGGCCCCATCCTGTCTATATGGCCCTCTGTTATATAGTGGATTGTGGGTTAAAATGGCTAGAATATTATTGTTATGCGCCTCGGTTTTCGAAATTTAATTACATTGTTGGCTAAATAACGACGAGGGACATAATTAAGTTATTAATTTTGTCACAGTCCAAGAAGTTTGATTCTGTTAAAAGACTTATAGACGAAGCTTCATACATAAATAATACCGACTTTGTTTAGGGTAACAGGCGGGTCGGGCGGGCGCGGCGGCGGCGCGGCGTCAGTCAATTGATTTAATTTTATATCTTACTTTGCTTGAAAATTTTTTCTTATTGGTGGTGTAAAAAAATAGTCTAAAAGTATTTTGGAAGAAATAAATTAATGAAGAAGAAAGAAAGCAGAAATGTAAACCGCTAAGAAAAAAGGTAATCATGATGACGGATAAGGTTTAATTTGATTATATATAAAAAAAGTATAAAGTACTGGTAGAGTTATAATGAATATAAAAAAGAAAAAACAAAACAAATTCTAATTAAAATAATCAGGGTACAAGCTACAGGTAGGTAGGTTAGGAATATATTTATTTGAAAATCATCGTGTGAACATCCAGATGGCATCGTCGTAGTCGTCCCGTTCGTCCTGTCCTGTATGCCTTAAGCATTTAATTAAGGTTCTTTCTTGAATACGCGTGCTTAAAAGTATATATTTACAAAAAATATAATGAATCTGTTATTTCCTTTTTATCCAAAAACTTAAATAATTCAACAAAAAAGTTTTGAGTTAAATCTTAAAGGTAAAAAAATAATTTTTAATCATTTGTTTGAATGAAAATAATTAATTTCACTGAGAATCATTTTTTAGATAACTCTTATTTACATGGGCTTGAAAAATCGCTACCGATACTTTATTTCTTAAAATAAAAATTTGAAGGGGAAATCATTTGACTTATGTTTCAACTACATTCTTATAAATTCCTAATTTCTAAATTTGATATTTGACAGAATTGATACCGATTCAAATGTGGTCATGGTAAGAAAAAATATATACGACTCTGATTAATATAGCAAGCCATACAATAAAATAAATCTATCCTCCAATTACAAACTACAGAGGAATTGATTCACGCGCGCCGGCAGCGCTAGCGGCATCGGCACGGCAATTCGTAACCTTGTCCCTTGGGAACCTTTAATTATCCAATAAATAACGAAAATCTATACGATACACTTTAGGCCTTCAAATTCGTTTACGATATACTCGTATGAACTGAATAAACTCAAAGTCGTTCGATTAGGGATATTTCTGTAGCATAAGTAAAATAAAATAAAAAGGAAGGAGAAAATATTGAAGGACAGAATATTTTTGAAAGTTCTTTAAGACTCGAATTTCCTATAGTGTTGAGTTCAGTCTATTTTTTTTTTTTTTTTAAACTAAATACTTAAAAGTCCTTAACGACAACTATTTTTATGTACTAACAGGAGTTCTTCGGAATTTTTCCTTGAACATTTAAAATACTATAACATAGTCTTGTATATGAATTCTATTTTTTTAATTTTTAAAATATTTTAATTCCGAATTTACTGTCAATTTCTTCTGCATATTAATTTATTTCTTATTTCCTCAGGTACAAAACTTAAACACATCTTTTTGGTAAAATGGTCTTGAAAAAGTTATAAGTTATTAGAAAAGTATTCAAAGTGCTTTTGAAGTTGTACAAAATTTAATAGAAAAAAGAGGCTGGGATGCGACCCACACTGATAACTTCCCATCCCGTCTATCGATTTGTCTTGCTTAAAAGTTTGTCTAAATGTATCAATTCTTGCCAAATTTGCGTAATATTTTTTGTAGATTTTATTTTTTTTATGAAAAAACGGACTGTTGGATTTTTATAAAAAAATTACTGAATATAAAAAACAATATTTTCTGTGAAATAAAATAAGTTTGAAGCCAATATTTTTAATTTTTGAAAAGCTATTTGAGCCGAAAATCAATTTTTACCAACTTTTATTAATTTTTTTGTTTAGGTTTTTATTTTTTGTAAGAAAACTGCCAATTCGATTTTTCTCAAAATTTTTCCTAATGTTGAAAACAATATTTCTTATAAGTTAAAATTAGTTAGAAGCCATAATCTCAAATTTTTGAAAAGATATTTAAGTCGAAAATCAATTTTTACCAACTTTTGTTAAATTTTTTTTTCGGTTTTTAATTTTTTGTAAAAAAACTGTCCATTCTATTTTTTTCAAAATTTTACTGAATGTTGAAAACAACATTTTTTGAAAGATAAAAGTAGTTTAAAGCCAATATATCAAAGTCTTGAAAAGATATTTGAGTCAAAACTCAATTTTTACCAACTTTTTTTTTTTATTTTTTTTTAGGTTATTATTTTTTGTAAAAAAACTGTCAATTCGATTTTTCTCAAAATTTTATCAGATGTCAAACACATTATTCTTCATTGCACAAAATTGTTTTGGAAATGAAATCATATTTTAGTCGTAAAATTTTCGAAGTGACAAATTTTTTTTTTCAGTTTTTTTGATTTATAAAAAAAACCGTTAATTGATTTTTTTTTCCAAAAATATAATTGTTTTGTATCACGTTACAATATATAATATAAAATTTAATTCAAGTCTCTAGCGTCATTGGTTCATGAGATATTTAGGGTTAACCAAAATTTTCACCTTTTTTTTAAACTGCTATGGTAAAAAAACCACCCACGCAATTTTCTTGAGAGCCCTTTCTGCATCTTTCTGCCTTATTATCTGTATAACAAAATTTATTTGAAGTCGATATCTCTTCTGGTTCTTGAGCTATGGACGACGAAAAAAACGTCGCGAACGT
The DNA here is from genome assembly GCA_920104205.1 of Eupeodes latifasciatus. NCBI lineage: Eukaryota > Metazoa > Arthropoda > Insecta > Diptera > Syrphidae > Eupeodes > Eupeodes latifasciatus. Next base: position 150,619,962 of record OV049926.1, on the reverse strand, counting down.
ACGGACGTACGTACACACGCACGCACAGACATCTTTCTAAAAATCTTTTATTTCGACTCTAGGGACCTTGAAACGTCGAGAAATGTCAAAATTTTCAATTTGACAAATCGGACCCATTACAATAACTTCCTATGGGAAGTTAAAAATAATTCAAAGATGACTCTATTTTTAATTTTAAATTGTCTTCTAGGGCCCACAAAATATTATGACAGGGAAAAACTTTTAAGAAGGTATTCGGTTCTTGAATTTAAGTAGATATAAAAGGTATTGGAAAATTACTACTGATGTACTACTACTCAAAACATCTTTTACCTCAATACTACAAATGGCAAGTATTGCATTCGTAAAAGAAATTTAAATCGAACTTACGATGGTTAACATGACAATGGTAGAGAATTCAAAAACTGTGGGTCAAACGATTCTGTCCTTTCATTTTTTGGTGTTTCATCTCCTCTACAGCCTTAGCTGTACAAATAAGTTCAAGCTTGAAAATTAAGGTTTTAAGCAAATTTGTGTTAGAAGTATTTTTCATTTTTTTGAGACCAGAGCTAACAGTCATCCCCATTAAAATTTTTTTTATCTAAAATTCGATTTTTTTGAAAATGAGAGCGATTTTTCACTGTAAAAATATTTAAAATGTATGTTTTCCTTATTTTTAAGAAATATTTAATTTTTTTTCAATACTCGATACTTCAAAAATAACACGCCTTTAAATTTTTTTTTATCACATCATGTTTACAAAATATGCGCCTTTAAAAATGCTAAAAATTACCAAAGAAGGTGTTTTTAAGGCTAAATTAAAACTCAAAATAAATATTAATAAATTGTACGCTGATTTTTCAAACAACAACTCATAAGTTATGAGCCTTTATTCTATATGTAGTTTTACGCAAACCTTGAATTATACTTTCAGAGTTGTTCCTTTTTCTATTGAAAACCGTTTTAGCACAAATGGTTTAGCGTTTTGTGCAGATTTAAGCTATGTTTGTAGGTGATATTCAACAAATTATGAATACTTTTTGAGTATTATATGAAATAATATAAGCATTTTAACTGAATATTAAAGAAAAGGACTATAGATTTGGAAAACCACCAAGTATTTTATTGAAAAAAATCTACTTCATAAATTAGATAGGCTCAAAAAACCTAATATGGAGGTAAAAGTCACTAAGTGCAATTTTTTCTAAATTCGAGAAAAACTCATTGCGTGTTGATGTAATCATTTCCCATAAGTATGAAAAGTCACTTAGTGAATATAACTGCTATAAATGCAATGTAATGTAAACAACAAATTTATGTGTGATACTGTGATGATGTAGCGCCATGATGAAACTTCAAAAACTTCTGAGTGACAGTTTTTTTATGACATTGACAGTTGAGGTAGAAAACGATTGTACTAGATTAAATCTTGAAGGCGCTAACACAAGAGGTCTGCCAGCTGTGGATGCTGAGCGGGGTCTTAGGCCCAATAATAATCAACAATATTTTTAATGAAAATGCCGTCTGCCCCATTAGTTATAGTAAAAAAACCTCTTGTAAGAAAAGTATTACAGAAAAATTTAAAATATTATCTTATAATGTATCAGGCCTTAGTAATAAGTCTCTTTTTGTAGATTTCTATAATTTTGTCAATAATTTTGAGTTTATTTTTTTGTACGAAACATTTTTAACTGAACAAAATTATTCTTTATGTGAAAATAAATTAAGTAATAACGAATTCGTGTGGATCCCTGCAACGAGAACTCATTCAATGGGAAGAGCTAGCGGAGGATGTTATTTCGGTTATAAAAAGAACATACAAAATATTTAATGTGAATTTAGAACTTATACAGGAATTACCTATCTTAGTATGCAATTCGATAAAAAAAGTTTTTGGATATTGCCCACATATATAAATTGTACATCCTGGGATTCAGATTTTGAGAAACTTCAGGAGATGTTTTCCACGAAGAGAAACTCAAATGTAATTGTTATTGGTGATATGAATGCAAGAATAGGAGAGGAGCAAGTACGGAAAATATTTTGGCTGGAATTACAAGAAAGTCTAAAGACAAAATTTGCAACCCACGGGGGAAAAAATTACTAGAACTGTGCAACTCTTTTGGCTTGAGGATTCAAAATGGAACTAGTAATATGGACGAAAATGGAGACTTTACCTTTGTGGGACGGCAAAGAACATCTGTTATAGATTTCAGTCTAATTGGTGGACTTCCAATCTCCACCAATTAGACTGAAATCTATACGTCACAGACTTTGAAATTGGACAGTTACCTTATTCAGATCACCTTCCAATAATTGTTTCCTTTCAACTTGATAGTTTTATGAGCGAGGATGAACGGAACATGACGTTACTTCCTAAACTAGCGTGGTCAGAGGTAAAAGGTAACAATTATCGAGAGAACTTAGAAAACTTGCTAAGAAATCAAGAAATAGCCAACTTTGATGAACTAGAAAATGTGATTAAAACAGCATATCCTATTTCGAACCAGCAGAGATATGGTAATAAGTTATTTGTCGAACCATGGTTTGATATAGTGAGTGCCTAAATACAAGGCAGAAATCATTTTCGTGGTTGCGAATTTTCCAGCGCAACAGCAGCAATTTCAACAAAAAACAATACATGGAAGCAAACAAGTTGTTTAAAGAGCTATGCAAACACAAAAAGAAAAAATATTTTGAAATGGAAGCCCAAAAACTGGCGAGCTGCAGAAATTCGGCTGAATTTTGGCAATTGGCATGGAAACTTAACGGTGTACAATACACAATTGGTCGACACCTTAATTCTGATGTTTTATCGCGGCACTTCAATATGCTTCTTAATCCAGTTATGAACCGGGTTGTCATTCATTATGCTGCTCCAGGAGTCGAGAATCAAATCCTTGATCAACGAATAACTCCGGATGAGGTGAAACTGGCAGCTGAGGGTCTTAAAGATAGAAAAGCACCAGGGTCTGATAGAATACCAGCTGAATTCTATAAATATGCGAATAGCGGCCTTTTTGAAAGTTTAGCTCTCTTGTTCAATAATGTTTTTGAAACAGGCGTGATACCGCTTCAGTTCAAGGAAGCACTGATTTTTCCTATTTACAAGAAAGGATGTGCATCGGATCCAGCAAACTATCGGGGAATTTCGTTTCTTAATGCATCCTATAAAATATTTACCGCAATAATGCAACGAAGACTGTCAACATGGATAAAAGAAAATAAACAATTAAAAGAATTTCAAGCCGGCTTTAGACAAGGGTATTCAACTGTTGATCATATATTTGTGCTGAGGAGTATTGCAGATTCATTCTTAGACCAAGACAAAAAACTCTACGTGTTCTTCATTGACTTCAAAGCTGCGTTCGATATTGTGGATCGTAAATCGCTAATCTATAAGCTGTTCGAAAAAGGAATGTCTCTGAAGTTTGGCAGACTAATTGAAAACATATACCTATGAAGACACTCGAGCTGCTGTGTGGAATGGTGAAGAAAAGTCTGATTGGTTCCAATTTGCATCAGGGGTTAGGCAAGGTTGCACACTAAGCCCGCTTTTATTTGCAATATTCATAGAGGATCTAATAGACTGGTTGCCCGGAGGTATTGTTTATGCGGAGACGCTGATTAAAGCTCTGCTATTTGCAGACGACATTGTACTGCTCGCATATACTCCAGAATCACTTCAACTAATGATTAATCGGATACACGAATATTCCAAACGTTGGGGATTAATTGTCAATTTAGAGAAGTCGAAAGTGATGATCTTTAAAAACATAGAGGGAGAAATTGCGCAAACGAAAAGTGGAAATTCAATGGAGAATTGATTGAAGTGGTTAAAGAGTTTAAATACTTAGGAGTTACCTTCACGAAGAACTTAAGTATGGAGAAACACTTTAGTGAAAAGCTTAATAAAGCGAAAATGGCGATAAACCTCACATGGAAAAGATGTTTCACGAACGAATCTGTGGCTCATAGTAGCAAATACAAAATTTTTGAAACGGTAGCAGAATCCATTATGCTTTACGCTGCACAAACTTGGGGCAGTAAATATTATGAGATGGTTGAAAAGCTATTGCGCTTCTACATTAAACGAGCATTCTATTTGCCAGCCAACAAACCGAACTATGTCAAAATGCTAGAAACGGGAATTTCTCCACTTTTTGTGAAAACATTAAAACTGCAAGTGGATTACATAATTAGAAGCTTAAAGTTGGCAGACTATCGTTTACCCAAAATATCAGCTCTTAAGGCCATCAATTCAAGGAGTGGATGGTATCGCGAATGGCTTGAATTGGCAGAAAATTGTGGAATTAATTTGGTTTAAAATGTCGACGACCTTTCCAAATTAAAAAAGGACATGTACCAAATTATTTCCAAGGTAGATGAAGCAGCTAGAAACAAGTACATGGATGAAGCTTCGAACTCCTTACATCGTACGGTCTACTACCAGCTTAACCACAATTTGCAGCAGTCAAACTACTTCCGTGATGAGCTTAGTGTCAGGGAAATATCTATGATGGCCAGGCTACGAGCTGAAATTCTAAACCTAAACTATATACCTCACAGAGCAGATCTTCCAGTCATCTGTAATATAAGCAACAGGATGGAGAGGGAAGACGTTCTGCATTTCTTGGGAAAGTGTCCTACTCTAAGAGAAACGAGAAGATGTATCTTTGGAAAAGATTTTCTAACCATTGAGGAAGTCATATTCGAATTAAATCAAATGAATGTTTCTAAACTGTAGCAGTTCTGTACAATTACTTTAAGATATCGAAATAGAATCTTACAAGGACTTTTTTGATGAAACACCTTTTTTATTCTTATTATTATGTGATAATTGTTAATTAAAATAAATTAAAAATCGCTAATTATAAAATTTAAAGTCAAATTTAAAAAATAAATTATATTGTAAAAGTATATAAATAGTCAATTCGGCAGACGGCAGATAGCCATGTCTAATGATTTTGTTTTACATTAAAATGTTATATTAATTTTATTAATTATGAATAAAATCAATTCTAATCTAACTGCTATAAATGCAAATCAGAGAATGAGAATTATTGAATGATTTATAATTTTTCTATTTTTAATGAGCGTATCCCCGTTTTTTTTTTCCTCTCCTGAAAAATTTTGATTTTGTTACTTATTGACTTTTACCTCCAAGCAGACGATAAGTGTTTTTTATTTTAAAAAGTAATATCTCAAAAACCTGATGTGATACATGAAGTCGGCCACCAAAATCCATTGGAAAAGTACAAATCGCTCAAAAAAATAAAATCCTACTTTTGCAATCTCGATTTATTTTGTAGTTTTCTAAAAAAAAGCATCTCTAAAAGCTAATTTTTTCGGGCCTGATTATAGTTTTAGTTTTTGAAATTTCCAAGTATAAATTAATAAGGAGAAATTGTTCTTGTGCCTTAAAAATCCAAGTATCCATGATTTGTACTGAGACTCTTACTGAACTATTATGTACTTTGATCTGATTTTTCCGACATGACTCAAACCAAATGATGTGGAGTGTCTGTCATGTTATACACGTTAAAACTCTCTGCAAGGCTACACGAAATCTAGTTAAAGGATTATCATGAAAAAAAGTAGCCATATCCAACACTTACTCTACTCGTATAGGCACAATTTACGTATGTATACTGCACATTGTATAGAGTTTATTTATATTTAGGTATACGTATAGAGATTTTAGCTTACCAGTTGAGTTCTTTCGCGCCATATCCTCGGCACTGGAGGTCTTCCTTTGATCAATACGCAAATTGGGAATGTTGAATGGTGGCACATGCATGTTATCCGATGAAAATTGATGCCTCAGCGTTCGGTGTCGCTCCGGCGATGGTATTGATAAATTGTCCAGTTTCAATTTGTTACGCTGCTGTCGATCGATATGGTCAAGCATCTCTTGCAATACCTGATGATTGTAAAGCAATAGCAGTAGCCATGTATAGTCATATTATTTTACACGCACGTCAGATAAATTAAAAAAATAGCAAAATAAGGATATGGTTATGTATGTATGTGTTTGGGTCATTACGATCGTAATACTCTTCGTAGTCGTCATAGTATCGTATCTTAACGTTTGTAACGTATCAAACTTAACTCACCTCCAATAGAATTGTATACTGCTCCAGATTTAATGAGGGATTAACTGTGTGCGGAATAAGGGATGGCATTATTCTGGTTGCCATTATGTTGACTGACAGTCCGTACTTTTTATCGGACAACATTTTCCTGTAGATGTCTGAAATGAGAGAAGACGAGTTTGTGATGTTAACAGCGATTTTGCATTTTGCTATTTCTTTTTTTCTTTTTTAAAGAAAGACCATCATGTGGGTGGGTGGAAAGGTGGATGGAAGGGTGATAAAATTGGGAGAATGGCTGTAGAGCTTGTCAATGTCATGGAATAAAGTTCAAAAATACACATTTTTATTCATGTGATTTTATCGTCATCCTTCGTCGTCGTTGTCGTTGTCGTTGTCGTTGTCGTTGTCGTTCTCGTCTCATTCTCGTACTTGTCGTTATCGTGACACATAAGGCGAGTGTATCGTATCAGGATGTTTGTAGAGTATGTATGAGAACGCAGAATGGTACTTTTGCATTTTGGAGACACACGCAGAAATGAAAAGAGGATTTTAATGGAAATCTATGGTAAACTAGATGAAAGTGGGCTTAAAAAATAAGACAGAAAGACAGAATAAACCGACGCACGATGACAACGACACCACCACAAAATATATATAGAAGGTCGAAAATAAGGAGTAGGAGTATATTTGATTTTTGCCATACGAATGGTTGCAGAATTATGAGATTCATTTGAATTGTTTTTGTTTATTGATTCAAAGAGAGGATTGATTTGTTGCGAAAATTGTGTGATAAAAATCAAATACAAACGAGGATTGAAAATGTTATGCATCATCATGGTGATTTATTTATTATTCAAATGCCATGCAGTCTGGGAATTTTCAGAAATAGAAATTTGTTTCTAAAATGTCTTCTTTTTTTTCCTTACTTTTTAAACGATACTGCTGGATACACATAGCAAGATCATTTGAATAAAAAGAAACCAGTTAAATGCATAAAAGCTTACATAAAATATATCGACGCAAGATAAAGTTATAAAAGTTATGTTCCGAAGAAGTTTTTCAGAAAATGATGGCATTTTTTGTTTTTTTTTTTGATTTTTGACCTTAAACAGTGAAAAGAACTCATACAAATTTGTATTTAAATTTTTTTTGAAAAAACGTTTGAAATGTTTGTCATTTAAATTGAAAACAAAATTTTAATTCTTTTTGGAAAATGAGCCAGACAATTTAGAAATGTGTGATAGACAAAAATGGAAAGGGAGGAAACTGCTTACAGGGCTGTGACTGGAAAAAAAACTTAACTAAGTGAGCTAATGCTAAAAGCTTTAGTAATCTGCTTCTGAAAAATTGAATTTTTTGAAAGATGATGTACAAACGGCCTGTCGTCTTCCTCTAGGGTTCGAGGTTCATAAAGACTGCTGATAACAAATCATCATTGAGATCGCATAATAAAAATCAGTAATTCAACATTTGAGTTAAACAAATAAACGGTGTTTAGCTAAAGATATAATCAAGATAAAGTAAGAGTGGTATTAAAAATTATGTAATAAATAAATAATATACTCGTATATTGCTTCCTTTATCGAAGCCCTAATTTAGACAGAGTATCAACTTCTCGTGAATTTGATGCTTTGTCTGATTCCATTCAAAGAATTGTTTCGTCCTTCCCTCGCACTGAAATCGTTGTTACGGGCGATTTCAATGTATACAATTCTTCATGGCTTCAACATTCAGGCCAGACAACACCCGATGGAGTGTGTGCTGAAATCTTTGCTGAGTTGAACCATCCAACCCAGCTGGTCAATGAGCCCACTCGAATATCGGATGTGGAAGGTCGAGCAGAAAACACTCTTCACTTGTTTCTTACCTCTGACCCTGATAAGTACACTGTGAGTGTTCTATCTCCTCAAGGCACATCTGACTATTGTGTTATATCAGCAAATTTCTCGTGTCAAAACTGTACAGTTAAAGAAAGAGCTCCTAAGAGAACCGTTTGGCAATACAAGAAAGCCAACTGGGACGGTCTCAATAATTACTTCAGGATCTTTAACTGGTAACTATGCTTCCTCGATAGTGACGTTGACTCCAGCGCTGATATTATGATTACAAGTTTCATCCTCCTGGGAATGAGAACTTTTATCCTGAACAGGGTAAAAAGCATCAGACCTAAGGAAAACGCATGGTTTGATGCTAGCTGTTAAGAGGTTATTTGGGTCAAAAAGGTAAGTTTCCGTTGTTTTAAAGCCAATCTAACTGAGGAAAGCCGGAAAAAGTTCAAACTTGCCAGGAAGTCCTGCAACGCCCATATTCGACGGACAAAATTTTTACATGCACAAAAATTACGGCAATTGGGTTTCCTTAAACGATGCAAGAAATATTTTTCTCCTTCTGATCTGGCTGTTATCTACAAGATTTAAATACGTCTAAAGCTTGAGTATAACTCCCATCTCTGGGCTGGTGCTATAGTGCTAGTATTGAACGTATGTAGATCATTTAAATTGATAGATCGTCGTAAGGTCTCTTGTCTGACAGTTTTTACCGTTATTTTAACGGTTTATGCTCAAGTGAAATAGCCAGGTGTATTTCTTCCTTTAAACAGTTCAACCGTAATACTCGCGCTTCTAGGAATGCTCATCAGTATACCCTTGAGCCCAACTTTGTCCGTACTGTCAAATACAGAGATACGTTCTTTAGCCGTACTACGCGAATGTGGAATGCCTTAGGTTAGGTTAGGTTAAAGTGGCTGTTGGTTGGGACGTCCAACACACTTAGACCAAAGTATGGTCCGTTGTGATACCACATGGATCAGTTAATCAGCTTAACTCGTTGAACCAGTTGGAGCTTCGAATGAAGCGTAGGAGACAAGTGATGTCTGAATTCTTTAGATCACTGGTATCGTTAAAGTAGTAGTCTCCAAGGTGGATTCTACGTCTTTGTGATAAGGCAGGGCATGTGCACAGAAGATGAGAGATTGTCTCTTCTTCTTCTTCGTCCATGCAACTCCTACAAAAATCATTTGCAGGGGCTCCGAGTCGAATAGCATGCCTTCCTATTAAGCAGTGCCCAGTCAGGACACCTATAACGTAGCTAATGTGCAATCTACTCAGAGAGATTAATTGTTTTGAGCGCCTGGCACTAAGAATAGGCCAAATTAGTTTAGTTGCGATACAAGTGGTGGTGTTATTCCACCTGGAGTTTGTTTTCTCTATGGTATCTTGCTTTAGCATGAGCTTACATGTAGCTAAGGGGATACCTATGCTAGCATTGTGAGCCAGCAGAGGTAAAGTTGTTCCGCTTTTTGCAAGTTCGTCAGCTTTGTGTGGAATGCCTTACCACACTCTGTTTTTCCTAGTCATTGCAATATTCAGGAATTCAAAACCAATGTGCATCGACATCTCCTTTTAAACCCTCTCTCCTTTTCCTAGTACTCACACTGTGTCTGCATAATAAGGGTAGTAATATCCCCTTGCCTTGCCTATGTATAAGTGGATCGCTTCGCACGACCCCATCTGCGGCACTGGACACCTTACTCTACCTAACACCTCTTGACATTTTTAGCAAACAAATAGCTGCAAGCTCTGCTATTCGCCTCAAAGCTTCGTCGCAGTGGACTAACAACAACATTGGCCACTCCGTAATTCTTAGTTATTTAGAATCAATTCCAAAGCACACAGACTACACCATCCCCCAACTGCAATTCGACAGATATTTCCAGATTTCTATAAGTACCTCCCTGATCTTTTTGGGAGGATAGGACATTCCTGGCTATACAGATGGGTCAAAAACAAAAGAAGGGGTTGGTGGAGGTGTGTACTCTGAACGACTGAAATTAAGTCTCTCATTCCGCCTTCCCAATCACTGTAGCGTATTCCAGGCGGAACTTTTGGCGATAAAAGAAGTCTTGTCCTGGCTTAAAGAAAACGTGATATAAACATCTGATATCCGTATTTTCCCAGATAGTCAGGCCGCTATCAAATCTCTGGATTCTGTCTCTACAAACTCTATAACAGCCCATAACTGTCGATCATCTCTAATGGAGATGGCACAACAGTTTAAAATTCACCTTTGCTGGGTGCCGGGCCATAGAGACATTCCAGGTAACTGTAAGGCAGATGAACTCGCCAGGAACGGTACAGTACAGCCCATTCTACCACGTTTGGCACGTACTGGCATACCAATCGCTACTTGTAAACTGTTGCTAATGCAAGACGCTGTGAGGAGGGCAGGCACCAGGTGGAACAACATCACCACGTGTCAAGTCACAAAAAACATCTGGCCAACACTGGATTTAAAACGTTCAAGGTGCTTGCTCTCTCTAAGCAGTTCGCATATAAGCTTGATAATACGTGTCATAACCGGACACTGTGTAATAGGAAAGCACGCCACGAGATTAGGCGTATTCTCAAATGATTTCTGCAGAAGCTGTATGGACGAGGAAGAGGAAGAAACAGTTCTTCATCTTCTCTGCACATGCCCTGCTCTGGCTCGAAAACGCAAGAATTACCTAGAAGAATTCTTCTTTAACGATATAAACGATCTAAATCATATCGGCATAATCAGCCTCTCACGTTTCGTAAGAGACTCAAACTGGTTCCATTGAGCTTAGGAAGTAACCTCAAGATTCATGTGGTATCACAATGGGCCATTAAACTGGCCTAAGTGTGTCCGTTTCCATCTTGGACAGCCACTATAACCTAACCTAACCTAATATCCCCTTGAGTGTGTACTTATTATATATAAAAAAAAAATGTAAGTACCACTCTTAGTTATATCTTTCTAAGTTGTCACTTCATCAAAAGCTTTTAGTTAAACTATGATAAACTATTGGATGGCCTCATTGCGAAAGATCGTATTGGCGGTGGTAACCTATAATAAGCATAAGGATAGAAAAAACCAGGGCCAAAGGATACCAAAAAAAAAAATTATATTTGTTTGGTATCACGTTACAATATCTAATATATAAAATTCTCCTGTCACAGTGTAAGTGGCCATACTCCTCCGAAACGGCTTAACCAATTTCAATGAAATTTTTGCATATACATTCGGTGGGTCTGAGAATAGGTTTTTATCTAATTTGTATATTCCTAAGTGCTATGGTTTAGTTGTATCAATATCGTACACGGTGCATCGATATTACGATAGTATTCATTGACGCTATGCACAATGAAGCATTGATTGCTATTGAGGATCTTTGTGTTATCATTGCCAACTTACCACTCAGTCATTTCGGTATGCATTCACCAAATCGAAATGCATCTAATTTATTAGATACTGAATTGAATCGTGAACTACAATATAATACTGTAGAAATGGCAGCGATTTTCGCTCGCAATGTCCCACTAGTGTATGAAGAACAAAGAACCATTTATGACCACATCATGCTCGTAGTTTCGGCAGGACAAGGTGGATTCTTTTTTTTTTTTTGATGCACCAGTTAGAACTGTCAAAACATTCTTATTACGCTAATTCTTGCTGAAATACGATCAAATAATGGTATCGCATTGGCTGTTGAATCTTTTGAGATTGCGGCAATTTTATTGGATGGAGGCAGAACAGCTCATTCATTATTAAAACTGCCACTAAATATTCAAAATAACCCAGACGTGGTGTACAATATAAAACACAATCATCCATGGCCACAGTGCTGAAACAGTGTAAAATTATCATCTGGGATGAATGCACTATGGCAGACAAACATTCGCTTGAGGCGTTGAACAGGACATTGAAAGATATAAAAAATAAAAACAGACTATTTCTCGGCACTTACAGACAAACACTTCCCGTTATTCCGCATTCAACGTACGCTGATGAGATCAACGCGTTCTTAAAATCATCGCGACGGTAGTAATGTTGAAAAAATACAACTGAAAGTTCAAGATCCATGGATCTACGGTAATTTTGCTTCGTAATTTAAACCTACCACGGTTGTGGAACGGCACGCGATTAGTAATTAAAAAATTAATGAAAAATTTTATCGAAGCCATAATTCTTAATGGAAAATTCCGAGGTGAAAATATATTATTACCGCGAATCCCTATAATTTTAAAGAATTAATTTTAATAAATTAAAAAATTTGTTTGGTGATTTGTTATTTTAATACTCTGTCACCGTTTACAGTGCTCTATATCTCTTCCACTTACATATATACCACATCCTTACACACTTACAATAAGTTATTTATTTGCACCAAAATATTCTCTAGAAATTATTTATATGACAAAACAACGTGTGTCGGGTCAGCTAGTATAAAATAAAATTTAATTTAAGTCTCTAGTGTTATTGGTTCGTGAGATATTTGGGGTTAACCAAAATGCTCACCTTTTTTTTTTAAATTGCTATGGTAAAAAAACCACCCACTAAATGTTTTTTAGAGTCCTGTCTGCATCATTCTCAATTATTATCTGGCGATTATTTAAGTCGATATCTCTACTGGTTCTTGAGCTATGGACGACGAAAAAAAAACTTCGCAAACGTACGGACGTACAAACGTACGTACACACGCACGCACAGACATCTCTCTAGAAATCTTTTATTTGGACTCTAGGGACCTTGAAACGTCGAGAAAGGTCAAAATTTTCAATTCGACAAATCGAACCGATTACAATAACTTCCTATTGGAAGTTAATAAGACAGTTTTCTGGAAAAATTTTGTAATTGTTGGCCAGAAAATTATATAATATAAATTCTGGCCTTATTTCAAAATCTTTAATTAAAACTATTGTGAATGGAAAAAAACGTCAGAAAATTTGAATGGAAAAAGCCAGAAATAAGAAAGTTTTCCCAAAAAATTGGTATTATTTTCTAGGAATAAAAAACCTAATGTTATTTAAGGAATTTTCCGGTATTTTTTTAAAACATAAATTCTAGCCCAATTTTTGAAAACCAGTGAAAGGAGCATAAATCTCTCACCTTATGTAGATTTTGTAAGCATGAGTGTTTTCACTACAGAACTATTTGGTCAACATTATCAACATTCTTTGAATTTATGTATATGTGAGAACTTTCAAATTAAACAACAAAAATGATAGAAGGGCAACATTTTAATAAGTTCCACCTAAAAATAAAAATAAAAATAGCTCTCAAAATTAATACCTCTTTTTAGTTCACTTCAAATTTGTAATTTGTAGGCAAAAAACTCGATGTATATTATTCTTAGAATATTAAATGACATGGTTGTATAGTTAGTACAAATTCACTTTGCCATGGCTTTGTCTTAATTGTTTAAAATATTACGCTTAACTTTGAAGAAAATAAACACTTAACGCATGTCAAAAAATATTATTTACAAATATTCGCTGTGGCGTATACTTGTTTTTTTTTTTTTTTTTTAATTTCCAAAAACTAATTAGGTACAACATAGATTGTCATTGCTACTAAATCTATTAATAGAATTTGACCATAGATGCAGTTAAAGTATACTCAAAATTAGTTACTGTATTAATGGATTTGAATAACTTTGAACCTTCACTATAAACATAGCCTTAAACGATTTGAAGAAAACTCAATTAGAAATAGTGTTCTGCGAATGGCCTACTAGATCATGTAAATAAATAACTTTAGGCTTTTAATTATTGGGCTACATTAAGTCCTTGGTCTATACAAAAAGCATGGCACCTACGTTAGAGGATATCAAAGCCAATATTGAACTACCAGATAATTTCCGTTTTCTTTGAAATGTTTGTGGATTATTCATCGAAAACAAGGTTCAATAAGTCGACCAATTCAAATGAGCCTACCTATGACAAACAAACTGTTTGATTATTTTGAATATCCATAGAATCGTGAGAAAACAAAAGATATTGAGTTTTTGTTTTGATTTTACATTCGTTAGTATTTAATTTCGAAGTAATCTCCCTCAGGTCCCTTTAATTACAAAACATACAAATATTCCCACCATGTAATTTTCACATACACACACAGATTAATATATACAATCATACACTGCTTTAATTTATTATATCCCAATGTACAAATAGATACAAATATCAATTAAGTCCATTTAAACTTGTCATATCAAATACAATACTTCGTATACCTACACATATCATTCCAAAATATATACATAGATACTTACTCACAACTCGTAGAATAATATCAGGATCTGAAAGTCTAACATCCCACAGCAATGGTATAACTTCATCCATAACCTTAAATGAGAATCATAAGGACGAAAATGAAATGTCAACACAATTCAATGTCAACTAAAAACCAAACATCCGATTTTCTACTATATACATATATGTATGTATGTATGTAGGTAAAAAAAAAAACCAACACAAAAATGAAAGCAAAACTCATGAATACCTGAGCTTTATCTAGTTTCTCCAATGTCCTTTCTATGCAGGACAAAACATTGGCAACAATTTTGACATCGTTGTGATTCTTCTCAAAGACCATTTTCACCTTAGGCAAGACCATCCGTCGTATGGAGAGCTCATCTATGCAATCATATACATTTGTAACGGCCACCAGGGCTGCACTCTGCCAAATAAAAGATACTCGTACATATAAGATAAATATTGATTAAAAACGAGATAGATTAAGGTTAGAGATAGAGATAAATTTTGTGTTTGGGTTTATACGATATGATGAGAAATGTACATATATGTACATACATAGGAGGTGTGTTTTAGAGATAAATATTTTGTTTCTTATTCCTTTTTGACCATAACAGCAGGATATTCACTCGAAATTACAATTTCCCCGAATTACGAATAAACGACGGACGCGACGGACGAGCAATGGACCAACAACAACAACATCAACAAAAACACAAAACACAAAATCAATTAATTTATCCAAAGGAAGCAAGCATATTCACCTAGAATTGCCTGTCACCGCCACCACTATACTACCGGCATTACCGATGTCACCAACAGACAAGGCAAGGCACGGCACGGCATGCACGGCAAGGCAAGGCACTGGACTTTCTAGTGTACTTTCATTTCGGATAATTAACCTTGCGGAATAGGATATCTACACAAACGACTACGACGACGACGACGACAACGACGACGAAGCCAACAATCGCCACCACCACTTTCCGATGGATTGTGGTCCAATGCTTTTCCAAACTGTGTTAAGGTATATCTCTCTCCGCGTAGTGATTATCGTAGATTTTATTTCCTGCCCTTTCGCAAATCCGTAATCCAATTTACCAATTACGAGAAAAGTATTAAGGAAGCAGCACATCCTCCGATAATGGTCTATACATCAGAGGTGGCAGAGGACTGTTGTCTGACGGTATATCGAGATAGAGCATCAAAGACCATGTTAATTTGGAGGTCTTAGCGATGGGTATGTGGAGTATCAAATTATCAGAAATATCATCTGGATTGCCTCTATGATGTTAAGCCACTAAGACCATCCGTTTTGCGTCTATATTAAAGGCAAATCGATTCCATTTCTAATTCTATATGCCTGCCTATAGTTATGGTCCACGGTAGTAGACGTTTATGTGCTGCCTCGCGCCACAAATAAAACTGGGATTATTTTCGTAGAAAAGCAAGAAAGATACGAGTATAAGGGAATTAGTGTCATGGACACGGTTCAATTCAACAAATTAATTTCGAAATCGAATCGAAAATAGTTTGAACTTTATTTTGATTTTGGCTTTGAGAGAAGATTACGTCTGAAATTGTTTTTCATGAGATATTTTTGTTTGTTAAAATTGAAGCATGCCTACTCAATGTGTCTGTGGAAGACGGTTTTGCGGATTTTAAATTCAAATTAGGATTCTTATGGATTTAAATTATAGAATTTGTATAGGCAATCGACGTTAGAATGGGGTTGTTTTAATATAATGCGGTATTCGAAAATTGTAGATTTTAATTTAATATAAATAATTTAATTTTGAAGTCCTTGTGTTGTTAAGGTTTTAAAGACTTAAAATCGAAATCTCCAAACTTTACATATAAATAGCGGGTACATTTGCCTTTAGATTTCATGAGATGATCAAAGAAATTGAATTGCTTCCAATCCGTCCTGAAACAATACATTTCTTTTCATTTATCAGTTAACTGATTATGACCAAAACCAAGGTAGTGGAATCGCAAGTAAAACAGGTAGGCATATTGATCTGATTTTAATTTCCGATCCCTTTACCCTTTTCCTTTCTAGTAGTTTCGTAGTGAAATCACAAAACTAATATTTTTCTAATATACTTCTGAAGTAAAATTGACGACTCTGCGAACAAATTTGGTTAATCTTCATTTCTTTGAGACGTAAATCTTTTACCTGCATTGAAACTGGAACTTGACACAAGACAGAGCATCAATAACTTGTGCCTTGTAACAATCGATTGAACGCACAGACAACACTGCCTGTCCGGTGTGGACACGAAGAACCGTTCCCTGTGGTTTACCAAAAGCACTTCTCAATTCAGTAAGGAGCCTATCAGCTCCGGCTTACTACAACATCTTGTTGATGGGGATAACGAAAAAGCATGGAAACGCATCATACGAATTGGAATTCAACCTTACTGCAGTGCTTGACGAGGTATTTATTGCAGCAAATACGTCCAGCTTCGAGAGCTTCACTGCTAAGCTGTTCATATTCGTCAGAGACTAAATGGCACGCAAAGTCGGAAGTCTTCTACAGTATAGCCTTCTTCATGCCCAAATTGAAGACACGGATTTTAGAGTCTGGGACTCCGGGACACCACGACAGAAGCAGGACATTTGGCTCGACTTCTAATCCTTTGATCTTCTCTTCGATGGGTTACAATAAAAAAACTGAGTATTTTGAACATCTGACCAATTTTTCGCTTGGTTCATTACTTCCTCAATGAATTGAGCATGATTTGATCAAATAGTAGTCAAATCAACTTAGTGATGAATTTTCACTTGGGGCTGATGTTCTGCATTCCTATCTTATACCTTCTCACTTGTTTTGAATCTATCCGTAGCTCATGGGTTTCAGAAGTTAAAATCGACAACTACTGATCTTGTACAATTTGTGTCTTTTACGCTCTCTCTCGGTGCTCAAAAAAGAAGCAGTGTTGATGCTATCTCCACTGATGTTATCAAGGCTTTTGACAAAATATCACATAGACTTACCATCTTAAAACTTTCTTTTCTTTCGAAACCATTTTTTTGAAATCGATTTATTCTAACTTTACAAACTGCGTTTAAAATGTTTCTCTTCGCATACTCTCTCTCCTATTCTATCTACTTCTGGTGTACCCCAAGGTAGCCACTTAGGTCCTCTTCTTTTTATAGTCATTATTAAAAAAAATAATTGATTGAAAAATATTCTCATATCCCATCTTACGCTGACGAAAGGTTTTTAAAAACCATTACTAAAAATTTCGAACAATGTCGATAGTATCTCAGTCTGGTGTAAACAGAACTGCTTAAATGTTAATGGAAACAAAATATCAGTCAATTAATTTTGCAGGAAAGTGTGTAAAAACTATTTGTGACATTGAACTCTTATGTGAGACAAAACTCAATTTCCTGTCCCATAAAGTAAGTTAGATTAATTCATCTAAAAGCTTGAATTAAGCCGAATTAATGGGGTGTTGCCCCCGCAAAACCAAATGCCTTCAGATGGAATTTCATCCTTTATTTTAAAACTCTCACTATTTAAATTCAAATTAAGTTGTTTCCAACCGTTATTTAAAATAGAAAAAACTATCATCAAATTTTGTCAGTTGATAAAATGTCAAGTGACAAAATGTGTTTTTTGAACTTACCTGCACTTGAATTGTTGTACTTTCGAATGCATTGAACAACAGCGGTAGAACATCATTTTTAATTTCTTCAGTTGGAGTCTTGTCTAATATCACATGTAGGTTTTCTAGAAGTGTTACAGTTGCTTGAATTGATTTTGGCGATGCAAATACAACCCTGTAAAGAAATAGAAAATTTAAAAACCATGTACCACCATAAAAACATTCATTTTAACCATGTAAGCATCTTTTCACAGCCACGAGACTATGATGAGGAAAACTACGAGGACGAAAAAGACGAGCGACGACCAACTGAACATCACAAAATTATAGATACGAAACAAGAATTAGTTTATAAGGTACTTGGAGCTTGGAGTTGGAAATAGTATAACATCATACAAAAACTTTTACTTGTAGCTCCAATACAATCTTCTACAGCGAACCCCCTCCCCCGCTTAACACAACGCTTGATTCCGAAATATATATACTCGTAGGGGTACCTTATCCTGTTTTACATTATAACCATGATGTTCCGGAAGGAGTAGTATTTTCTCATGCAATTTCCCTCCATATTTTACGAGATTTTCCAGAACGTGCAACATGCTAAAGTTTGCATTCCCAGAACGTTCTCTGCTGCGGTGGTGTTAAGCTGCTATGCCAACATAATGGGGACACGTACGAAGAAATATCTTATGAGACAAAATACATATACAAAAAAAAAAACCCAGACACATCCCTAAGTTGGAATTTGAAATATAAAAAAGGAAATGATAGTCTGGTAGCAAGGGCTGAATTTTAGTATAAAATTAATACAATTTTATGCAGCTCTAGAAATTCTCATGAAAAAGGGAATACATTTCTTTGAAATCAGTCTTCGTCGTACTGAGAAGGTTATATTAACTAATTTCTACGAATTAAAATATTGCTATAGCGACCAATTCACATAAAAGGATTTCAAATAGAAAAATACAGGAAACACGCTAAGCCATAATTTTATAAAAAAGTAACCTCTCATTTTCCAGCATTATCGTCCTGACTGTAAACCATAATAATTCTTTAGACTGTATGTTTTACGTTTACTTTAACAGTCAAGTTATTTCTCAAAAACAAAAATTATAAAACCATTTCAAGGCAGAGAAATTATACGTTTTAGGTATATAGAAATAGAACTTAAACTTTAAATAGCTTTTCCTTACGAAAAATTAATTCAAAATAAGGATAAGGTTATATTATATGAGGAAATGAAGATCCTGTACTGCACAACTCTAGAGAACATGCATAAACCTTGAATCTGCGTTTTATGCACATACGTACATACATATGTATGTGTAGGAGGTATAAGTTTTTTGGAAGATAATCTCGGAAGTTCATCCTTAAGGTGTAAAATTAAATACAGTAAAATAAGATCAAATTAATTATTGAACTTAATTTAACTATGGTATAGAGGTATTTAAGTAAAAGGATTAATATTGGGAATTAGATGTATAGGTTTCGGCTTAGCTCTAGTAGTAATAATTTTGTTGTGTGGATTTGTCTGCAAAATTAAATTATTGAAAAAGGTAAATTAAGGAAGCACCAAAATAGCACAATTGAGCAGCAGAAGATTGCTCTTATGGTTCAAGACAAAAATGTGGTTGTAGAGAACTCTTTATTTTGTTGGGAATTGCAAAAATAATTCAAGGTTAGTATTAAGTCGTAGGTTCCCTGCACTAAACTTATTTGCTCTTAGGGAAAAGTTGAGTGGGTTTTTGAAAATTTCACTAAAGAAATGAGGTCTGATTTTATTTTAGAAAAACCTCAAATTCTGACTTAGTTTCTAAGAATCTTATGATATCTCATTTTCTTGATAGTGTTTTCTTTTTTTTGTTTGTTAAAACCCCTTTCCCTATATTTTTTAGACAGTTTTATTTGTAAGTAAAATTTTGTTTGGCCATTTAAAAAAATTGACTCCCATAAATTTTTCTTCTAGTTCAAATTGAGAAAAAAAAACTGAGAACAACTGAAATTATACAAGAAAGAAATAGGTAAATAAGTTCATAAAATTAGATTAAAAAAGGTTTTCCAACCAATAACACCCGTACGTCAACAAACTGCAATATCAGCTGAAAATATCGCCACTGTTTGTGAAAGCGTGCAGCAGAACCCGAGGCAGTTAATCACAATATGGCAAATTTTGCTTCGTAATTTAGGCCTGCAACCATACAAAATCCAACCTAACCAGGAGTTGAAACCAACCGAGACGTTGATTTTATTTTGTAGCAGTTTGAAATTGATACCATTTTTGGTCGAAAAGTCATCTTTAGCGATGAGGCTTATTTTTTAATAAAGGGGTACATGAATAAGCAAAATTACCGAATTTGGAACGACACCAATCCACGGGAGATTTACGAGGTGCCAATGCTTCCAAATAAAGTTACTGTTTGTTGTGGATTTTAGGCTGGAGGCGTCAATGGTCTGTACTTCTTCGAAAATGATGCTGGCCAGGCTATCACCATCAAAAAGCCGATTGCTATAGGTCGATGAACACCAATTTGTTGTTGCCTGAATTGGATGATATGGACCCCTAAGACACATGGTTTCAACAGGATGGCGCTACGTGCCACACAGCTCAAGAAACACACAATCGATATTTTGCCACATAGACCTTGTGATTTGATCCCTTTAGATTTTTTCTTTAGGCGCAGGTCTATGCGAAAAAGCCGCAAACCATGGAGGCTCTCAAAGACAACATAATCAATGAAATTAGTCCAATTCAACCTGATTTATGCCCCAAAGTCTTTGAAAACTGGACCTTTCGAATAAGGTGGCCATTGTAAGGATGTTATAATTCACACATAATGTAATTGATAGGACTTTCAAATAAGTATTAAACCTTGTCTATATACATATATAAAACTGAAATCAAGCAAAAGAGGAAACCTTTGTTGCGGTTTGGCTTCGAAACTTCTTATCCAATTGTCATGTAGTTTTTTTTTTAAATGAAAGAGGATATCACGGAGCAGGTTTTAGGCATAAATAAAGTCCGATAATGTTAGTCAATAATTTGTTATCTATACATATAAAATCCAAATATCACTGACTCACTGATCTCACGTTTCGGTAGGAAATATGAATACCAAGTGCAATTTCTGTAGTGCATTCAAATAGCCACCAGGTCTTTGCTGTTCAGGAGGAAAAGTTTTATTGGCAGAAATTGCTGATCCACCGGAACCATTAAAAAGTCTTTTGAATCATTCTCATCGAGATTCTAAACATTTTCTTGATATGATTCGTGTTTACAATTCTGCTTTCCAAATGACGTCATTCGGTGCCAATGAAATCAGACATGGAGATTTTATGCCTACATTTAAAGTTTAGGGTCAAGTCTATCATTTAGCTGGATCTCTTTTACCAAACAACCCTGACGAACCGAAATTTTTGCAAATATATTTCATGGGTGATTCGGTGAGTGAAGTACAACGGCTAATGTCGATAGCAACAAATACTTACAGAGAATTATTATACGACTTGCAATATTTGTTACATTATCACAATCCTTACGTTCGCAGCTTCAAGAATGCTTTTAAAGCAATGCCATCAAATATAGAAAATTTTCAAGTCGTTATCAGAGCTGACCGTGCGCCACAGACAGAACACAGAGGTCGTTATAATGCACCTCAAGTTGATGATGTAGCCGTATTAATTGTTGGACAAGAATTTACAAAAAGGGATATCGCACGAGATAACACTCTAAAACATGTAAGTGAAATACACCGGTCTTACGATGCACTGCAATACCCTTTGATATTTAGTCATGGTGAAGACGGTTATTCAATTAACGTACTACAAGTTCATCCAATAACAAGAGTTCCTCAAAAAAAAAAAAAAACTGTGTCAGCAATAAATTTTTACTCTTACAGGCTTCAAGTCAGAGAAAATTCAAATAATATTTTACTTCGTTGCGGGAAATTATTCAGTCAGTATATTGTCGATATGTACCCTAAAATTGAATCTGAGCGGCTTCAGTTTTTAAGAGCAAGTCAAACTAAATTACTAGCAGAAAATTACAATATTTTTCACCATGCAATTCAAGCTGACGCTGATCCTACAGAAATGGGAAAAAAGAGTTATTTTACCAGCTTCATTCACCGGTGGCCCTCGATATATGGTTTCTGTAAGAAATTTTGGACGCCCTGATCTGTTTATCACAATGACTTGCAATTCACAATGGCCAGCAGAAATTAAATCATCTTTATTTTTAAATCAACAAGCGACAAATCCACATGATTAATATATAAATTAATAAATAAAAAAGGTACAATATAAGAAAATAGTAGTTTTTTCATCCTCATTTTTTTTATATAAAATATTTTTTTAAACCAAATTAGCTTCCCTGATGCAACGAGAGATTGGTTCATTCCGACCATAGTTCGTTCTATGAAAACGCTCATGAAACAAAATGAATTCACGAGAATTACTTCTAGGAACGCGTATACATATTGAAGAAAGTAATGGAGGACATTTAATATGGTACGAGACTATGTCCCTGATAAACATTATTCCAGAGTATGTACGACGAATTTCCAGACTTTGTATTCCAAATAATTTGCACCTGGTTTTATAAGGTGGTGTATCAATCCTCCAATTTAATTTAAAAAATGCATATCTTGTGAATTTCCTTTGTACTTTTTGATTCGCTCACACAAGTTATTATAAGTTGGATTCCAAACCGTACTGCAGTACTCAAGCACTGATCTAACCAAAGCATTAAAAAGGGACTTATGCGTGTATGGGTCATTAAATTCTTTGGTGTTTCTCTTAATGAACCCTAGCATTTGATTGGATTTATTGATTATGTAATCTATGTGCGGTAAGAAGGAAAGTTTTGTATCTAGTACAACTCCTAGATCTTTTTTCTGAACCACCCGTTCTAGTTCTGAATCGTTAATAGTGTAATTGAAGTATATAAGTGAACTAATACGGAAACAGGACATAACTTGACACTTAGAGACATTCAAGTGTAGAAAATTTCTGTCACACCAATCAGCCAATGTATTTAAATCATCATTCAACAAAGTACAATCTTGAATGGATTTAGTGGTGCGATACAGTTTACGATCATCCGCAAATAGGAGACATGATGAATTTTTGAATATGTCAGGAATATCATTGATAAATAATAGGAATAATAGTGGTCCCAAATGGCTGCCCTGAGGGGTACCATTTGGCACTAAGATCCGTTCCGAAAAATGATCTTCAATTTTAACAATTTGAACCCTTCGAGTTAAATAAGATTTTAACCAATCGAAAAGATTAGAGTGAAAACCAAACTGCAAAAGTTTATTCAAAAGGACCTGGTGATTTACGCGATCGAAAGCTTTGGCGAAATCGGTAAATATCGGGTGATTTTTTTGAGGTTAGGATTTTCATGCATTAGTATTTGACAGATCACGCGGGATTTCAGACATGGTGTCAAAGAGAAAGATGCTCAGTATGCTTTGACATTTCATCATGAATAGACTTACTAACGAGCAACGCCTGCAAATCATTGAATTTTATTACCAAAATCAGTGTTCGGTTCGAAATGTGTTTCGCGCTTTACGTCCGATTTATGGTCTACATAATCGACCAAGTGAGCAAACAATTAATGCGATTGTGACCAAGTTTCGCACTCAGTTTACTTTATTGGACATTAAACCAACCACACGAATGCGTACAGTGCGTACAGAAGAGAATATTGCGTCTGTTTCTGAGAGTGTTGCTGAAGACCGTGAAATGTCGATTCGTCGCCGTTCGCAGCAATTGGGTTTGTGTTATTCGACCACATGGAAGATTTTACGCAAAGATCTTGGTGTAAAACCGTATAAAATACAGCTCGTGCAAGAACTGAAGCCGAACGATCTGCCACAACGTCGAATTTTCAGTGAATGGGCCCTAGAAAAGTTGGCAGAAAATCCGCTTTTTTATCGACAAATTTTGTTCAGCGATGAGGCTCATTTCTGGTTGAATGGCTACGTAAATAAGCAAAATTGCCGCATTTGGAGTGAAGAGCAACCAGAAGCCGTTCAAGAACTGCACATGCATCCCGAAAAATGCACTGTTTGGTGTGGTTTGTACGCTGGTGGAATTATTGGACCGTATTTTTTCAAAGATGCTGTTGGACGCAACGTTACGGTGAATGGCGATCGCTATCGTTCAATGCTAACAAACTTTTTGTTGCCAAAAATGGAAGAACTGAACTTGGTTGACATGTGGTTTCAACAAGATGGCGCTACATGCCACACAGCTCGCGATTCTATGGCCATTTTGAGGGAAAACTTCGGAGAACAATTCATCTCAAGGAATGGACCGGTAAGTTGGCCACCAAGATCATGCGATTTGACGCCTTTAGACTATTTTTTGTGGGGCTACGTCAAGTCTAAAGTCTACACAAATAAGCCAGCAACTATTCCAGCTTTGGAAGACAACATTTCCGAAGAAATTCGGGCTATTCCGGCCGAAATGCTCGAAAAAGTTACCCAAAATTGGACTTTCCGAATGGACCACCTAAGACGCAGCCGCGGTCAACATTTAAATGAAATTGTCTTCAAAAAGTAAATGTCATGGACCAATCTAACGTTTCAAATAAAGAATCGATGAGATTTTGCAAATTTTATGCGTTTTTTTTTAAAAAAAAGTTCTCAAGCTCTTAAAAAATCACCCGATATAATATCCGTTTGGAAATTTGATTCAAAATTGTTTATTATATAACTACTCATTAACGATAAATTAGTTACCGTAGATCTTCCAGATATAAAACCAGGTTGATATACTGAAACAATGTCTTTTGTTTGAAAAGATAGGTTATCAAAGACTATCTTTTCAAATAACTTTGGCAAAGCTGAAATTTTATAGATTGGTCTATAATTAATAACATCCTGTTTAGATCCTGACTTAAATACAGGTGTTATGTAAGACAATTTCCAACACTTTAAGAACTGACCCTGAGAAAGAGACAAATTAAAGATGGTCGTCAAAGGCCTGGCTAAGGAAGATGCACATTTAAATAATAAAATGGGTGGAATCCCATCAGGACCTTCTTTTGTGGTTGTATCTAAGTCAAGCAGGGCTGTCATAACTTCTGACAACTTGTCTTATTCAATTTCAAAATCGTCCGGCCTTTAATGAAAAACTCTTTATATATCTTGGCCTAGTTTTCTAATCTTTACAATTAAATAGGATATGATTTTGGGTAAGTTCGAGGTTGAGTTCTTTTCCATTTAAAGAATTTTATTTCACATTTTTGAATACAAATTTTAAAAAATTGATTTTTCCCAACCCCAAAGTCTATATCAGGGTAAGGCTTTTTCATGGCTTTTTCTTCCTTTCCGTAAACTTAAACTGAGGTTTGTAAGAATATTTTATTACTTTCTTAAGAAAAACAGTTGCAAGACTTTCTGTTTTTTTTTCCAAAAATGTCCTGACGTAATTTCTTTTGACACAAATCCCGGGAACAAAAATTTATTCATAATTGAACGTTAAGCCTGAATATTCATATTTCTAGTCCAATGGTTTTTAAGTCGAATTCTTTTTCCAGTCTTAAGCAAAAAACATTTTCTGGAGTTATACAAAATGTTTGGCCTGATTTCAAGTAACCATTAAGAGTTGTTGGACACTTGGCTCTAGTTAAATATGAGCTTTTCTTTTTATAATAGACTTCATAAGGATGTATTATGAACATTATAGGAAAAGACTATTGATTTTTTTCAAAAACCGTAGATCCATAATGTATTTTTCTTATCTTTAATATGTATCAATTGTTCGAAAAATATAAATAAGTTTCAGCCCTTCATTTTCATTTTTGACAGCTGTCATTTTAAACTAAGTAAAAATATAAAATGCACACAAAAAAAAACATGTTCATTGTTCAGCAATATTAAAAAAAAACCAATGTTTTGTGGCAATCTGTAATTGTTTTGCTTTTATTAGGGTTGCCACCACTTAACAACTCAAACCACAGCCAATTCAAATCTTACCTACAATTTGTAACCCTTTATAGATTATAAAAAGAAATAGATTCATATAAGAACTCTAAATAAAATAATGTGTACCTTTATATGTTTAAAAAATCCCATAAAGACTCCTTTGATGATGGCTATGAGTTTCAATTAACTAAATAAATCAAAAGGATAAATGTGTATGAAAGTCTGGTGCAGGTTATATTTAATTCAAACAAAGTCTACAAACCGTAACCCATAAAACCCAAATAATCCACTTTTACCGCGCGTACCAAAAATTACTCAATTCAAAAAAGTACCCTAACCTTTTTATCAACCCCATATGGTCTATACCTACATATGTACCTACACAAAACATCAAGCTCCGTAAACTGTAACTCGTATGTACCTAGATAGGTACTTAAAAATAAAACATACATAAATATACAAAATAGATGAACAAACCTACCTAAACGTTGGTAGAATTATGACTTCGTATTCCTCCGGTGTGGATTCCTGAACGAGCGCCAAGGCTGGTTGTAAAACAGCAGCTAAAACCTCTGCAGTACGCATCTCTTGTTGCAAACAAGGCCACACATGCTGCCACCATAATTTCTTTAGGTTCGTTCGTATATCATAAGACCGACAAAAAAAAGTAAAATACAATAAAACCACATAAATTTCAATTTTAAGGTCCTTTCTCATAAAACGTCAAGATTAACGCACTTAAAAGGGATATACTTTTGTATCCAAAGTTACCCAAAATTAAAATAATAAAACCAAACCAAAAACAGTGGAAAGACATCCTTTAAATAAATTTGTCATACATACCCTCGGTATAAGATGCAGGACTTCTTTTAGTGTCGTTCGGTAGAAATGTGACTTTTGTGTCGGATCCTTCATGTTAATCACGTCCAAAAATTTAAGGGCATTCACCGCGGGATCACTGCAACGGAACACCACAACAAAAACACAATTAAAACTAATTACTAGCATTGCTACACTCCGGCTCCACTTCCACCTTCTTTCTTCCTTCCTTTAGCTGGAATTTAGAAGACGGAAAGTTTAAGAGAGCGTGCTCATCAATTCTATAATTATAGAAGGATAATTCAGGTAAATCGCTGGATCGTGACATCCACCTTGTATACTACTCGTATATACAGGTGATGGTACACATCGCAAGTCACTTCAATGAAAGCTTCAATTTCTCTCTCCTTACAGATTGTTTAACAAGTGCTGACCAAGGAAATAAGGATGAGAATGAGGATAAGGATGATAGTGTGAGGGGAGTTGGTATAGGTAGTTGAAGCTGGAAGCTTGGAGAGATATAGGACGAAGGACGAAAACACAAAAAATGGAAAAAATAAGAATCCCCGACAGGGATACTAATTTCGAAGACGTTTGCACAGAGGAAATTACTTACTTAAAGTACTTAATCAATTGCAGGAGTTGTGCTGTTGGCCTCGTTGTTGGATCTTTGCTAACAAGACGTGACGTGGCCTCTTGTAATGGAATCGGTACCCTTGGCAACATATTGTGAACGGCATCATCCAGCTTTTGAAAGCATCAAGAAGAAAAAGAAGAAAAAGAAGAAGAAGAAGAAGAAGAAAATGAGAAGATTGTATATAGAGGTGTTAGGTCCAATGGAGTGATATAAAAGCAGCATCGCCGAAGACAACAACAAGGACGATGACGATGACGAACGTTAAAGAGAAAGTTTTTGTTTGTTTGTTATTTTTTTTTTGTGTTGAAATGTAAAGATAAAAGAAGAAGAAAAGATAAATTATTGGATGTACCTAACATTGGCAACCATTATAAGCTAGTTGCCTGTTGCTTTTAGTTTGTTTCCTTTTTGTTTTCTTTAAAAATAAAAATAAGACAAATTTCACTGGATAAAAAGGGTGTTTGGGATTTAACAGTGAATATTTTAAAGGATTTTCAGTGAAAAGGTTTTGTAGTGCGATATCTATAAATTTTAAAGCAGACTTGATGTAATTTTTGGTATTATTTTATTTAGGGCAACAGTAAAAATTTAGAAGTCAAATAACTCAGAAATAAGTTTTATTGTTTATCAAATAAATAACACTAATGAACACATACTCTATGTTAGCTATTACGAAACTTAAATATCTAAGTACAGGAACTTATGCTTTTTACGTAATTTTAGTTTCGTTTCAGCAAATAGTTTAATATTCAACGGTGTAAAGCTACAATATGGCTTATTATGAGGATATAAATAAAATAAATAAATTGGGTGGCGCAACAGTCCGTTGATTACTAGGGCCTAGTGACTAAGAACTCTCAACCATTCCTGTGTGCGAGTACTGTTGTCAGGGATGGAGGGGACCTACAGCTTTAAGCCGAATCGGAATGGCTAATTTGAGAAAGCACTTATCATGACAAGAATAACTCTTGGAGAATTTGTCAATTCCTCGCAAGAGGCAGTACTATTCTAATTAAAACTAAACTATAAAACAAGTATGTAAGTCGGCCACGGCTTAAAACCCCATCCCGACTACCCACTATCAAGTGCCGATTGAAGCCACTAAAACTGGTTCTCCTGCTTCACCGTATCAGTGCGGTCCCGTTCGGACGAAGCTCTACTGAACCGAAGGAGCTCTGTTCCGCCTTGTGCCATTACGTCCCGATTGTACAGGAGTCGCCTATCCACGGTACGTCGTCTGACGTGGTAGATTAGCGGAACTGCCAATCTATCCTGTATCAGACCGCATCTATCTAAGAAGAGGAATGCTTCTGGTGGAATAAAGCCGCTCAAGCGTGCGCTTTCAAAATACTCGTCGTTCGAATAGAACGCCCCGAAAATAAAATTGTTGGTCGAAGACATAGCTCTTGCAATGTGACCTCGAACGAGTTTTAGCACGAAATTGTCAATTCTGTTGATTCGAGCTCCGTTGTATAGGACCTCGTTGGAATAGTAATGCACAAAAGAAGATTCGGCTGTTCGATATAAGCCGGTACAGCATCGTAAACACTGCCACTCGAAACTTCTCCATCTGGGAAGGAGCAACGTTGAACCACATAGGACAACCATAAACGATCATCGGCCGTATGAGGGCCATGTAGCAAATTACCTTCACTCTAGGGTCAAGCCGACTGCTGTAAAACAGCCATTTCGTCAGAGCGAAGGCTCCTCTGGCCCTGGTTATATGCCTGTCGAAATATAAATACTGATCTTACCAGATAGCGAGGTACTTCACTACACTTTTGCTCGCTAATCGCTGCTTGTGAAGATCAACGATGACCATCTTGCGTCAATTCTTGCACATATCCCACGTGGCCCTAGCCAACGGAGTCCGGAACAGAATTGTCTCCGACTTCTGGATATTTATTTTCAGTTTCCAGTCGTCGTAATATCGCTGAATCTTGTCGAAATCACCTGCAAGCGAATTCTAATAACCTCAACCCTTCGGGTCGTTCTGTACGCTATTAGATCGTCGGCGTACGCAATTGCCTTTGTAAGACTACCTATCAGATCGCTGCAGCTGGTGTAAATGTTGAAGAGAATCGGCGAATTCAGCCAACGCACTAACCATCATGCGACGGGTAGTACATGAAGATAATCAAGGTTTTTGACTCAACATTTCGCTTACGACAATGAGATAAACAGTGAGTAGGCCAACGAGTAAAACACCAAATAGTGAGCAGAAAAAAGCTGTGATTTACAGGAATTAAGTAGCGAATAGAGACTAAAGTAAAGCAGGAGATATGCAACGATTTAAGTAGCTTACATTTTGAACTCTTACTCGCTCGTAAAGTTTTTTGACCTTAATATTCGGCCTAATCACAGGCCTCGTTTCACTACAGTGTTGGGAATTCGGGAAATGTAGTAAAGTACTTATAAATACAATTCAGTTCGAAGGGCTTTTTCAATGCTTCCAGAAAATTTTGGATATACTCGAAAATATTCCTGAAGAAGAAGTTAATTCTTTTTCGAAAGAAGTAAAAATTTAGTTAAGTAGCTTTGCGACACCTTCTTAGGACCCCATCAGCTGGAGAGAAGTAAATTGAACAGTTTAGTCTTATTATTGTAAATGCTTGAGAACAAAAAACGATGCAAGGCTAGGCTACATGTGGCGGAGCATAAATTGCATTCATTCATCAACCTCAAAAAAGTTGTTGTATGATTGACTGACCTAAGGAATAATAGATACAATCATTTGGACTCGCAAATTCTTTCGAGTTCTTAGAATCAAATGAACCTTCTGAAGGGTACCAAATCATAGCCTTTATTTTGATTTCATCGGACTGCATCGTTGGTGTGAGAAGCATTCCACGTTGATGTCTTCAAACCAATTAGCACCAATCGTATGGTTTTTCAAGTCATTTGAAAGACCAAACAACAACAATTCTATCTCAAAACATCAATGAATCTCTTAAAATCTTACACGCATTTTTAGTGTTTATCTTCAGATATTTTCCTGATTTTGAAAATGATTGCAACCGTCACGGTTTTCATTTTTAATCAATAGATGAACAATGAACATTTATTTATTTTTTAACATTTTGACGAAAACCAACTGATTTTGAAACTCCGAAGTTAGGATTTTTCTATGGCAATGCCTTTTTGATTTCGTGCAGGGCTTATGATGTAAATTTATTCGTATTCATAGGGTAATAAAATTTTCGGGGACCTGGTACAAGGAACTCTGTTAAAGGGTTAATTTAAGACTACTTTCAAAAGTAGTGTGTAGACAAGCTAAATTTTGAATTGATTCCTGACTGAAAATCTATTTGTAAAAAATCAATTTAAGTGTTAAACTTGGATAAAATGTGACATTTTTCTGAACTTTTTGAATTTTTTTTACAGGTACTTCCTCTTGCGAGAAATTGACAAATCCTCCAAGAGTAATTCTTGTCATGAAAAGTGCTTTCTCAAATTAGCCGTTGAGATTCGGCTTATAACTGTAGGTTCCCTCCATCAACAGCACTCGCACACAGGAATGGTTGAGAGTTGTAAGTCACTAGGCCCTAGTTCTCAAAGGACTGTTGCGCCACCTAATTTATTTATTTCAGTAATCAAAAAACTTTTCTAATACGAAAATTTGGCACAGTTTTAAGAAAATAAAGCTATTCAAATTCATCGTTACTACGAAAAAGTGCCATCTGACTATAATGGCAAACGCTGTTTCTGGTGATATTTTTGACACTGTTTCGTTGAACTGTATCTTAAAAAATTTTAGAAATTCCTTTGAGAAGTCTTGCAGCCGTTCTCTAATTTTGACGACAAAAATTATATCTAAAGAATTCAAGTACGAACTTCCCGAAAGCCAATATGAAGCTTCTCTAAAATTTACGATATTGCCCCTAAGTCACTTTTGTGATGTCTTGATTTCGATTGACTCACTAAAGTTTTGTAGATGAACCTACTTCTCTTCGCACTGAAACCACGTCTTTCTGGTGCAACAAAATTGGCGGAAGTGTTAGTTTTACTTTGATGTAATCATGTCGCAAAAAATTAATCGTTTTCTAAGTTATAAGCTTCTTCAATGGTAAACATTTGTTCACTAGAAAGAAGTATTATTTCTCCCGTGCCACTGTTAAAGCCCTTTGTCCCTTTCAACAATAACTTATTAGAGACAAGTTGTTAACAAATAATCTGAAGAGCGTCGGAAGCGCTGATCTCAAATGAGCATAAAAATGGATCAGGGATTTACCCAATTATCTAGACATCATTCGAGGAGGTGCCTCCGTTCCTTGACGTAGGCACCAATTCAGTGCTTTTTAAATATAGAAAATGTAACATGAAATATGTAAGACGCCTCACTCTATTTTAATATAAGGAAAACTGTTAAGCATCTTGCACATGAGCTACGAACTGCGAACTGTGGATGTTCGCATATTTTGACTTTTCTTTCACATGAGCTTTATTTCTATTCGCAGACAGCGACGAATTGTCAACCCTTTTCTCCATATTTTCCTCAGCCATGATCTTTCACACAAAAACAAAACAAGAGCGGTATAATTTTAAGGTTAAGTTGAGCGCGAACAATTTATTCGTTGCAGTGTGGATGGTATGTGGAACGCGAATAGAGTTTGACAGTTCGTAGCAACCACACTGCAATTCGTTACTACCAAATTGTTTTTACAAAATTCTCTTGTTTTAGAGAACAAAATGCAAATTTTATTATCCTAATATTAGTGTCAATTGGTTTCTTATAATTTAAATGTGTTTTTGTGTGGAATTGACTTTTTGAAATGTGTAAAATCACGTTTGTTCGTCCATTCGCAGTTCGCAGTTCGTTGCTCATGTGCAAGGCACTTTACTGAATATTTATTTATTTATTTATTTATTTATTTATTTATTTAATCTACGAGCTTAAGGCTCAACAGATGCAAAAAAGAATAAATACATAGGTACATATATACAAAAAAAAAAAAAAATAATTTACAATTCATGATTAATTTCTTAAAAATAGATAATACAAATCATTTCTGAATTTGTTTCTAGGTCATGCTATGTCAATATGACTAATTACTTCGTTGAACTCCCTAATTGACCTTGAAACTGGTTCATTCATTCCATAATTTGTCCTATGTTTAGGTTGAAAAAGAAGGTATCTTTCTCTCAATGGTCTAATCGGGGCATAAATACAAATTAACGATAGAAGGTTAGGACACTTTATATGGTAACATAAAATATCTCGCACAAACACTATTGAATAGTTCTTCGAGATTTGAGAGATTTCAGACCTAGAAGATTACGTCGAGCTTGAGAATCTGGACAAAAATTCCAGCGCATTTTACAAAAAACATATTTTGTGAAACGATTCTGAACTTTCTCAATTCTATCCGAAAATGTTTGTTGGAAAGGATTCCATATGACATCAGCATACTCAAGTAATGATCTGACTAATGAGTTATATAGAGAAGTAAGCGTATAGGGATCCGAAAAGTCAGTTGAGTTTCTTTTAATGAAACCAATCATAGAGTTGGCTTTAGCAACAATAGCATCCATGTGAGGAACAAATGTAAACTTGGAATCAAAGGAGACGCCTAAATCCTTTACTGTAGCAGTTCTCTGAAGAGGGATACGATCCAGAGAATACGCAAACTCATAAGTTGAGAGTTTCATAGAGACCGAGATAGCGAAGCATTTCTTCACATTAAGTTTAAGACAGTTAACCAAACACCAGTTTGATAAATGATCGAGGTCTATTTTGAGATTTAAGCAATCATAAATGGAATTCACTTTTAAAAATAATTTTAGATCATCAGCATATATGAGACATTGGCTGAACTTTATGTTTTTGCAAATATCATCGATAAAGATTATAAATAAAAGTGGGCCAAGATGACTACCCTGGGGAACTCCTGAGGTACATTTAATAGATCTCGAGGTTTGATTATCAAGTTTTACTTTTTGCACTCTATCAGTTAAAAAAGATGAAATCCACTGAAGGAGATTAGAGTGAATCCCAAAGTTTTGAAGCTTACGAAGCAGTATGTTGTGGCATACAGAATCGAATGCCTTACTAAAATCCGTGTAGATAGCGTCTACTTGACTTTGACTTTCTATACAATTAATAACGAAAGGAGAAAAACATGCGAGATTAGTGACAGTTGATCTACCCGATATTAACCCATGCTGGGCATCACTTACATGTTCTTTTACGAAAAAATCCAATTTGGTCTTTACTAAACTTTCGAGCAATTTAGGAATTGTGGACAACTTACAAATGCCTCTGTAATTTTCAACATTATTTTTCGAACCAGACTTATAAATTGGGATCAGAAAAGAAGATTTCCATTCGTCCAAAAATATTCCGGACGATAAAGATAAATTGAATATAATTTGCAATGGAAAGCATACAGAATTAGAGTATTTTTTAAGACAAGAGCAGGAATGCCATCGACACCAGGAATGTGATTGGGTTTAAGATTTTGAAGACCATTTAATACATCAGATAATTCTAAGCGCATTGAGCCAATATCAACTTTAGGGGTAATATTTGAAAGAAGATCCAAGTTTTTTTGTGAAGTTGAGTAGACTGATTCAAAAAATTTAGCAAAAAGATCAAGAGTTTTATTAATGTCAGTAGAATTATCCCCTCTAAAATTCATCGTAGTTGGAAATCCAATTGATTTCCTTTTAGAATTAATACAACTCCAGAATCGTTTCGGATCACTTTGCAAATTAAGCTCAATATTCGAAATATAATTCCTGTGCAAGAATTTGCTGAAAACCATGAATTCTTTACGAAGTTTACAAAATGAATGTTTGTCATCCAACGCGTTTGACATTTTATACTTGACAAATGATTTATTTTTAAAATTTTTTAAATGAGCCAGCCTTTTGTTATACCACGGAGGTTTTGAGATAATCTTTTCAGTCCTATAAGGTACAAATAAGTTAAAAGCTGTATTTAAGATACACGTGAAACGGTAAAGCATATTCTTCAAGTTTAGGTTTAAAAATTCAGTATTCCAGTCTACAGTTCCAAGATAATTATCGAGTTCAATAAAGTTAGATTTTACGAAGTTAAATGATTTTGGATTGTTACAGTTAAATTTTAAATATCTATATAAATTTATTTCAATATATAATTCCTTATGGTGGATTGAATTGTTTAACAAACTATACGGAACAGTATCTGTGATTGAAACTTTCAATTCATCTTGTGATGTAAATACTAAATCAAGAATTTTATCTAAATTATTAACAATACTATTAATTTGATGTAAGTTTAAAGCAAATAAATGATCAATAAAAGTTAATTCAGAATCTTTTTTTTAAATTACATGGGACAAGCATATTTTCACTTAAGGAATATGACCAATTTATATCGGATAAGTTGAAATCACCAATAATACAAATTTTATGCAAATTATTGTTGAAATTATTAACAAAATCAATGTTAGTAAGATGTTTTTCATAAAATTCAATAGTGCTTTTTTTTTTTGCTTTTTGGCGGTATATAACTAACGATGACGTACATTAACATACCAGGTTCAAGACTGATGGAAACACACATTTGTTCAATATCGGTGATAGGTAGTGAAATTGATTTACATGATATGTTTGAGCGAACGGCAACAAGTAGCCCACCTCCACAACCTCCAGCAGTAACACAGCGATCTCTCCGGAAGATCATATAAGAGTTAATGTCAAAAATTTCAGAATCAGAAATTCCACTCCAAAGCCAAGATTCAACAATAATAATAACATCGTAGTCGACATTACTGGTAGCAAGGTAAAGCGCAGGGATCTTTGTACGAATTCCACTGGAATTATGATAATACATTTTCAGGCAATCAGGATTGGATGGAGAAACATTTTGGTTCTTTATTTCTCCATCGACGATACGTTTTTTGGGATGTAGTCGAATTTACGAATCTTTATTCCGTAAGGCCAAAAAGATGTATTGAAAACGGATTTCACAAATTCAGCAGGAATTCCGATTTTAAAGCAAACATATCTCAAGTTTGCGTCAGATCCATTTTTCAGAAGTTTGTATCAATTAAAATAAGAAGGATCAACATTTAAATTAGACGAAAGGTATTGAATAATTGAGTCGGTTGAAGTTGATCGATCGAACTTTGACAGGTGAAACCATTTTAAATTCGTGTAAACTAGAAGTTCACCATTCTGGATATTAGAACCGGAAGCAACTCGAGCGCTCTTAAGACGCTTATCAATATTACGTTCTTCTCCAGCAGCAACGTCTTTTTTACTTGTTGACGCAACGACAACTTCCTTACCTCTCACAATTTGAGCATCTCCAGCAACAGCAACAGCAGAATTTACATCCGCATTTATAATAACATCATTATTAGCAGCTTTTGAATATGTAAGTGTTCAGAAAAATATGACAACAGCTTTATACCAAATGAATGTTTTAAACAACAGTGTCTTAACTTTGGCACGAGTACGTACATATGTTGTAAAAAATGTCATATAACACAAAATGTTCTATATCAATTCCGAAACACCCTGTATTCAAATTTTGTATAACAGCGCTATGTAAAATTATAATAATTAGGTGTTACAGAGAAATTGTGAATTTTTGTGTTGCTTGATTACTTTTACATTGAGTTTTGAGCTCTTCGAAGACTTTTTTGTTTGTCATATTTTTGTGTACATCCTGCTATACAAACATATGTATGTATATACAAACAACGTATATTTTGGTGACCTGGAATTATTAAAAAAATTCGAGGGAAATACATCATAACATCCTTTTTAAGGTTGACTAAACAAAACAAAAATTGGAATAGCATCAGTTCAGCTTAGTTAGTACATAGCTCGAGAAAGGTAAGCAAATCTGCGTGGATGGAGTTATAGGTTCGCTCGGCTTGGCTCGTCTGTACTTTTAGTACCTACCACCACCCTACCATTGGGTCTATAACATTGTACCTTTTTTGTTGTTGTTATTTTTTGTTTATTTTGCCGTTGCGCTCTAAAATGAACTTTGTTTGAAAAAGTTATAATGAGGGTTGAAAATGAAGAGGATACAACAATAACAACAACAAAAAAAAACACCCATTTCTGTATACCCGTGGAAAAGAAGCTTACAATAATAATAATTATAAAATTTTCTAAATTCATTCCTGATAAGTTTTTT
The DNA here is from genome assembly GCA_920104205.1 of Eupeodes latifasciatus. NCBI lineage: Eukaryota > Metazoa > Arthropoda > Insecta > Diptera > Syrphidae > Eupeodes > Eupeodes latifasciatus. Next base: position 150,583,679 of record OV049926.1, on the reverse strand, counting down.
ACGCATTTTTTATTTTTGAATTGTTTAATGAAATTTGATACACTTTATTAAGACTTTAAAGGCAAAAACAACAACGTTACGAAAGAAATATGACGAAGTATCAAAAAAGAAAAAAAAACCTGAGCAAAGACTCTGTCAGATTGGATTTTAAATTGAGTTGGTTGCTTAAGGTTTTGGCATTTCGATTTATGTGTAAAAAAGAAACACAAGCAACAAAGTTTGTGATATTTCTTATTTTTGTTTTTGTTCTTGAAATATTCTAATAAAAAAAAATTACAAACTTTGACTGTAAGTTAAATTTAAACAATGAAGAATAGAGATAGAAACAAATTTTTTAAATACCTACATATATCAAAGTTTTCATAAATTAACTTTATTTTTCATCTTCGGCTTCTAAGTCCTTTTTCTTATTCGTCAGCTTTTTTATTTTCTTTATTTTGCTTTCTCACTTGGTTTTTATGACCAAAAGAAGTTGTTAAAATTAAAAGTTCATGCACTTAAAGTGCAAAAAGTAAAGTTCATGAATGAGACTCAATTAGCAATGTAAGACCAATAATTCTCGATTGAGGAAATACAACGACGAAGAAGATGTGATGATGAAAACTTATATATTTTATATGACCTTGCATTAACCGCATACTAAAATTTTAAAATTATGGTAGGTACATGGAATGCAAGTACATACTTTATATGCAATGCAGCGCATGTATTAGCTTTTATGGCGTAATAAATCTAAGAGTGTCATTTTATCACCATTATAGGAATTTTAGTGGAACGTATGATGGAAGGTGCATATAATGACTTAATTATTAATTGATGATGAAAAGCATAGCTGTTAAAACGATATTTCAAACAAGCTATTAAAGTGATACGATTTCTTACATATTTTATATGTTCATCACTTTTATATACATTACACTTAACTAGCATCCTCGTGGCCATCATTTTTAAGGTTTCTTTTTACTACACTAATTTAGAATTTTGCAGTAATTTAGAACACACTTTAGACAAAATTAGCTTATTGCTGCCCTGGACTGTTATTACGACATTATAGCTTTAACTGAAACTTGGTTAAATGAAAACTTTTTAAATGGTGAATATTTCCCTTCCGATTACAACGTCTTTCGCAAAGATCGTCAAACTGGTCAAACTAGAGGAGGAGGAGTTTTGTTGGCTGTTCAATCAAATTTTACAAGTAGAGAAATTAGACTACCTTATAATTCTTTCGAAATTGATCAGATTTTTGTAGATCTATTTATTCAATCTTTTAAATGTATTCATTTATATATTTTCGTATCATATATCCCACCTTCATCTCAAAATCTTTTGTATGAGTCTCACATTAAAAATATTCTAGATATTGCTAATGATAAAGATGAAAATTGTTATTTTTGTAGTTGTTGGTGATTTTAACTTGCCTAATTATTAATTGGAAATTCTCAGATGATGAAAAGCAATTGTTTCTTTATAATGTTGTCAAAGATTATGAATATAATGTTATTGATAGTTTATCAGCCTTAAATATGTATGTATCAAATCAACAATACCTATTCCTAATTTTATTGGTCGTATTTTGGATTTAATTTTTATTGATAATTGCCTTGAAACTCAATGTAATGAACCATCCTATAAAATGTTAGAAAATAGCATTCATCACAATGCAGTTGAAATAGTTTTTAAATTTTTCCATTTTGAATGAATCTAAATCGAAAAATAATTCAGAATTGTATGATTTAAAAAAAACTGATTATGATTCCATAAAAACTTATTTAAACACAGTAGATTGGCAACATATCTTAAGCAGTAAAGATACTAAACAAGCTTTTACTCTGTTTCGGAACATTTTAGATTCAGCGGTTTCTTCTTACGTTCCTAAAAAAACTTTATTTAAAAGTTCAAATAAACCTATTTGGTTCAACAAAAGCATATCAAGACTGAAAAATATCATGAATAAACTTAATAAAATTAAAAAATCTTCAATTCATTTAAATGAACAGTTCAAACAAATTAGAAGGGAGTATGAGTTTTTGAAAAAATTTGTATACAAGCAATACATATCGCCTCTTGAATCGGATATTAAGAATAACCCTAAGAGTTTTTGGTCATTTATTAACACGAAAAAAAAAACTCAACTGGGATTCCATCTAGCATGACTTATATATATACTTCGCGTCGTTCTTTCAATATAATTTTATAAATCTCAAATTAGACTATATGCTAACTCAATAAATTCAGATCCTATGGTTGATCTTGGTAATTTGCAGTTATCTGTAGATAATGTCTTACAAGTACTTTTATCTCTTGAAAACGGTTTTTCTATTTCACCAGACAATATTCCACCAATTCTTTTAAAAATGTTTAAGCAGTTTAGTTGTTAACACCCTATTAATATCTAGAACACCCTATTTCCTATGAATATCACTATCCATACCTTTCATATGGTTCCCACCAAAACTGTACTATCAGAACTTTTTACAGGTGCTCTCCTATCATATTACATTTATTTTCCCACATTTATTTTCCCATAGAATCAGAACTAGTGTCAAATTATTTATGAATCAAAGTATAAATAGCCATGAAAATTAATAATAAAATCATTTTTAATCCAGAAGTCAATTAGGTTGTTTTATTCCAATTGCTACCCCCCACCCGAGGTAAGGAGCAATAAAATTAAGTAAAACAATCAAGTCGAATTCAAAAGAGTTTTCGACGTTGAACAAAAAACTTGTGCTAATATACTTGCTACACCACTTTGTATAATATTTAACCTTTCTTTAAGTAATGGTGAGTTCTTAGATGAATGGAAATACTCTATAATAACTCCCCTTCATAAATCAGGTACAAAAAGTTCGATTGAAAATTACAGACCAATTGCAAAACTGCAATTAATTCCTAAGGTTTTCGAAGCTGTAGTAAAAAACAAATTGTATAATCTTATTCATAATAACATTTCAGTTTACCAACATGGTTTCTTAAAAGGTAGATCCACTACTACAAATTTATCAATATTTTCAAATTTTTGTCTATCACAGATGGATGTGCGTTCCCAAGTCGACACTATTTAAACTGATTTTTCAAAGACTTTTGACCGCGTTCAACATAGTGTTCTTTTAAAAAAAGTAGAGATTTATGGATTTCAGTCTCGGCTCCTAATGTGGATAAGGAGCTATTTAGTAGGTAGAAAACAGGTGGTAACAATTGATAATGCCTCGTCTAAGGAAATTATAAATTTTTCGGGTGTTCCTCAAGGTAGTCACCTTGGACCACTTCTTTTTAAAATTTTTATTAACGACTTACCATTACATCTTACTTTTTCTAAAGGTCTTCTACTTGCTGATGATTTGAAAATATTCAGTTCTATAAATTCACTTAACGATGCAAAAAAAGTTCAAATTGATTTAAATAATTTAATTAAATGGTGTAATATCAATGGGCTGTATTTTAATAATAAGAAATGTAACGTTGTGACATTTTCTAGAAATCACAGTCCATTATATTATAATTATAAACTTGAAAACGACATTTTACAAAGACTTGATATCCATAAGGATCTAGGCGTAATCTTCGATTATAAAATGAATTTCTCAAACCACATAGACCTTGCGATCTCAAAAGCAAACTCTATGCTAGGGTTTGTTTTTCGAAATTCAAAAGATTTCGAAGACCCCTATACATTAAAAGCTCTTTATTCTAGTCTCGTTCGACCACATTTAGAATATTGTACTGTTACATGGAGCCCCTTTACCACGTCTAGCATTTGTCGTATCGAAAAAGTTCAAAAAAGGTTTACAAAGTTTGCCTTACGAAAAATATTTGGTTATTCAAATGTTCCATCTTATGAGACGAGGTGTATTTTAATTGATCTAAAACCTTTTGCTGAGAGAAGAAAATTAAACTCAATACTTTTTGCTTTTGATGTTTTGAATTTTAATATTGACTGTCCAGTTTTGTTATCTATGTTTTTTATTTATGCGCCTTCTAGAAACTTGCGCCCTCGTGACTGTGATTTTTTAAATGTTCCTTACCACAGTACTAGCTATGCTAAGTATAATCCTATCACAAGAGCTTGTATGGATTTTAATGAATATGATTTTGCAATTGATTTTAATATTAATAGAAATGTTTTGAAACATAAATTAGTACATTTGTTATAATGCTATAAGTAAATTATGTATTTTATTTTTTATGTTATGTATCATAATCATTAGTCTAAATGGAGTGTGTAACTTTTAAGACAAATAAATAAATAAATAAAATTACGAAATATAAGTACTGAGACCAATACCTAACATTGCATAGATGAATTCTAATAGATCTTGTTTTTAGGTTATGTTTCAAAAATAAATTGAAGAAACTTTTCCCGTCTTTGAATACTGTCAAAGTGAATCAAGTAGGAAGTATATTTCACAGAATTAATTAATAATTTTAATAATTAAGTTTTTCTGAACATTTTTGATTTCCTTGCAATAGGACGAACTCGAAATTTAAAGAAACAAAAGAATGCACGTTTCCCAATTTCATGAATGGGTAACATTTTGAGGAAATTTGTATTCACAATAAGTGTTATTAAGGCGCTAGAATAATCTAACCCGAAAAAGAATTAACTCTTGGTTAAAAATATTTTCTATATTTTTGAAGAGGAAGAAAAACAGTGTCATAATATCTTTCCTTGTTTCCAAAAAATATCCTTTCGTTGTCCAGATGTGTACCTAGCACAAACAGAGTACATTTTAAAACTTTAATGTTTTAGAAGATGCTCACAACGAGTTACCAATTCTGGATATCTTAAACTCCCAAACGATCGTAGATATTAAAAGTTTTTGCAATTTAGAAATTTCGAAAATTGGAGGATTCACGGTTCAAAAACGTATAGAAATTGCTAAAATTCGCTATAAAAATGTGAACAATTATACTGATCGTGTTATTTTTCGAAGAGGTGATCACGATCGGCCACCGAAATTTTGTGATTTACCAACTTTGAACCATTTTCTTTGGTTTCACTTGAAAGTTAAGACATACAAAGGCACATGCTGCACAATGAAAAAAAGGAGCCAAAATCTGCTCAATACAAAAAAGTCTGCCGCGAATAATAATGTTATCTGAAAATACGTCAAGTTCTAAATTTATGAAAATTTGTTATCAGTTTATTTTTCAAAAGATTATATTAAAGCAACTTTTTAATAATGATAGATTTAATTGCTATTGAAACTTTATTTGCTGAATTTAGATGCGTTTTGTTGCCAAGTTTTAGAATACTAAAATGTTGATAGTCATAAAATAAATAACAACTTGGCAAGTAAACCCATCCAAACTTTGAATAAAAATCAACCATTTTTATTTTGATAAATTGTATGATTCTTCAAGAATAAAAACATTTAATATAAACTAATTATAACCAATTAATAAAACATCACGCCTCCTTAGTGTAAAAACTTATATTTAAGATTTTTTTATTTCTACACAAATTAATCCTTTCTAGTTTGCTAAATTTTATCATTATTTAAGAATCAGAAGTGTTTATGTTTAATAATGACAAGTAATTGAAAAGTGGGTGAATACTACGCCCCCTGAGTGCACATGATTTTTAACTTCCCATAGGAAGTTATTGTAATGGGTCCGATTTGTCAAATTGAAAATTTTGACATTTCTCGACGTTTCAAGGTCCCTAGAATCGAAATAAAAGATTTTTAGAAAGATGTCTGTGCGTGCGTGTGTACGTACGTCCGTACGTCCGTACGTTCGCGACGTTTTTTTCGTCGTCCATAGCTCAAGAACCAGAAGAGATATCGACTTCAAATAAATTTTGTTATACAGATAATAAGGCAGAAAGATGCAGAAAGGGCTCTCAAGAAAATTGCGTGGGTGGTTTTTTTACCATAGCAGTTTAAAAAAAAGGTGAAAATTTTGGTTAACTCTAAATATCTCATGAACCAATGACGCTAGAGACTTGAATTAAATTGTATATTATGTATTGTAACGTGATGCAAAACAATTATATTTTTGGAAAAAAATTCAATTAACGTTTTTTTTTTATAAATCAAAAAAACTGAAAAAAAAAAATGTGTCACTTCGAAAATTTTACGACTAAAATATGATTTCATTTCCAAAACAATTTTGTGAAGAATAATGTTTTTGACATCTGATAAAATTTTGAGAAAAATCGAATTGACAATTTTTTTACAAAAAATAATAATCTAAAAAAAAAAAAAAAAAAAGTTGGTAAAAATTGAGTTTTGACTCAAATATCTTTTCAAGACTTTGAGATATTGGCTTTAAATTACTTTTATCTTTCAAAAAATGTTGTTTTCAATATTCAGTAAAATTTTGAAAAAAATAGAATTGACAGTTTTTTTACAAAAAATTAAAAACCGAAAAAAAAAATATTAACAAAAGTTGGTAAAAATTGGTTTTTGACTTAAATATCTTTTCAAAAATTTGAGATTATGGCTTCTAACTAATTTTTTACTTATAAAAAATATTGTTTTCAACATTAGGGAAAATTTTGAGAAAAATCGAATATACAGTTTTTTTACAAAAAATAAAAACCTAAACAAAAAAATTAATAAAAGTTGGTAAAAATTGATTTTCGGCTCAAATAGCTTTTCAAAAATTAAAAATATTGGCTTCAAACTTATTTTATTTCACAGAAAATATTGTTTTTTATATTCAATAATTTTTTTATAAAAATCCAGCAGTCCGTTTTTTCATAAAAAAAATAAAATCTACAAAAAATAGAACGCAAATTTGGCAAGAATTGATACATTTAGACAAACTTTTAAGCAAGACAAATGGATAGAAGGGATGCGGAAAGTTATCAGTGTGGGTCGCATCTCAGCCTCTTTTTTGTGTACATATACATAACTTTACTGAATTTCAATATTCTACAACTTTTAAAAGCGGTATTTTGAACTCACTCCTTGTATAAATCAAAAACTACAATTTTTCGATTTCTACTTTCTCTACACTACAGAGTCTCCCTTTGTGCGAAATTTCAAGATTCTACGATGAGAAAATTGCTTCAAAATCCTGATGAATGGTTGCGGTGTTTCTGATTTTTATAGTTCTGTATCTCAGAAACTTCTTTGGATAAAGGGCTAACATTTTTTAAGGTTTATGTCATCAATTAGCTTAGTAAAGTAAGTGTTGCTCATTTGTTAGTTCTGAAGTTAGAAAGGGGTCATAAATAGGCTGAGTTTGTTCCTGTAAAAATGGAAATAGTCACAGAATCTTGCTGGGCACTACCGTGATTGATTTCTATATAAAAATACTCGTAGTATTGAGATTAAATGATTAAAGATGTTTTTTTCCAATAACATTTTGTATCATTGTTAAAAAAAAAATTAAAAAAGTGGTTGGGATGCGACCCACACTGATAACTTTCCATCCCGTCTGTCGATTTGTCTTGCTTAAATGTTTGTCCGTTGTTGTGTTTTGTTAAAAAAGTTGCCAGTTGAATTATTCTTAAAAATTTAAAAATAACAAACAATATTTTGCATATTTCAAAATCTATTTTAGTTAGCGAGATTTTTAGTCGAAAACCAATTTTTACTATTTATGCACTATTTCTTATAGATTTTATTTTTTTTATGAAAAAATGACTATTGCATTTTTATTAAAAATTTACTGAATGTCGAAAACAATATTTCTTATAAGTTAAAATTACATAGTTAGAAGCCATTATCTCAAACTATTGAAAAAATATTTGAGTCGAAAGTACATTTTTACCAAGTTTTAGTATTATTTTTTTAGGTTTTTATTTTTTGTACAAAAAACTGTCAATTTTTTGACGTGACAACGTGTTAAATTAGGTTGCGGCTGGGAGTCACTTATGAAAAAGTGTAACGCCCGGTAACGTTACGATGAGTCACCGAACGAGAGAGAGGCCCGCCGAATGCCTTGCGTCTCTCTCCCACTCAACTATGATCGGTCTGCCGCGCGCGCAGCACTAGAGAATTAGGCGCATTGAATCGGCGCATGCTTGTGTCTCTGTCTTTGTCTTTCTCGAACGTTCTTGGCGTTGGAAAAACAAGAAAGCGTCATAATACAAGTTCACACGTGTGGTTAAAGTATCGTCAGCTGTGTCTGTAGTGAAAATGTGGAGTGCTTAGATTCGTCATTTACAACAACTACAACAATAAAGGTAAATAATTGTACACTGATATTTCATTATCGTAAACTATGATTGATTGATTAATTGTTAGATTGACACAAAAGTTGAGAAACTGAGTTTATAGGTTATGTCATACTATTGATAAATGTTGATAGTGTTAAGTAAATTATTAGTTTAAAAAATTTGTGCAATTCTTATTTTCATTCAATTCCTTGTTCCTATTGTGCAATTTAATTATATTCATATCAATAAATATTCTACCGAGAAAAAGACGTTGTCACGTAAAATCTTCGCCCGTAAAACCGACTTTACAGGCAACCATTTTTGTTTTCAAAATTTTACCGAATGTTGAAAACAATATTTCTTATAAAATAAAATCAGTTTGAAGCCATAATCTCAAATTTTTGAAAAGATATTTAAGTCGAAATTTACTTATGCCTCAATTTTTAACAACTTTGAGTAATGTTTTGTTTAAGCTTTTATTTTTTTGTAAAAATTTAATATTTCTCAAAATTGTACAGAATGTTGAAAACAATATTTTTTAAAAGATAAAATTAGTTTAAAGTTTAGAAAGGTATTTGAGTCGAAAATCAATTTTTACCTATTTTTATTAATTTTTGTGTGAAACTTTATTTTCTGTAAAACAACTGTCAATTCGACTTTTCTCAAAATATTAACAGATGTTTAAAACGTTATTCTTCGTTGCACAAAATTATTTTGGAGACAAAATCAATTTTTGTTCGTAAAAATTTCGAGGTAACAAATATTTTTTTTCAGTTTTTTTTTATGTATAAAAAAAACTGGTAATTGAATTTTTTTCCAAAAATGTATTTGTTTGGTATCACATTACAATATATAATATAAAATATAATTTAAGTCACTAGCGTTATTGGTTCGTGAAATATTTAGGGTTAACCAAAATGTTCACCTTTTTTAAAAAATTGCTTTGGTAAAAAAACCACCCACGCAATTTTTTTGAGAGTCCGTTCTGCATCTTACTGCATTATTATCTGTATAACAAAATTTATTTGAAGTCGATATTTCTACTGGGTCTTGAGCTATGGACGACGAAAAAAACGTCGCGAAAGTATGCACGTACGTACACACGTACGCAAAGACATCTCTCTAAAAATCTTTTATTTCGACTCTAGGGACCTTGAAATGTCGAGAAATGTCAAAATGTTCAATTCGACAAATCGGACCGATTACAATAACTTCCTATGATAAGTTAAAAAAAGGTTTATGAAGAATATTTCAAAGACGATAAGTTTAAGTAATAATAATAAATGCTATTTGTTTTTTCATTTAGAAGTGATAGAATTCCAAATCCAGTACTTTCAAAAGCTGTTAAAGAAGATTTTTTATTAATTTGTGTATCTCAAGAAGAATTCTATTTCATGGTTGGAAACTATTTAGCAAATTTCCTATTGTAAAGAATACAATACTGTTGTCTACAGTTCAATAAGAGTTTTAGGGTATATCGGTTATTATTTATTAATATTGTTTTTCCTACGCTTACTAATCTTAGTTTAACTTTTTAAAAACAGATTGATTTTCAGTAAAGTCATTATCTTATTTAGAGACTTAAGTACCCAGTTAATCAAATTAGTTTTAACAATTTCAATAAAATAATGTTTTTAAAATAGATTTTTTAGGAAGAAAAATACAACTAAATTGTTGTTTATAACTTAAAATACGTATTTTAATTTAGGACGAATTCCATCTCAAAAAAAAACTTACCACTTCTAGTTGTTTCAAATACGTCGACGAAGAGTTTCCAGCTTGTATAAGTGGTCGGCCATGATTAAAAATCGTACAAACAACCATACCAAGTGAAAACATATCACTTAATATGCTACACGTTGAATGTGCTTGAATTTCTGGAGCTGTTGTTTTTAAAAATTAAAAAAGAAAAACAAATCATTTTTAATCCATTCAGTGGAAAAAATAAAAAAAAAGAAAGAAATACTCAATTTATATGTAGTATATACAATTCACATATGTATGTATGTATGTACCTGTAAAATCCAAATTGGGTTGAGCCATTTTTGATATTCGTGAACTCCATGGTTGACAAACAATTGAGTCAGCAACATCAGTCTCATTAACTTTTTCTGAGAAATAAAAATAATCAAAAATAAAAAATTAAAATAAAGAAATACAAAACCTTGAAAAAGAAATTTATTCAAGAGATATTTATTTCACATAGATAAATGAAATTCATAACTGTCAATACGTAAAATAGTGAGTAATAAAGATAATTTTATAAATAACCCATCCAATTTGTCTTAATAAGGGTTTTCGAGATTCAAAAAAAGAAGAAAGAAATCACAAAAAAGGAATACAAATAAATTTTCAATACTGCTTATCATTATTCTTATTGACAAGTTCAAGTTTTTATATTCATTATATATGTATGTAAGGATGGTAAAAAAGGTTTCATACTCAAACAGAAAATGGAACAAAAAAGAAGAAGGAACAAAACCCTCCAGACTTTAATTTTTGTTTTATATTCATTACCTTAAGATATTTCAAATTTCAAAATTTGTTCCTACACCATTCACGTTAGTGTTGCTCATTGATTTATCATTTTTTTTCTATTTCTTTAAAAAAGTCTAAGGAGTCATATAATTTTTTTTTCTTTTTCTTTTTTGCAATTTTGTATATATTTATTCTTCCAAAAATAATAAAAGAAAAATTGGACAAAGGGTATTGGGTAAAATAAAATAAATACACTATGCAAAACATATTTTTAGGGATATATTTTCGGTTCAAGGATCCGTAAATTCTGCCCAATAAAATAAAATCTCTTCACCTGGAAACATAAAATCGTCCGTTTTGCTAATTTTTTTTTCTTCGTTTTTCTTCGTTTCGATCCTTTTTAGTTGTAATTTATTTTTTTTTAGTTCGCTTCGCATCAATTTTCTTATAAATTTGACTTTCAAATAAATTGATATTCAAATTCATAAACGGGACAATGATTTATATCTTACAATAAAAATGTTGACAAGGAGAAGTTATTTCATATTGCAAACAATACAACACATGTCAAAGGCCAATATATTGGGGGGGGGGGTCTAGGTTGGTTAACGAGTATGATGAAGTTAACCTGCTTGTACCTTTCTATTTATGAACGCACACGAACCGAACATACCTAATAGCTTTTGATTGATCGAAAAAGTCTGAAAATAACTATAATTTATAGAAAAGTATAGTATTTATGGACTGTCAGATTGTATGATGGAAGAACAAAAACAGTCACTAAACCATCATGAGCCATCTTCATTCTAACCATCACATCACTTGGTTCTACATCGAGGAAACATTTATCATAGTTTTGAGACTGCAACTCGTACAACAGACTTTGATGCTGTAATCTGTCATTTTGGTTAAGAATAAATAATGAATGAAATGGAAAATGTCACTTTTACCCTAATGCCAGGATTTTGAAAAATTCTATGGGATTCTAAGCAGAAACAAAATGCACAAAGTTGCTCTTGGGATACTTGAAAATAACAATTTATCAAGGCATTATTGTGGCCATACGCATACAGTGTTTGACGGTTATTAATATAGTTGCATAGTTTTTGAGAATCGTGAACAAATTTATAAGAATTATAAACAAATGTTCTAATGAAAAATTATAAGTGCTACAAAATTTTAAATATTGTAATTGCTTTTGAAGTTATACCTAATAAAGAGTTTTTCAACAGGGACGCTACAAAAGTAGAGCAACAGGGAAGGGACAGTAAAAGACGCCATATTTCTTGCCACTCTTTTCACATTTCTCTTCAATAATGGTTGACATTTCATGATGGAAAGATATACGAGCCAACAACGAGTCGAAATTATTAAAATTAACCACCGAAATTCGGAGTCAGTGGCCTCACCGTTAAGAGCGCTACGTCCAATTTATGGTCGTCATAATCATCCTAGCAGATCAACAATTGAGCGTCTAGTGGAAAAATTTGAATCCATAGGTACAGTACAAAAAGTTCCCGTGCCAGTGAGACAAAGAAGTGTCCGTATTGTCGAGAATATTACTGCCGCTGAAGCTTCAGTTGCAGAAAGCCCTAATGTGCCTCTCACACGTCGTTCTCAATCGTTGGGCATCTCTGTGGCGTGCGTCGTTGTGGGGAATTTTTCGAAAAGATCTTGGCCTACATCCTTACAAGATTAAATTGTCGCAAGAACTGAAGCCGCTTAACCACCAGAAGCGTCCGTCGTACGTTCGTGAATTGGGCTGAGCAACAACTTGAAAATGATTCGGATTTTCATCGAAAAATCATCTTCAGCGATGAGGCTCATTTCTGGCTGATGGCTTCGTCAATAAACAAAATATGCGTCAGGCAGCAATCCACACATACTCCATGAGTCATCATTGCATCCCGAAAAAATATCGGTTTGGTGTGGTTTATGGGCCGGTGGCGTCATTGGGCCGTACTTCTTCCATGATGATCAAGACCGGCACGTTATTGTGAATGGGGATCGCTACCGTTCAATGATAACCGAATATTTTTGGCCCCAGTTGGATAATATGAACTTGGGGGACATGTGGTTCCAACAGGACGGCGGCGGAGGCGGCGGCGGCGGCTCGGGCGCCCCAAGCCACACATGGAATTTGTTCGAAAAATTTGTACGAGTTGAAAATATTTAAATTAAAAGTTTAGAAGACTTGTAACTAAACGAAATCAACAAACTTATTTAAGAATCCTTTCTCATGTCAAAGTCTTAGATGCAAATTGGCGATATTAAGAGACATAAAATTCTCTTAATTTTACACAATCTTCAAAACGTACACACATTATAGAACCCATTCAAATCAGAATCGGAAACCGAAATATGTATAAATAATCACTAAGAAGCACATATTTTAACTTTAAATTTAGAAAATATTCATTGTACCACTTTCACATTCTATAGGGGATGAATTTATGTATTATGTTCACTATAAGTACATTATATTTGTATGAGTATACAGACACTCGTGTATTGAAACAAAATTATAGTATTCAACACACAAACTCAAAAAGGACACCACAACATCATCATTTCAAATAAACTTACCTATAAATTCGAGTCCAGCTAGTTTCCAAGTTCCTCTTTTTGTAACCAAAATGGACGAAGGACACACATTCCGATGCACTACGTGACCAGAATAGTGTAGGTATGATAAAGCTTCTGTTAACTAAAAATACAAACAAAAATAAAGAAAGAAAATTAAAAATACAAAAATGAGATATTTTAGTTACAAATAAGTTGACATTTTCCTTTAAAAATAATTTAAAAAAGAATAAAACCAAAAAAAGGAAACAATTCTACATAACCTCTCATGAATAACATACACAAATAAATGATATAAATACGTTAAGGTAAAATATATAAATACTTGAATAAATATAATGTATATTAAGTTTTAAATAATTTTGTATTTCAATCACGTAATGGATTTGATATTTATGTTGAGTTGAAAAGGTAGATATTTGTGTATCCTAATGTGTTTTCGATTAATTGCTTTAAAATAAATTTACTGAAACGACAATAAAACTAAAATATACCAAGTTAAGTCACATTTAAAGGAAAATAATGTTTGGTTCGTGTTTATAATAATTTTGATATAAAATTGACCATCATCAGGATAGGAATTTGTAATTTTCTTTTTGTTGCCAAGATTATCCTGTATAAAGTGATAGGTGAGACTTAAATATCTGTGGCCACAAGGAAAAACAACATAAGTCACTTTTTGTAGTTTTTCAGGAGAGCAATTTGAAAGTTTGCTTTGCGCTCGCAAAAAAAATATACAACATATTAAAAAAGTAAAAACGCAGAAATAAGCAGTATAATAATAATTATTATTTTTTATTTAAATAAGTTAATTTTTTTGATTATTTATAGGTAATTTTACAAAAAACAAGACTTCTGTTGTTTTTCCTTATTAAGTTTTGTAAATATTTCGGTGTTAAGTCGACTTATGTCTTTTTTCCGAACTGATATTAATAAATTATTTTGTTTAAGTTAACTTATGTCATTTTTCCAATATAGAAACATTGTTTACAATCGATCTAAGTCGACGTATGTTCTTTTTCCAAAACATGTTGTTGATATCTTAAATAATAAGTCGAAATCGCAAAAAAGACTAACGTTCAATGAACAGACGGAATGATACGGTAGACGATATATCTTTTATTTTTAACTAGTAGAAATCAACAATGACAAAAACTTGTATAAATAATGTTTTATTTAAGAAATTAACACTTATTAATAACTAAAAATAACAAAAATATATTTGTTTTTATTCATTATTATTTTCATTATCGCTGTCATATTCATCTGTACAAATCTCTCCTGATTCAGTAATGGTGTCAACAACTAAACTTCTATAGAACCCGTGAAACTAGGGAACTATAAAATCCAGTAAAAAGAGTAGATCTTGTGCTTTTTCCTTGGAAATCGGGGGGATATTTTGAATTATTTTAATGTCAGATGTCTTAAGAGTGTTAACGCCTCGTTTTTTTAAGTTTATGGTCTTGAACGGCTTATTTTCATCTAGTGAGTTTTTGTAGAACAAAGAACCAAACTCATTTTTTTTTGTACGGAAGCCACCTAAAATCCCGCCAAGAATATATTTCTCCCCATCTGTGTTCACTTTTCGCCAAGTGAACTTTTCTTTTAATAATGCTGCAAAGTCGAGAAAATTTGGCTGCTTCATATCAATAACCTTAAACGGATTCTAGTCTCTTAAGCTGGATATTAAGTTTTGCCAGTCTCTGGTATGATGAATCTTAGCTGAGGTGTTCTTTTTTTTTCTCTCAATGACAGAATGGTCGACATCACATTCCATATGTGTGTGACCAGGCTCCAGGAATTTGTGGTCTATTATTTCCAGTTGTTCACTATTAGATAAAGCTGTTATGAACATACAGCTCACATGGGAATTTTTATTTTGGCCCGGACAGGAATCGCTATAAAAAATTATGTTTTTGATAGAAACAGGAACATCTTCGTCAATGTGTCTGAATAGACAACATGCTATTTCATTACCACCCCTCTTTGCAACTCCTTCATGCCACATATAGCAATAAGGTTTATCGGTTGACAAATCATGGACAGTTAAATTATATGTCCATAATTGGCGTTTATTAAAGGAAATATTTGATTTTAAAAATGGAGTAGGCAAGCATTGTTGAAGGTCGAACGCATATGCCGCAACATACATGTTCACTTTAGCTAAACTTTTATCTTTTTTCTTACATGTATGTATTTGTATAAGCAAAATCAGCCTTTTCTTGGTGTATTGTAAGTTCACTTTCCAGCTTTAATTTTTCATCAAGGTTATCCATAGCTGATATCTTGTGATGTAGCTTATCACACGTTCCACACGTATCAAGCTGGGGTGACTTTATTTTTAAGTTGAGATCATGAAAAACTTGAGTATATTTCGACAAGCTCACTGGCTTTTCAGTTTCCAAACAATAGAGATCATACATTTTAGATATTGTTAAACCAGGCTGTAGGTATTTCTTTGATGTATCCCGTCGCGTGTAGTGGCTCTCGTAAGCTGGGAATTTATTTATATGAGCTTTTATCTCCTCTTGTTTTAATGGGGATAGTGAAACCATTTGTTTCGCTAAAACATCTCAAAAAGCACTTTTTGCACACCAGGATTTTTTCATCCGAAAGTTCAATAATGTACACAAGTCAGTTGTCGGTTTTTCTGTTTTGCTCCAGTTTTTTTCGTTCTTGATGAAGATTTTTCATTCAAAGTAATCAAGGAATTGATGTAGAGTACTCTTTTATTATAACTGCCTAAAGCCCAGTAATTATTTAATAATAACTGTTGATTTTGAAGATTTATTTTGGTAGAGCAATCGTTTCGGCATGAAGACAATAGATTAAGTTTTCTGGCCTGAACATTTTTATCTTTTTTCGTAGTGTAAGGTAAGCCAGCACAAAACTTTTGTAAGAACAAAACAGCTTAAGTCACACACTGGACGCAATTTAAGTAACGGTCTTTTGGAACAACAGCATAACTTGACTTGTGTTGAGTATTATCGTAAGGAAGGAATAAGGAAAAACTACACAAGTCAAGTTATTTTCGTATAACACAGAATTTTTGTTTGGAAAAAGGACACAAGTCGCCTTATGTTCGCAAAATAAATGATTACAGTTTTAGAAAAAGAGCATATGTCTACTTATGTGTGTATTGATCTCATTTTCAATTATGGAATAAGTGCATAAGTAGCATGTGAAAATTGAAATATTTGACTTATGCTGTTTTTCCTTGTGTAAAGTTAGTAGAAAAAGACTTATGTTATTTTTCTCTTGGCTATAATTCAGAAACCATAAGGGATAAAAATACGAAAAAAATATGGAAGATAGATTCGCATATTGCGCATCCGATAGAATAATAAACTCAATTTCGACATAAGTCGACTTATGTTGTTTTTCCTTGTGGCCACAGATATATAGCTAAGGGCTTTTAAAAATAACCCAAGTAGAAGGATAACATTTGTAACATAAGCTTGTATTTCTAAGATTATTTGAAGTATGTCCCAAAATATGCGTAGGATTTAAATATTTATTATTAAAATTTGTTAATACTAAAGTTTACAGTTCTTATAAATAAAATACATACTTAAAATATACAACTTAAACTAGGCTTTCGAAAAACATTAATTTGCATTTTATACTTTTTATATTATCGTTTGGTGAATTAATACAAGAGTGAAATTTATGATAGATTTCAGTTAATTGATTTAAGGGGCTATGTACACCATAGTTTAATCTACTAATTCAATGGTTTCTGGAGTCTTATACTTGAACGACTAAAACTAAAGTTTAAACTATGCCAAGAACTGATAGTGATGAAATTTGGCCATTTATTCCAACAATAAAACAAAATTGCAAGTAATTTCTATGATTTGTCAAAGAAGGAAGGTTTATGAGAGAAAATCTTTGTGAGTAAGGCGATAATATACATATGAATACAAGAGCGGGTTCAGACTTTTAATCAGGGGGGGGGGGTTGTCAGACACTTAACATATAGACTAGTTGTTACTCACCGTTTGAAAATGTTATTTAATGTTTTGTAAAGGAGGCTGACAAAATTTAAATAACATACATAAGTAATGTTCATCTTAACTTTACATTTACACATTTTAATTAAATTATTTTGAAACGGTCCTTTTTTTCAAAAATAATATATGTATGTACTTTTCTTGTTACCATTTCTATTAATGCGAAGAGCACTACAATAATTTAAAAACCCAAAAAATGAAAGAGGATCTGATATGAAGAAGTTTTGGACTTTTTTTGACGTAGTTTTTTTCGAATTCAATTTCCGGGAGTCTTTTTTTTATAATAAGCGCACACTCAAGGGGATAATACTACCCTTATTATGTAGACACAGTGTGAGCACTAGGAAAGGAAGAGAGGAGTTGAAAGGAGGTGTCCGTACACATTGGTTTTGAATTCCTGAATATTGCAATGGCTGGGAAAGACAGAGTGTGGCAAGGCATTCTACATTCGCATAGTACGGTTAAAGAATGAATCTCTGTACTTGACAGTACGACCGAAGTTGGGCTCGAGGGTATATTGATGAGCATTTCTAGAAGCGCGAGTATTACGATTGAACTGTTAAAGGCGAGGAGTGCAACTGGATATAACGGTAATAGAGGGTGAGACAAGAAACATTTCGACGTTGTTCAAGCGACGTAAATGTTCTTATGATGGTAATATCACCAATCAATCTAAATGCCCTACGTTCAATACTGTCCAAGAGGCTTAAGTAAGTTGCAGGAGCACTAGCCCAGATATGGGAGTTATACTCAAGCTTGGGACGTATATAAGTCTTGCAGATAACAGCCAGATCAGAGGGGGCGAAAAACTTCTTGAATCGCCTTAGAAAACCCAAACATTTTGCGGCATTTTTGGCGACATCGCGTATGTGATCGTTCCACAAAAGATGGTTAGTGTTACACATACCGAGAATATCGAGATGTTCAGTCTCCTCGATGCAAGTGCCATCCATGGATAATGGCAAGGGGGTGAATCTCGCTTTACCGATACAAGACAGCATTGTGTTTTCGAAGCATTAAATTCCACGCGGTTTTTTATTCCCCATTGTACAATGCTGTTTAGGTCGGAATTTAATAAGCTTATCATATTTTGCCGTTGCAGTTCCACATCCCAAAAAGAGGGATGGTTACATTATCAGAACACCCTCACATAACTTTGTAAAATTATTAAACACCCTATAATAATGAAGAAAGATACAAAGTATCTTTATATAAACAAAATGTAATGCTCACACATTGATTCATAATTTCATCTCATAGCGGATGATGATATCCGATATTATAAACATCATATCAGCACTTTTTGCCTTCAGTAACTTGTGTGCCCAAAGCATCTTAAATAATTCTAAAAGAATTCTTGTGTCAGCAATTTTAAAAGACAAAGGAAAGCAAACGATCTTCAGTCGAAGATAGATTTGCTTATTAAACATTTTATAAGTATAAAAAGGGTTTCATCGATCAATTCAAGTTCAGTTCACAGTTTGTCATTCTACGTATAGCCTAAGATTTCCCCCCACCAGTGGTAAGGGATCTAAAGCTTTGATTTAATAAATAATATTAAGTTTAAAATACATGAATGCGTTTTATTTAATTGTTGATTGTGATCTTCTGCGATCACAAAAATATATCTTTTTATTCAAATAAAGAATCGGAAACGAAATTGGATGCGAATCTGAAACCGAATATGAAAAGCTAAGAGTACTATCGTCAGCGAAACAATGTATTGGATTAGAAGTAGCAAACAGGAGATCATTAATAAAAATGAGAAAGAGTGTTGGAGATAGAACAGAGCCTTGGGGCACACCAGCATTTATTTTGTGGTTTTCAGATTTGAATCCATCCTATTCATCTTGTATTGAACGATTCGAGAGGTAATTACTAATCCAATAAAGAAGGGATTCATGAAAACCGAATAAACAAATGAGTTGTGAAAAAATTTGTATGTGGCACTCAAAAATTACACGTTTCAGAATCTCTTTTCACTTCAAATCTCAAGAGATTCAAAGCTTTTATATCAATAGATATGAAACGTTCATTGTATTTTCCAATTAGCCATTAGTTTAACAAAAGTGTCACTTTTGTTGTTTTTGGGACATTTATAAAATTATTCGTCGTTAAATCTCAGTTCTAGAGCATTTAAAGCAAATTCACATCAAAAAATTAATTTGTTTAATTTTTAAAGATCTTAAAAGTTTTTGTATTCAACAGAAAATCAATGGAAAAAATGTTTGAAAATATTTATTATATTTTAAGGTTTAAATATGCATCTGCAAAATAAGTTTTTCTCAAAAAATTAAATGCCATTTTATTTTAATAAACTAATTTAATTTTTTTGGAAAACCAATAAAGCATTTTTATTTTAAGTTTTTATTTTATTTTGCATGGTGACCCCTTTCTGAGATATCAAGTTTTGTAAACAAAAATCAATATTTTTAAAAATCAAAAAAAAAAAAAAATAATGGCATTCTTGAGTACTTATGTTTTTCTTGTAGAAAGGAGCCAAATTAAAAAACTTATTTAGAAAGTTTTAACAAAATTTATCGGTTAATTTTTGAATAAATTCGAATTTTCGATTTTTTACAAAAAATAAATTTTGGAGACTGCTGTTATTCTTCGTATTAAAAAAATGAAAAATAAAACGCCTTACGCTAATCGGCTTAAACCCTTAATATCCCAATTTGAACTTAATCGACACAAGAGTTTTGGGATGTATGAGCCAGGACAGACAGACAGACGGACGGAATCGGAGGACTCATTTTTTCGACTTTTCGACCATCGTAAGGTCATGTTTGATTAAAATCTTGAGTTCGAAATTTTGTGCTGCGTTATTGAAAAAGGGATGAATTTCCGATTCATATTATGTTCTTGGTCCAGTCCTCACTTAAAAGTAGCACTTTTAGCAAACAAAGATAAAGGAATAAAAATACAAATTTTGTTTTCATATATGTACATATAAGAAATAAATATGTAATTAAAAATATAATGGGTGTCATACCCCTTAACGCAATACGATAGTTTTGAATTCAATGGAGTTCCTACGACCCCCCCTCCCTCTGGATCCGCTATTGTATGAATATCATGAAACCACGGAACGGATCATAGACAGAAACGCAAAATTAATTTCTGAATGGCTTCGAGTCTTGTGACGTATACGGCGGCGTCACAGGACTATGAAGTTAATAATATGTTCATTAAACGTTAGTTTAGAATCTTAGACAACACTCAAGACGATTATTAATCACACCATTCGATTCCCTGAATAATATTAAGTCTTCTTGCAAGAGAAGACAGTCAGGTGTAGAGTTTTTTAATTTCAATGTCATCAGTTAATATTAGGACTGACGAATTTTGTATCATCAAAACCAAATCATTTATAAATAAAACAAATAGAGTAGGACCAAGATGGCTCACCTGGGGGATACCAGAATTTACAACAAATGAACTTAAATACTCATTACGAAAATTAACACTATAACGTCTATCTTTCTAATGTAAGGAGATCCAGTTTGTGAAATAGTCGTTAAAACCTTGCTGTGCAAGTTTTAAAAGTAATTGTTTATGACACAATTTGTTAAAACTCTTACTGAAATCAGTAAACACTAAAGATACAATATACTTGTTCACGTTTTTTAAAAACATCTGAACAAAACAACGTAAAGTGAAATAGATTAGTAACAGTTTAACGCTTTTTAACAAAAATATGCTGATTATCACAGATAAATTGAACTACAGTGAAAAGAAAGGACGCTACATACGATAGACTCAAATAGTTTAGTTATCACAGATAGTTTAGAAATAAGTCGGTAGTTTATTATTTCGTTTTAAGGATCTTTTTTGTGGACTGATATTATAAAAGAGCCCTTCTAAATAAAATGAAACAGGGAGCACATTTCCTTAAAATGGATGATGGCATATTTGTTTTATTGATGAAATTTAGAAATATTTAAATCAAAGTAAAAAATAAAGTTTTCTTTTGTGGACATGCCAACCTTTAATCTTGTTAATTTTATAATTATAAAAACATTAATGAACACTTTTAAAATAAAAACATTGTGATTTGTAGATCTGCTCCATAATTTGTCTTATTTTTTGCTGAGTATAGTATAAAAAATAAACATAAAAAGGATCAAATCT
Organism: Eupeodes latifasciatus; assembly: GCA_920104205.1. Classification (NCBI taxonomy): domain Eukaryota; kingdom Metazoa; phylum Arthropoda; class Insecta; order Diptera; family Syrphidae; genus Eupeodes; species Eupeodes latifasciatus. Next base: position 150,562,358 of record OV049926.1, on the reverse strand, counting down.
TTTTTGCAAAAAGCCATGTATGCATTTGCATTAAAATAGATGGAAAAGGCATGGATAAATATTGTTTCTGCCTTACATAAATATGCGTGTAACGTGTTTATGGTTACCTTTAAAAAAATGTATTTTACTGAGCAAATACAAATAGACGAAATTACTAAAAATCTAAAAATAAATATGAATAAATAACTTTAGGTACATTATTTTCCAATGGAAGACATTTTTTTACTTTAAATAAAATTCAACAACTATTGTCGCAATCGTCTTTAAACTACATATTAGAATACCACAAAAGCTTATGCATAAAACTATCTTTGAGATTTAATTTAAATAAGAAAATAAGATACATTTAAAATGCATAGAAAAACATTTTGTTTTCATTTAATTGGATTCTCTAAGATAATCTTTAAAGGATGTGCACTGTGCATTTCATATTCACAAGAATGAAAATGAACAAAATCCTTCGACAAGATGATGTGAGTTTTGAGATACTTGAGAAAAGGAACAATACGATTTTGGAATTCCATTATTTTTTTCTTAAGAATATAATATTTGGTATCGGTTTGTTTTTTATTGCATTTTTATTATTGAATACAAAAATTCTTGAGAATTAAATAAATTTTTTTGTGTTTCAGTTTTTAAAATAAGGTACAAAATGTAAGGAAGATGAAGCATTTGTCTTTGGAGCTTCGGCTCGGGAACCTAGTGGTGAATGAAATCCTAACTAGTCTGGATGCGGAGGATTTCAGAGTGATTGACTATGCGGATGACGTTGCTATAGCGGTTTCAAGAAAGCATCTTAACACCTTAAAAGAACTCTTACAAAATGCTTTAGACATACTAATACTTTGGGCTGATCGGTGTGGACTGGGTGTTACCCACACAAAACCGATTTAGTCTTATTTTCGAGGAAATACAAAATTCCATTTTTTAACCCTATCTATATTAAAGGAATTCAATAAAAGTTCTCCGACGAGACTAAGTACCTGGGTCTTATTTAAGACAAAAAACTAAATTGGAAACGCAATGTATAAGAAAGAGTCAAAAAAGCTACGGTAGCTTTAGCGTAATACTCGCGCTATTTAAGACAAAAAACTAAATTGGAAACGCAATGTATAAGAAAGAGTCAAAAAAGCTACCGTAGCTCTTTTTTCTTGCAAAAAAGCTATTGGTAATAAATGGGGTTTACAACCCCGAATCATGCATCGGAAGTATGGTGGACTGCTTTAGAAAAAGCTATAAACCGCGACAAATTAAACACAATGTCCAACGTTTAGCTTGCCTATGTATAAGCGAATCGCTTTGCACGACCCCATCTGCGGCACTGGACACCCTACTCTTCCTTACACCTCTTGATATACTTAGCAAAAAAATAGCTGCAAGCTCTGCTATTCGTCAAAGCTTCGTCTCAGTGGATTAACAAAAACATTGGCCACTCCGTAATTCTTAGGTATTTATAATCAATTTCAAAGCACACAGACTACACCATCCCCCAACTGCAATTCGACAGAAACTTCTAGATTTCTGGGAGGATAGGGCATTCCTGGAAGACGAGTTAATCCATTTTTATACAGATGGTTCAAAAACAAAAGAAGGAACGATCTAAATCATGTTAGCATTATCAGCCTCTCACGTTTCGTAAGGGCCTCAAAATGGTTTGATTGCGCTTAGGAGGAAGCCTTAAGATTCATGTGGTATCACAATGGGCCATGGAACTGGCCTAAGTATGTCCTATTCCATCATGGACAGCCACTTTAACTTAACCTAACCTTCGGCTCGGACCGTATAGTTGAACTGTCTGAAAGATATTTTGGTGATTTTTTATTTAGTAAGAAAATAACAGTTTTATCTAAAAAATCCGATTTTTTAAATATTTTTCTATTCAGCTTTTAGCTCAATTTTTTCAAAATCTACAGAACCGATTTTGAAAATTACGCTGGTCAAAATTTTTTTTCTGTCTCACAAACAAAATACACATTTCTTCAAAGGATTAAGCTGTGCTACATTCGAATATCACCTTATACTTTTTCTGTCACATCGGTTTTATAAAAAATGACTCTTTTAAAAATGTTAAAAACAACCAAAAACGGTGTTTTTCGGGCTGAGATGAAACACAATATTGTTCTTAGTATTGAAAGTATTGTATGATTTTATTTTCTTGAAATTCTCGGAAGTACTTATATTTAGACACTTTTCGATGATTTTAGAAATCTTGAATCTAACATGTTTGAAAAATACGTTTTGAAATTAATTTTTGGTGCTGATTTCAAAACCGAACCTAGAATTTAACAAATCTGCTCGAATTACAAAAAAAAAAATTGTACCATTTACTGTTAAAAACCGTATTAGAATAAATAGTTCAGTTTCTTTAAGACTTATGTAAGACACCTTTTCAAGATTTTATTTAATATTTTGAATATTTAAACTGAATATTGATGATAGAAAATACTGATTTTGAAAAACATCATCAATGTTATTGGCAAAAAACTTCGTCAAAATCGCTTGTATGTATATGTTTTTTTTCGAATTTTAAAAAAGTAATATCCCAGGAACCTGACCCGATAGAGTGATTTTGGAGTCAGATTTGAATAAGGGCAATAAAACCCATCTAAAACCTTGTTGACCAGTAATGTTCAACTCTATCTAAGCTTTTATTTAATACCCATCTCAAATATAAACGGTATGGGTCCAAGAATAGGGCATCTCCTTTGGGCCCTCGATTCATAGGTTTAAATGGTTCATATTTTTATGTGAATTTTATTGTTTTGCTTAGGTACAAACAAAACTTCACAATTGAATTAAAAATAGTTACAATCAAAAATATTGATAATATAATGTAACATTTCTAAATAATAATGAAACATTTTTAAATAAATTTCCAACTCTAATAAAGCGTCGATTTGTTTTGTCAATTTTAACCTTTAAATGTCTATTTTCTGTACAATCTATGCCAGGGGTCGGCAAGTAGTTTGAAGTGGGGTCCAGATACGGTTGAAAACATTTTAATCGAGGTACAGAAAAAAAATTAAAAAAGTTTTGTAGTTTTTATTTTGCTTCATTTAAGTAACTGTAATATTAAAAAAATTACAACGATAGTCTTGAGCCAGTTTTTTATAGTTTGGTTCACGCGGGGAGCAGCAAATGCGAAGAGTATCATCAAGGTGGGAGTCTGATAATCTCGAACAATATTTGTTCTTCAAAAATTAATTTTTGAGAAAGACGATTCGGATACCTATAATGTCGACCCAAACTTAGTAGCCAAGTAGATAGCTGTTTTTTTTTGCAATTTTGATATTTTTCTGGAACATGCTTACCCAAAATTCTTCAGTGGATGCAGTTTTAAATATTTTCAGGGAAATATTTTCTTGAAGGTCAATTAATTCCAATTGTAATGAAGCTTTTGAAAGATCGAATAACTTCGCAGCCACTTTAGTGCATTCTTCTACTGCAGTAACTTCATAAGGCAATTCAAGGAATTGAGATAGCTTCCGTATTTCTTCAAAATCTTGGAATCTTACAGCAAATTTGCTTTTAAGATCGGATAGAAAGTTTGAAAGCGCACTGCAATGTCTTCTTCTTCAGAGTTCTTCTTTTTATATTCAAGAATTGTTGGGAAATAAATGAATTCTTTTTAGCAATATATTTTACGAAAACATCCAGCTTACGAAGAAAAGCGGACACGCTTTGTATTAAGTCGCATATTAATTTCCCATTTCCTTGTAACTGGATGTTGCACATTTAAATATTTCAGAACATCTTTTAGAAAAGCCAAAGCTAGTACAATTGTACAATTGCACTCTTTTGTTATGAACTCCAAGTGCTTCCTTGCTTCCGTCGTATCCAATGTTTGCAAGAAGAAGATAACTTGCCCTTTAATCATCCAGAAACGTTCAATAACATGACCTTTACTTAGCCAACGAATATTGTTGTGTTGCAGTAAGTCCAAATACGCCGCTGTTTCACATTCAGAAAGAAACTATTTTTTTGTGGAAACGTTTCAAAACACGAACATTTAAAAAAAAATCGATATCGAACGAAAGCTCCGTAATTAGATCTCACAATAAGACTGACAACCGATTCGACTGCAAAGAGAATTTTACTTACAAAAAAGCGATTGTTTACATTTTGTATGTCAATTTAATTTATTTGTCTGTGAATACCTAACCGCCATATTTAAAATTGCGTAAAGGAGTTGCAAATGCACTTGCTTGTGTGTTAGAGAAGCATTTTTTAATTTTGTTTAAATTTACATACGTACCTACATATGTTATTAAATTGAATCGGTAGTGTGGCTAAGTTTGAGCTTTTGTGGTTCCGCGGTCCGCAGTGTGACCTTTCGCGGTCCGTTTGCGGACCTCGGTCCGCCTGTTGCTGATCGCTGATCTATGCGATTGTAAAAGTTAGTCCTCCTAATTTTAAAGTTTTTATGAACATGAACTTTGAAAATGTGATTCAGAAGAAATTAAAAACTTTCCATCAGAGTGGAAAAAGTTAATAATAACGAATTATCCATTTTATGCATTAATTCGATTCGTCGCATATTTATATCCTTTACCTATCTTTCTTTATATGTAAAGTAAAATAATCAAAAATGTATTCAATAAAAAATAGTATATGTAATTTTATAATTGCAATTAAGTACACACATCGGTAAGATAATTTTTAAGGCATTAATAATTCTCGTACATTTCATGCGAGTTCAGTGAAAGACAAGAAAAACTTAAATTAAAAAATAAAAAATCCAATTAAAAAATTAAATTATAATTCTCAATGCCGAACTTTTTCATCCAACCATAAAACTCTGTCTACCACCATCAGCTCACATCACACATCATGCATCCACTCAAAATAGCCTCTCTTTTGGAAGTGATTCCCTCAAAATTGCTACATAATTTATATCAGCAACCCCACACTCACCTGTAATATTCCATATTTTAATTCAATATCCAAGAAATTATACTCTCGGGCATGAGCTGGTCTCTGAACCACTGGCACTGTAGGCTGTGATGCACCCGTACTTGGGGGTCCAGTTACCGGTCCATAAGTTCCGGCTTCCTAAAATTGCATTAAGAAATAAAGAAAGAGATGCAAAAATGTAATATTTTATGAATGGAAAAGGATTTTTATTTTCCTATAAAAAATAAATAAACTCGTAAGTATATTTTTCGTGCATCTTTTTATGCATCTATGATTGAAGAGAAACTGTCTCATCAAACAAAAATGTTGCATGATGTTGATTTTATATTTGTACGTTTCGTACTATTCCAAAAACTTCAAAAAAAGAAAGGAAAGATTCTAAGCTCCAAATGCACAGAGGTTGAAAACGATAAAGACTCACAAAAAAAACTAAAGCACTGCATATTGTATGGTATGTGTACTGTACATAATATCCCAAGGATATGAATTACGTTCGATAGCACAGCTGTGAATTTCCGTAACGTGCTCTTTTACATACGGGAGTTCGTCTCGAGGGTAATTTAATATTCCAACCGTGAGCTCATCCTCCTTTTGCCTGGCAGGGATATAATCTTTTACGATACTCGTATGTATTTTTCATTTTAAGTGCTGGGAATGGGATCAGAGGCGTATTTAAGCTCAATTTTGAAGGGCCTTTTTACTTTAGCTTTCTACTAACTTATTCTATTTTGTAGTATAAATCAAAACTTTTAACAATTTGCTTTAATGAGTAAAGATAGCTTTTCGAGAAGTTCCTCATGGTTCCCTTCTGGGACCTATATTTTTCATAAAGAATTGTACTGAAATTGTACATTATAAGGCTCTTATTTACCAAAATACACTCCTGATTCAAATATGTTCGTATTCAAATTCAAAACACATTAAAAACGAATCGTTGTAAGTGCCCAAGGTAAGGTAAATAAAAACACACATCCTCCAAAATAAGAGATGCGTGATTCTGGATATAAAATGTATTCAATTTCTTAACTCTTTTGGAAAGTTTGTGTTTTGTTAACAGACAAAAACAAAAAAAATAAAACGAATTTATTTTTCTATTGAAACTAACATAATATAATATAAAATAAATACATAAGTTTAGATATACTCACTTACCTGATATGCAAGGATATTTGCAAGGCTGGCAAGAATTGGTTCTGTTGCAAATGCCAATGTATCAGAGCATTCTTCCACTGTATGAAGTATTTGTAAAATCTAAATGGAACTATTAAAATGTGATCTTTGTTGATATTCACAAAACAAAAAGAAAAAAACAAAACAATAACAAAAATGAAATAAATGTTGTAATAAACAAAATAAAAAAAAATATGTGTACATATATTTAAAACAAATTTACCTTTGGATGTCGAAACCGTTCGAGTTGTTTAACTGAAGATCGAAGTATTTCAGTGATTGTCTCTTTTCGTTTAGGTTTATGAAGTTTTTCGGCGATTTTCTTTTCGAAGATGAATACAGAACATTCCTGAAAGAATATTTATAAAAAAAAATTAGTTAAACCATTTTTTAAAGTTTTTAATCTTTTATTTGATTAAAGTGAACATAAAATTCAAAAAGAAAATAATTTAAAATTATGAATAACTAAGCAAAAAAACTTAGTGAAACAATTGTTTTATAAATGCTGCTGGTAACTCTTAGAAAATTCTTTTACTGCTGACAGTTTAATAGAATTAGTAAAAATTAAGTATACTTTAATTAACATCTTCGATTATAAGTCAAAAATGCTTGGACCGATTTCGCTCCAAAAAGAATGCACAAGAAAGTTTACGTAAAATCTTCTTCTTCTTCGTTTCGGGCTGCTAATAGCAGCACTTTAACTCTTTCTGGAATATAGGGCGGCAACCATTTCCTACCATCTCTTTCTATTCCTAGCACAATACCTCAGCTGGGACCACGTCTCCAAGTTTTGGGACCGAGCTTCCTTCATGACAGATGATCGCCATGTTTCTCTTGGTCTTCCAGGCCGCCTTCTACCTTGAGGATTCCATTGAAAGCACTGCTTTGCTATGTTGTCGTCCGGCTTCCTCAATGTATGGCCAATCCAGCGCCACTTTCTCTGCGCGATGTCAACATCCACTTTTGTTTGCCCAGTCCTGAGCCACAGTTCATCGTTAGATATGGTTTGTGGCCACCGGATGTTCAGGATGTAACGTAGACAGCGGTTGACAGAAGTTTGCAACCTTCTCGAGATGTCAGCAGAGCACTTCCAAGTTTCGCAGGCATATAGCAGCACAGATTTTACGTTTGAGTCAAACAACTTTAACTTGGTATGGAGCGCTATTTTCCTAGAGTTCCACACTTTAGAAAGCATTCCAAATGCACTACGGGCTTTATTTATTCTATTGGTGACATCCAGGTCCGTTCCACCATCGAATGCCAAATAGCTTCCCAGATAGTTGAACTGGGTGACCTCTTCTACTGCCACTTGTCTCACAATAACATGTTGTTGTTGGTTTCGGCTGGTGTGAATTAACTTAGTCTTACTGGCATTAATCCTTAAGCCAGCCACCTCCCCATTTTGCTAAAGAGAGTGGCACATTTGGCTGAGGTCTTCATTTCTGTTTGCCATTAAGCATATGTCGTCAGCATAGTCCAAATGGCTTAATGTTTCCTTCAGGCGCCATTGGATACCCATTCTCTCGTGTTCACCCACCGTAGCAGTCATAACATCATCAATAGCAAGCAAGAACAGAATCGGTGACAATACATCACCCTGTCTCACTTCCTGTCGCACTTTAAATGCGTCGGAAAGCTGTCCATTCTGCAAAACGAAACACCTTGCATTGTTGTAAGACTCTTTTATTATAGCAACAATTTTATCAGGAATGCCTCTAGCAACAAGCGATCTCCAGATAACATCACGACTAACGCGATCGAAGGCCTTTTCATAAAATACTTCTTCTTTTATGTAAAATACTTCTAAAAAATTATGATTTCGAATGGATTGATCTTACGACTGCATCTTTATGATAGATGACATTTTGGTTTGCATATAACATTGTGATTTGAAAATTTTTGTGACAATTGTTTTTCACCAATTTTATGTGACAGTTGTGTTTTAGTTATTGCACTTAAAAATATTGAAATAACGCAGGTTATCACCGTTTGGGCTTATTGCATTTTGTCAAAGTAAAGTTACAGGCCTCCCTTTATATTTCAAACCTCCTTGATATTTTAAGACATCACTTGAAGTTTCAAGACCTGAATTTAATCTCCAGACCTTTCTAGAAATTTCAAGATATCTCCTAATATCTCTGAGCCTCTCTTCAAATATCTTGAACTCCGTTGAAATTTGAAGGACTCCGTTTAAATCTTCAGATCTTCCTTAAAATTTTGAGACATGCTATGAAATATCTGGATTTCTCTTAATATTTTATATACTTATTTAATATTTCAAAACCTCCTTTAAAATCTCTCTTTAAACTTTCTGGAAATTTTGAGACATACTCTGACATTTCAGGCCTGCCTTGTAATTTTCATACATACTTGCACTGAAATTTCAAGACCTCCCTAGAATTGCCAAGATCTCCCCTGATATCTTTAGGCCTCTCTTCAAATATCCTGAACTCATTTTTAATTTCAAGGACTCCATTTTAATCCCCAGACCTTCCTTAAAACTTGGGACATGCTATGAAATATCTGAAGTTCTCTTAATATTTTAAGTATACTCGTTTAATATTTTTAAACCTCCCTTAAAATCTCTCTTTAAATTTTTGAGAACTTTCTAGAAATTTTGACACATACTCTGACATTTCAGGCCTGCCTTGTAATTTTCATACTTGCACTGAAATTTTAAGATCTCTCTAGAAATTTCAAGATCTTCGTTTAAATCTCCAGACCATCCTTAAAATTTTGAGACGTGCTATGAAATTTCTGGACTTCTCTTGATATTTTAAGTACTCCCTTAATATTTTATAACCTAATATAAAATCTCTCTCTAAATAAAAAGTTGAGACACACCCTGAAATTTCGGGACTTCTCTTGATATTTATAGGCCTGATATTTCAGGACCTTCCGTAAGATTTCAAGACCCCCTTTGATGCTTACAGGCTTGTCTTGTAAATTTAAGATTCGCATTGAAATTTCAAGGCCTCCCTAGAAATTTCAAGATCTTCGTTTAAATCTCCAGACCTTCCTTAACATTTTGAGAAATGCTATGAAATTTCGGACTTTTCTTGATATTTTAAGTACTCCCTTAATTTTTTTAAAACCTAGTATAAAATCTCTCTCTAAATCTTCAGAACTTTCTTCAAAATTTAAGACACACCCTGGAATTTCAGGACCTCTCTTGATATTTATAGGCCTGATATTTCAGGACCTTCCGTAAGATTCCAAAACCCCCTTTGATGATGCTTACATGCCTGTCTTATAATTTTCAGGTTTGCATTGAAATTTCAAGGCCTCCCTTGAAATTATAAAACCTGCTTTGAAATTTCATGATCTCCTTAGATATTTCAAGAACTTCCTTGATATTTCAAGACTTGCCTTGGAATTGAAATAATGACCATTGACCATCGAAGCGGACCGATAGCAACTAGTATTTAAGAAAAATATTTATTCAATAATTGAAGTTTAAAAAAACAATATATTGTTTAACAGAAAATTATTTTGAAGTCAATGTCTTTATTTTTTCACAAGATAGTTGAGTCCAAAACCAATTTTTTCATTTAATTAATTTTTTTTTGTAAAAAAATCTATCAATTTGATTTTTCAAAAAAAAAATTTGACTAAATGTCAAAAACGTAATTCTTTTTTGGAGATTATTATCATTTTTTTCGAAAAATATTCAAAGTGACAAATAGATTTTTCTATCTTTTTATATTTAAAAACAATTTCAGTTGAATTTTTTTTAAAGCTTATACCAATTTTGTAGGACGTAAAAATAAATTTGTTAACTAGGGACCTTTAATTTGACAACAAAAAGATAAAAATATAAAGATCCGTTTCTACAATTCTGTGGTTTCCGGAGTAAAAATGTTGTCAAGTTCATTTAAAAAAAAACAATTTGAGACTGAAAATCACAAACATTCAGAAGGAGGTGATGCCCCTTATGCAGGTTTTCATTTATAGCTTTATACCTAAGTTATATTCAAACAAATTAAGGCTGAAAAGCGGTTTATTGGCGTAAAATTAATAAAATACTATATTCAAATAAAATTTAATAAATTCCAATTTTCAGTGTTAACAATTCTTGTTTAATCTACTTGTTTTCTAATTTTAATTTTTCTCTATTTCTAATTTTATGGATTTTATGGTTTACCTCTATTTGGCTTTTTGGTCAAATGATATCCCACTACATTGTTTAAAAAAAGAATGAACCCCCACAACATATTTCTGTGGGTTTTTATGACAACTCCTAACCTTTCCTGTGATTGTCTAATTATGGATAAATTGGAACAAATATTCGAAAATCTTTTTTTTTACAATATTAAATTAGTATTAAAAAAAAATGCATGAATAATTTCAAACTATGTACAGAATATATTTCAATAACGATAAGTTAATTATAAATGCTAAACCAAATCGAGTGCGATATTGATCAACTATTTTCAAATTTAATAAAAATTCAATATTTTTAACAAACAACATTTTATAGAAACCAATATTTAAATAATTTTATCTATTTTTGACCAAATCAAATAATGAAATGCCTGGTTTTCCACACACACACAGAACATAACACATTGTGTCATTTAAGTTGGTTTTTTTTGCTACTAATTATGTATAATTAATATAATTAAATTAAAAACGACAGCAAGAGTCATGACAATAATTTATTTATTTTCCTCATTTATATTTGTCTATCCATCTACAATACATACAATATAACTCCCTGAGTGAGCATTATTTTAATTATCCTTATAAAGTGTTGTGTTAAATCAACCACATATTATTATTATGTTACACACACAGAAAAACAAAAAATACAAAATAAGAGAAAAATAAATTTTATTAATGTGAACAAAAATTTAGCAAACACATAGTTGTGGAAATTTAAATGAATAATAATTCTTCTGGAAAGTATACAGGATTATGTAATAAGACTCTATTTATTGATTTTTGTAACTATGTTAACCAATTTGATTTTGTATTCTTATTCGAAACTTATGTAACCGAAAATAACTTTGTGAATTGTCAAAATAAATTTAAGAACTTTAATTTCTTGTGGATACCATCAATAAGATATAACGTCAGGGGAAGAGCCAGCGGTGGATGCTTTTTTGCGTACAAAAAAAATATTAAAAACACTATCTGCGAATTTAAAACAGTGAATGAAACAACATATTTGAACCTTAAGTATAACGGCAAGCGCTACATCATTCTACCAACATACCTGAATTGCAATCACTGGGAACAAGATTTTGAAAAAGTGGAGGAGTTTATGCTGAACCAGGCTTACAACAATGTTCTTTTGATTGGAGATTTGAATGCCAGAATTGGAAAAGAATATGGTTCCGTTAATATAGCTGAAGGAAAAGAACGCCAATCTAAGGATTGTACTAGTAATTGCAGAGGATTGAAGTTACTAGATTTGTGTAACACATTTGGACTGCGAATTCTTAATGGCACTACTTCATCAGACAAGGCTGGAGAGTACACGTTCGTTGGCAAGCAAGGAAATTCAGTGATTGATTACAGTCTAGCTGGTGGTGAATGGAATGTTCACGTCAAGGATTTCAAAATTGACCTTGTTTCATATTCTGATCATCTTCCTATCATTACAACGGTACAACTGGAACAACCTTTTGATGAAGGGATTAGGAATATGGAGTTGCTGCCAAAGCTTAAATGGAGAGACGCGAATGCAGATAGGTATCGAAGACGATTGGACTTAGCACTCTCAGAGCAGCAGATATCTGATCTAGCAGGGATAGAAGACGCTATAAAAATTTCGTATCCAAGTAAAACATGCAGAAGCAATAAAATTGCTAAATCTGAATGGTTTGATAAGGAATGTGAAATGGCGAGGAAAGCATCCTTTTCATATTTAAAAGCATTCCGTGACTCAAATGAATTGCATAACAAAACTCAGTATCTTGAAGCAAACGCGAAGTACAAGTTGCTATGTAAACAAAAAAAAGAGAAACATTATGAAGCAGAAGCCAGACGATTAGGAAATTGCAGGAATGGAGCAGATTTTTGGACTTTAGTGAGGAAACTTAATGGGAAGTCTTACGTAATCAATCAAGAGCTAAAACCAAATGTACTGCTAACACATTTTAAAAAGTTACTGGACGCTTCGGGAAATACTAGTTCAATTCTGTACGCTGCACCAACCATTGATAATGAGATCCTTGATGCAATGTTCACATTAGATGAGGTAAATGACGCGTTGAAAAGGTTAAAAGACAAAAAAGCAGCAGGATCGGATGGAATTCCCGCGGAATTTTACAAATATGGAACTCAGGATCTTATTAGTAATCTTGTAACAATCTTCAATAACATAATGGAAGATGGGTGTATCCCTCGACAATTTACAGAATCCTTGATCTTTCCTATCTACAAAAAAGGTAGTACAACAGATCCGGCAAATTATAGGGGCATATCCTTTTTGAACGCTTCATATAAGATTTTTACAACTGTCCTGCAGCATCGTCTCAATGTATGGAACAGGAACAATAATCTAATTGGGGAGTGTCAAGCTGGTTTCAGATCAGGCTATTCTACAATTGACCACATTTTCGTCTTGAGAAGTATTGCAGAATCATTTATGAATAAAGGAGCAAAATTATATGCATTATTTGTTGACTTTAAGTCAGCATTTGATACTGTTAATAGAAATGCTTTGATATATAAGTTGTATGGCATGGGAACGTCCTGGAGGTTTGCAAGGATAATCCAAAATCTTTATATCAGCACAAAATCAGCTGTCTGGAATGGCGAAGGGATGTCAGATTGGTTTCACACTTGCACAGGAGTTAGACAAGGATGTACTCTAAGCCCATCGTTGTTTGCCCACTTTATTGAAGATCTCGTAGAATGCCTACCTTGTGGTATTGAGTACGCCGGAAAAGCTATCAAAGCACTGATGTTCGCCGACGATATTGTCATTCTCGCATACTCGCCAGAATCTCTCCAATTAATGATAAACCGCTTGTGTGACTACTGCAAAATATGGAACTTGACTGTGAATTTAGAAAAGTCAAAAGTCATGATATTCAGGAAAGGGGGCGGGCGTAACCGTAACAGTGAGAAATGGTGGTATAATGGAGAGACAATCGAAGTTGTCAACGAGTACAGGTACCTAGGGATACTAATGACTAAGAACCTGGACATGGAAAACCACTTTAAGGATAAGCTTGCAAAGGCTAAGACCGCAATCGCTGCCACGTGGAACAGGTGTTTTTCGAACAAAAATATTAGACATAGTGCTAAATTTCGAGTTTTTGAAGCAGTTTCAGAAGCCATCATGTTATATTCGGCTCAGGTGTGGGGCTACAAGCAGTATGAAACGGTGGAAAAATTGCTGAGATTTTATATTAAAAGAATCTTTCATATTCCGTCCAACGCCCCGAATTATCTGGTCATGCTGGAAACTGGACTTCCACCTCTGTTTATACGGACCCTTAAGCTACATATAGATTAAATTCTTAAGGCTATCAATATGTCTAATGAAAGACTTCCAAAGATAGTAGCGCTTCATATAATAAGGAGAAATACAGGCTGGATGGAAGAATGGCAGGAACTAAGTCAATGGTGCGGGATGCAACTTAACCTCAATTGCGATAACTTAAGCGAATGGAAACCAAGGCTTTACGAACTAATAGCAAATGTGGATCGTAAGTGTAGAGAAGGATGTGTGATGGAAGCAACAGGCTCAGTTCATAGAACCCTATACAGCAGTTTGAACCATAATCTTAATGAAAGGAATTATTTTCGAGATAAATATAGTGTTGACGAAATATCCATGATGGGAAGATTAAGAGGTGAACCTCTTTGCCTCAACTACTTGCCACATAGAGACGATCTACCGATAATTTGTGATCTATGTAACATGCAAGAGAGAGAGGATACCTTACATTTCATAGGCCGGTGTCCGGTCTTAGCTGAAACCAGGAGATATTACCTAGGTGCCAATATCTTATCGGTTATCCAGATAATAGATCTCCTCAATGAGATGAACGTCCCAAAATTATTTATATACTGCAAAGCTGCGTTAAGATATCGACAAAGAATAATAGATCAAGACTTTTAATCTTTGCGTAAAGGTAGTCATGTTAATTACAAGTTATTCAGTTCTTTTTTTTTTTTTTTTAATTAAATATTCTAATAAAATAAAAGATTTAATACATGTAAATTTTATTTTTGTCAATCGACTGACGGCAATGCCATGCTCAATGATTTTGTATATATATTATGTAAACTAAATGTTTGCAATAAAGAAAAAATCTAATCTAAATCTAAAACTACTTTTTTTATTTTTTATTAAAGGCATTCATAATTTTGTAGCTCAACTGAACATTTGAAAAATAATCTTATAACAATATTATTTGGTGGATACAAAAATAATGTAGGAAATTTTTTTATTCTTAAAGTTTGAGAAGTTCATGTAAAAATAGAATCCTTAATGTGTGTGTCTGTATGGGATGGAATATTTTTTATTTTTGTTAGCAACAATATCAAAAGGAGGCTTTAATGATTGTTAGTCATGGAAACTAGAGTACTTTTGGCTATATCTTTAATCTTAATAATGGTGTACACCTTAATTGCTACAAAATACGCTATATACTTATTAACCTTTTGTTGCTTAAGTGGAAAATAAATAAGAAAACAAAACACTGCACGAACGTTTTCTTATAACATTTTGCTGATATTATTATAACAAAATATGTATAATAAAAATTTTAATAATCTGAGTTTGATGGAATATACATATATTATAAAAAGCAAAGCAATGAATTTTTAATGCCTTCGTACCCAATGAAACATTTTTTAGAGCACAATTTTGACCCATTTCAAAATTTTTACTGTTCAAAATGCGATTTTTCGGTTCTTGACATGTTTTTCATTCAATTGGATGAATTAAAGAAGTGCAGATTTTTGTTCAAAATTTTTCGATTTGGAGTAAGTTTTTGTAAAGTTGTTGAATTAATCAAAATTATCATATCATATGTATATAGGGTGATGGACAAGAAAAAAACCGTATGGAAGGGGGGATCATTTTTTCCCGTTCAGGCGAAAAATTAACTTAAAAAAGATAAAAAATATGAAGGTTCTCTTTTCTCAGCTTTTTAATTTAGATTATCATTACTTAAAATAGACTGACTTACAAAAAAAGTATTACACTTCAAAATTTTAAAATAAGTTGCAATAAATTAAAAAAAAATATTTTTGTTTTTAATAAACAAAAAATTAAATTTACGAATCAGGCCAGTTACCGCTATCATTGGTTTGTATCATTGGAATTTTGTAGAGGTCATATATAGCTTTAAGTAATTTATGTCTGTCATCAAATATAAAATCTTGAATGGTATCAAGCATTTCCTAATTAAGAGTTGATCATTGAAAGTTAAGCTTACAGGTGGGATGGTGGATACAAAGAAAAGTTCTGGGTTAAATAATGTCCTTTTTTAGCTTCTTTTTTTTTTTTTTTTCGAAATTCATTTTTTTATTCATTTAAACTTAACTCTACTTACATGCTAGACAAAATGGGAAACTAGCCTAATTAATTCTACTTAAATATAACTTACTGGCCCTAATCGGGCGCTCTAAGAAATTCATGATTCTTAAAATTAATGCCTTTCGGCCTACGAACTAAGATTGTTTTATTTATTTCAATTTATGTTTTTTTTTTTTAGAAAAGTTTAAAAACTAAAATCTTTATCATTTTTTGGGGTTTTTACTTACATACTAAAGTCCTTAAAATAAAACTTAAAATTACCTAATCTACCTACAAACTACTTAAAACTAGAACAACCACAGCGGCAAAACAACTATGTCCTTCTATTTGTAATTCCATCGAGGATTTTTATAATATTGTCTGTGATATGTGTTTGTTTTTTTTTTTTTTGTATTTTTGATTTCTTTTTTTTTTGTTTTGTACAGGGTGGGCCGTAAATAAGTGCACTTAAAAAAAAAATTATATTAATACAACTGTAGCGCTTTTAAATGAAATATTTATTTTAAATTATACAAAACGAAATGAATTTTTATTTTTTAAAAATTAAATCATCCAAATATTGTCCATTTCGCTTACAGCACTCTTCCAATCTGACTCTGAGATTTTGGAACACTTTTGTCAAAAGTTGCGGAGTGATTAAGCGGATTTCTTCTTCAATGTTCGCTTTTAATTCAGCCGTCGTTGAAGGATTATTAGAGTACACCTTACTCTTGAGGTAGCCCCATAAAAAGAAATCCGGTGGCGTTAAGTCAGGGCTCCTGGGTGGCCAAGCAATATCACCCCTACTCGATATCAACCTTCGAGGAAACATTTCTCTAACGACCTCCAGAGAGTCGTTACTTGTATGGCAGGTAGCGCCATCTTGCTGGAACCAGGTGTGAATAGTGTAACCACTCGATTCTTGCAGTTTTGGAGCTAAAAAATCTCTAAGCATCGAAACATAACGCTCTGAATTAACAGTAACATTACGCCCGTATCGATCTTCATAAAAATACGGCCCTATGATCCCCCACTTGGCTATTCCGGCCCAAACGGTCACTTTCGGAGAGTGTAAAGGTCGTCCATGTTTTAAGCGTGGATTTTCTGTTCCCCAGTATCGACAATTTTGTCGATTAACAAATCCGTTGACATGAAAATGAGCTTCGTCTGAGAAGATAATGTTATTGAAGTGAGGGAATCTCCGTAACATTTCTGTTGCGAAATTGAACCGTGAAACAAAATCGGATTCTTTCAAATCTTGGACAATCTGAATTTTGTAAGGGTATAACTTCAAATCATCCCGTAAAATGCGACGTAAAGTCGTTCTGGGTACTCCCAGGGCCGCAGCGCGTTTCCGTGTAGAGCTTCTTGGATCCTCGCGCACAGAAGCTTGTACGCGTTCAATTGTTTCTGCAGTCCGCCTGGAACGTGGGCGTCCTGTAGGTCGAAGTTTTTGCGTTGATCCCGTTGCCTCGAATGTTACGATCCATTTTTTGATTACATTCGTACTTGGACACTCGGTGATGTTGCGTAATCCAAACTTTACCCGAAAAAGCCGACGAACAGTCACGTATGAGCGATTGTTTTCATAAAAGGCGCGAACGCAGAAAGCGCGCTGCTCTCCCGTGAACGGACTCATTGCGACTAAAAATTTAGATCTCGAGCTGCAAGGAGATACCATCCCCGCGCGTCTCGGTTATTTCGTTCGGGAGTTAGAGCGAGACAAAAAGTGCACTTATTAACGGCCCACCCTGTATTTTATGAGATTTTGTTTTTTTATTCTTTTTTTTTTTTATTTTATTGTGCCACCATTCCTGCTCTACTTAAACCTAAAACTTAAGACTAAAACAAGTATGTAAGCCGGCCAAGGTAAAAATACCCCACCCCGGATTACCCATTATCAGTTGCAGTTTGAAGCCACCAAAACTGGTTCTCCTGCTTCACCCTATCAATGCGGTCCTTTTCGGACACAGCCCTACTGAACCGAAGCAGCTCCGCTTCATCACGAGCGAGGATGCCCCGTTCATACAGAAGCCGCCGGTCTACGGTTTTTCGCCTGACGTGGTAGATAAGCGGTACTGCCAATCTATCCTGTATCATGCCGCACTGGTCTAGATAGAGGAATGCCTCTGGTGGGATAAAGCCGCTCAAGCGTGCATTGTCGAAGTAGTTGTCGTTCGGATAGAACGGACTGAAAATCAAATTGTTGGTCGAAGTCATAGCCCTCGCGATGTGACCCCGAACAAGTTTTATCACGAAATTGTCAATTCTATTGATTCGAGCCTCGTTGTATAGAACCTCGTTTGAATAATAATGCAGATAAGAAGATTCCGGTGTCCGATACAAACCGAGACAGCGCCGAAGACACTGTCTCTCGAACACCCGAAACTTCTCCATTTGGGAAGGGGCAATGTTGAACCACACTGGACAACCATAAACAATCATTGGCCGTATGAGGGCCATGTAGCAAATTACCTTCACTCTGGGGTCAAGCCGACTGCTGTAAAACAGCCGTTTCGTCAGAGCGAAGGCTCCTCTGGCCTTAGTCAGAGCAGCATCCATATGTCTGTCGAAATATAGATACTGGTCCAACCAGATACCGAGGTACTTCACTACACTTTTGCTCGTCAATGCCTGTCCGTGCGGGTCAACAATGACCATCTTGCGCCAATTCTTACACGTATCTCGCGAGGCTTTATCCAACGGAGTCCGGAACAAGATTGTCTCCGACTTTTGGACATTTATTTTCAGTTTCCAATCGTCGCAGTATCGCTGAATCTTCTCGAAGTCACGCTGCAAGAGAATTCTAATAACTTCAACCTTTCGAGCCGTTCTGTACGCAATCAGGTCGTCGGCATACGCAATTGCGTTAGTTAAGCTACCTATCAGATCGCTGGTGTAAATGCTGAATAGGATCGGCGAGTTCACCGCTCCCTGTTGAAGATCGTTTTTAATTTCAAAGGTGGTGGTAGAAGTTACATTGCCACTCTTGACAACAAACTTTCTACCGTTGAGCATATCATAAAGCATATACAATAATGGTTTACTGATGCCTAGTCTGGTGAGTTTGAGGTACAACCCTTCTAACCATACGGTGTCGAAGGCCTTCTCTAAATCAACCAGAACAGCACCCGTGCATTGTTTCTTGGACTTGTTCCATTGGATATCAGAAACGAGCTTAGACGCGGCATGAATAGTGTCATGTCCTGCCTTGAACCCGAACTGATTATCCGGAATTATACTGTTGTCCGCAGCCCACTCAGCCAGAGCCCTATTGATTACCTTTTCAAATACCTTGCTGATGCTTGGAAGAAGACTTATTGACCGGAGATTTGAAGGATTGGAGTTGTCCTTTCCCTTTTTCGGGAGAGGATGAACCACTGCTGTCTTCCAACGCACTGGATAATATGTATTATTCAGCGCGTTGTTGAACAGAGTGGTGTAGATGTCTATTGCTTCAATCGGTAGGTGTCTTAGTACAATATTGGATATACCGTTGACACCTGCTGACTTCTTATTCCTTATTGAATCGAAGATGAGCTGGAGTTCTACCTTCGTGATGAGCAAGGGACTTGGGCCCGTTCGATCGGCGATTATAGCGTTTGCTAAAAAGTCGTCATCAAACCGGGTAAAACCACGGTTCTCGGATCGCCAATGCGAAATATCATTCCTCAGGTGATGAAGTAAGGCTCTGTTCCCCAGGTCGTGGTTCGGGCGAGTGCAAGCATTCACCTTATACACTTGCTGGAAAGCAGCACCAACTGTCTCCACTTTTTTAGCTTCTTTTCGACACCAAACATTCAAAATTTGAGTCTTTCACTCGCTTTTAAATCTCGAAACAAATTTTTCAATGATGAAAACCAATCTTAAATTAAAGAAAAAATACTAGGGAGTGATCATCGTTGTTAACTTAACTCTATGGTTCTTAAAAATTTGCAAATAATATTTTTTGTAAGAAGAATTTCTATTTGAAGTAATAATGCAAACAAAAATTGAATATTTAACTGTTTTCTGTTAAATTAATTTAGTAGAACTTAAAATCGTGTTACTGTTAACTTGTCAACTGGATTTTTCTGAAAAAAATGATATCAAACACGTAATGTTTCGTTGCATATTTTATTCTGGAGGTAATACGAGTATCATTACTTCCAAGTTAGTCAAAGCCTAAAAAAATCATATTTTTAATTTTAAACTTTTTGTAATTGCAAGATTTTGAAGTTCTAGATTATAATTCAGTATTTCTAAAAATGTTTATATAGGGTTTTTCAATAAGGGCGGGTAGATGTTGTGTGTAGATGTCGTGGCGTTTGCTGTGTGGCACGTAGCGCCGCACCGTCCTGCTGGAATCATATGTTGTCTAGGTCCATATGGTTCAATTTGGGCCATAAGAAATTAGTTATCATCATTATGTAGCGTTCGCTGTTGACGGTGACCGCCTCACTAATGTCGTTTTCAAAAAAGTACGCACCAATTACGCCGCCGCCGCCGGCCCAAAATCCACACCAAACGGTAACTTTTTGAGGATGTGTGGGTTGGTGTCATCCCATATATGGCAATTTTTCTTGTTAACACAGCCATACATACATACATCCAAAAATGCACCTCGTCACTAAAGATGATTTTTCGGCCAAAAATGGGGACCCAGCCAGTGAACAAACGGCGCGCGGCGTTGTCTATGGTCATGAACTTTGAGCTCCTGGGTCAGTTGGATCTTGTACGGGTGTAGGCCTAAGTCCCGACGTAAAATTCGCCAAGTTGAAGTCTGCGAAAGGCCGAGTTCTTGTGCACGGCGGCGAGGAATAGACTGCCTCGGGTTCTGCAGCTGTACACTTTCACGGACCGCGGCGATGTTTCGGCCGATCTTGCGTTAACTGAACGTACGGGTGTTGGCTGATTGTTTACTGAACTGGTCGTCTCAAATTTGGCCACCAAACGTTGAAGAGTTGACTGTGAAGTGCCACCACGTCTACCGTAAAATGGGCGCAATGCGCGCAACGTTTGCGTTATCATTTTGATAATAAAGTTTTATCATTTGAATCGTGTAACTTTGGCATAAACAAAAGATTGTTATGGTCTGTTTTAAAAAGTTCAGCCTTTTTGGAAATCTATTTTCAAAAGCTCTAAAAACTCGTATTTTATATTAAAATCCTGCAATTTTTTTTTTTGGGTAACAACATTTTTCGGAAAAAAATCAACTTTTAAACTTAAAATTATTAAAAAAAAGTTAGATACGTGTTTTTGATGTTTAAATATTTAAAGCAAAATTAAGTATTGTGAAAAAATAATAACGTTTTTCAACGGTTTATATCCAATTTAGTGTAATTATGATTTTTAAACAAATTTTCAAATAGAATATTCCTTAAAAAACTGTTGAATTATTTCACACGAAATTCTAATTGCAAAATTTAGCAAAAAATATAAGCAAATTTTCGAAAAGAACTTTCATGCTGGCAGATTTTTACTGCGCTTAAGAATTTTGTGTTAGATCTAGACCTTGTGTTAAGTCTGGTAGTTCTGGTTTTTGGTAAGTTTTTAATTTTTTGACTTAACCTATAATCTAAACGCAACATAGTCAAAAGTCATCAAACCCTCGCACCTTTAAAATAAGTTGCAATAAGTTAAATAAAATAATAAACAACAACATTGAACTTAACGAATCATTAAAAATTCAAACAAGAAATAACTTCCACTTGAGGCCCTTAAAAAAACAGCAAATGGTATTTCTTTTAAGTGGAATTACTTTTTAAGCTTAACCTGTTTTGTGTTTAATCAATTAGGACGTAATTTTTTTAAAACATTAAATTATGTTAAACACAAGTTTTAACTGTTTTTTTTTTTTTTTTTTTAAATAAACTTACCTATGTTTATGGAGGTTACATACTTTTCTGTTAGTACAATATTTGAGGTAGCACCTTTTTTATAAAAAAGTTTTTTTTTTTAAGTTCATTGCAATGTTTCCTTTTTTAAATTATTAAATTGTTAAATCGGTAACTCCCAAGTTGGCAAAAAACTTACAAAATTAACATTTTAAAATCTAAGCTCATTGAACTTGCAAAGTTGGAAGCTTTATAGATCAAGAAATTCTAGCTTATAAATTAGTATTTCTAAAATGGTTCCTGTTAATACAAAAACTTTGGTTTTTTAAAATTTTTTAAAATCAGCTTTTTTGAAATCTCCTTTTAAAAATTCTGAATATTCGCATTTTTTTTTAATAAACTTTTTAATTGAAAATAAAAACATATAGTCAAAGACACCTGTTTTTAACGTTTATGTCTAACTAAAGATGCTATACATTTGTGCCCGAAGGACTTTTTGTATTAAATATTGTGTTTTTTTTTGCAAGTTTTTTATGAGCTTTTTTCTCTTTTCCCCAAACCCAACATAGCCAAAAGTCGTAAAAAAACACGAAAATCATCGTTCTTATCATTTATTGGCAGTTTTCGTCATGATAAATACCACCATAAATATACTTCACGTTATTAATCTTAATTATTTGTCTTCAATTTTAGCCCGTTACCTCTTTGGCATTTCGAAAAGGAAATTGTAATAAAAATAAAGTCTCTACAAGGTTATTTTAAATTGTGTAGTTTTTTGAGCAATTAGTAATGCTTTCTTATATTTAAATTGTAATGTTCTTAAAAGTTATGATTTTAAGAGGTAAAAGTCGGTCAAAGTTTTAAGTATTAATTAATATTAATTTTGAACATTTTTAGCCAGGTTGTGTTCTTAATTTGATGTTGAAAACGTGGTTTAAAAATTCATGGAATACTTTGTTTTTTCTTAACTATAAGATAAAAAAAAATTGTGTCAGGTATATGTTATTATTGTTTTTCAAACTTTTATTTTGTGTGCCAACTCACTTTTCTAAAAAAATTTTACCCTTTCGCCTAACATCACGGTTGACATATTATGTATGTAGATCCTCCACCTCATAAGAGTTATTTCTTCTTTTGGTCCAATAAAAAAGTTACAGTGCTTTGGTATTGGTATATCGCGTGGGAAACCTTTCTGTTTTTGGCATTCAACTATAAATTCGTCAACTTTGTGTAAAAATCGTGTTTTTTCAACTTAATTTTGGAATTGCTGTAATTTGGAAAACCTTAGATCTACACATACAATTTCAGGCTTAAATTGATGTTAATACCAGTTTTCAGTTTTCATAAACTGATAAACTAAAAAAGCGCCACTTTGATTATAAATTAGGTCAACATTCTAGACATCTCAAAAGAACTTAAATATAAAGGACTTAAAGCAAGGTCTTCTTCTATTCAAATGCTAAAGTTGATCGACAAAGTATCTTTAGTAAGAATTTCTAAAGATCAAGATTTTGAACTCTGCCAATATGGTTCAAAATTGCACATGGGTCAAAATTCTTTTTTTTTTTTTTTTTTTTTTTATTTCAAAATTCTGTTTTGAAATTCTGTCCTACAAAAATTAAATTTATAGCTTTAGGTTATATGAAATATTCTTCAAGTGAAAAGGATCTCAATTATATGGATAACATCCTCCTTGACATATGCATATTTTTTACTAAAAGAACCCAAATCAATGTAAATCAATTGGAATAAGACATAAAACGAAATGAATGATTGAAATATGTCTATGAAGTGTTACAAGATATTTTATCAAATAATACTTTTATAACATATCCCCTTACCAAAATAACAATTTCATTTCATATGCAAATTCGTTTAGATTATCTTAAATCCTATTTTTAATATTTAATTCAACACATTTTTCAACTTATTCTCAATGGAAACAGAAAAACAATTCCAATTCCAAAATAGCACCTGTTTAGCTCTATAGCATTATTTCCAAATATGTAGATAATATTCAATGAAAATTGTTCTCGTGACGTGACTTGAGTTTTAAATTGTCATTTTATATTATTTTCCATTGGGAATTTGACTTTGAAAGAAATAAAAATAGAAATAGAAAAATAGAAATCACGAAAAAGCTTATCTTTGATGGAATTGTTTCTTTTTACTGTATACTTATAATGACATTCAAAGCGTTTACGATTTTTTTTTTGACATTTCAAAGGAATTCTATTATGTGTCAAAAAAAGCACAAGGGAAACAGTGAAATATTTTATTTGAGGTTTAAGACCAAAATTTTCAAAAATAAATTTAAAATTTGAAAAAAATCATTGTGTTTACAAATGAATATCTTATGAAACGTCGACATCAGACTCTGATAACACATCAAAAATTCTCAAGGACCATCTAATTTATTTTTAACTTCCCATAGGAAGTTATTGTAATGGGTCCGATTTGTCAAATTGAAGATTTTGACATTTTTCGACGTTTCAGACCCCTAGAGTCGAAATAAAAGATTTTTAGAAAGATGTCTGTGCGTGCGTGTGTACGTACGTTCGTACGTCCGTACGTCCGTACGTCCGTACGTCTGTACGTTCGCGACGTTTTTGTCGTCTTCCATAGCTTAAGAACCAGAAGAGATATCGACTGAAAATAAATTTTGTTATACAGATAATAAGGCAGAAAGATGCAAAAAGGGCTCTCAAGAAAATTGCGTGGGTGGTTTTTTTACCATAGCAGTTTAAAAAAAAGGTAAAAATTTTGGTTAACCCTAAATATCTCATGAACCAATGACGCTAAAGACTTGAATTAAATTTTATATTATATATTGTAACGTAATACAAAACAAGTATATTTTTGGAAAAAAATCCAATTAACGGTTTTTTTTTATAAATCAAAAAAACTGAAAAAAAAAAATTTGTCACCTCGAAAATGTTACGACCAAAATATGATTTCATCTCCAAAACAATTTTGTACAACGAAGAATAATGTTTTTGACATCTGATAAAATTTTGAGAAAAATCTAATTGACAGTTTTTTTTTTATAATAAAAACCTAAAAAAAACTTTACTCAAAGTTGGGAAAAATTGAATTTCGACTCAAATATCTTCAAAACTTTGAGAACATAAAACTCTTTTTATCTTTAAAAAAATATTGTTGTCAACATTCAGTAAAATTTTGAAAAAAATCGAATTGACAGTTTTTTTTACAAAAAATTAAAAACCGAAAAAAAAAAATTAACAAAAGTTGGTAAAAATTGATTTTCGACTCAAATATCTTTTCAAAAATTTGAGATAATGGCTTCTTACTAACTTTAACTTATAAGAAATATTGTTTCAACATTAGGAAAAATTTTGAGAAAAATCTAATTGACAGTTTTTTTTACAAAAAATAAAAACCTAAAAAAAAACAACACTAAAAATTGGTAAAAATTTACTTTCGACTTATTTTTTCAAAGATGCTGTTGGACGCAACGTTACGGTGAATGGCGATCGCTATCGTTCAATGCTAACAAACTTTTTGTTGCCAAAAATGGAAGAACTGAACTTGGTTGACATGTGGTTTCAACAAGATGGCACTACATGCCACACAGCTCGCGATTCTATGGCCATTTTGAGGGAAAACTTCGGAGAACAATTCATCTCAAGGAATGGACCGGTAAGTTGGCCACCAAGATCATGCGATTTGACGCCTTTAGACTATTTTTTGTGGGGCTACGTCAAGTCTAAAGTCTACACAAATAAGCCAGCAACTATTCCAGCTTTGGAAGACAACATTTCCGAAGAAATTCGGGCTATTCCGGCCGAAATGCTCGAAAAAGTTACCCAAAATTGGACTTTCCGAATTGACCACCCAAGACGCAGCCGCGGTCAACATTTAAATGAAATTATCTTCAAAAAGTAAATGTCATGGACCAATCTAACGTTTCAAATAAAGAATCGATGAGATTTTGCAAATTGTATGCGTTTTTTTTTAAAAAAAAGTTCTCAAGCTCTTAAAAAATCACCCGATATATAAATTAATTTTTCCCTTGAAAAATGGCTATTTTCAAATTTTTAAGAAGACTCTTAATAATATTTCTCTATTCTGCGCAAAAACATTCGGTAGTGCATTAAGGGTTAGGAAGTCCTTTTTCCAGAATTCACATTTTTAGCTTTATTTTCAGGAGAAATCAAATTTTCAGAAAACCGCTGTTATTCTTGTGAAATTTATTTTGTATTTTGTGTTTTTATAATCCAATTCATTTTAAAAAATATAATTTTTTTGTGTGTGTCTTTTGTGAAAGGACGTAAAAAAACATCATCTAAGTAAAAGCTATGTTGACGAATGTATTCCATGCTTTTTACACCATTAAATACATATTTTTGACAAGCTGTTGCTACTGGGGTTGGAATTTGGAAGGCGGTTGGGAGGTATTTATATAAAAATGAGACAGATGAAAGATACAAATGAATCTGTTTCATTGAATTACAAAAGGATTTTTGTGTCCTTTAGCCAAATTGGTTGGTTTAGTTTGAAGGATACCCACATCAAGAACGACGACGAAGACGAAGATGATGATGATGAAGATGGTATAAAATATCTTGTAACATATATCAAAAGCTCCCCCTATATGCCTTTGATATCTGAAGGAATAAGTATATAGTATCTACTCGTACCTAATGGTGAAGAATGTTACAGGTGATGGTGTTTTCGTTCGCTTCAGTTTTATATATATTTTTCTTTCTTCGATTTTATGCTTCGTTAAATCTAAATGGAGCCCAAGGCTTTGGTAGTTATAGGTATATAATATATTGAAGATATAGCAAAAACGTTAGCAGTGAAATTCCAAATATTGGTGGTATATATAAAATAGAACTATAAAGGTATCGAAAGCGATACTAAAATTGCTATTTGTCATGGAGATTCTATTTTTCATGCCCCGTGGATATTTTCTTTTATACTGTTTTTATTTTTTCGTCTGTGACGAAAGTCCTGACTCGCCTCGCTGTCTGATGGGACAGAAACAGATGCTAACAATGAAATTGATATGCTATCGAGAAAAACGTATATTTTTTTTTATGATTGGCTATTTTACGTGCTTATAATCCAAATTTGAACGAAATAAATTGTTAGGATTCTTTTTGTGTTTTGGCTCTTCCAACAATGATAGTCAGGTTTGTTAGAAAATGTGTGTGAGAGAGAGAGAGAGAGAGAGAGAGAGAGAGAGAGAGAGAGAGAGAGAGAAGCGGGGTCGCAATTATTATCAATGTCCTCTGGTCAACACTAATGGATACCTCAAGGACATTTTTTATCTTCAAAGAGTGCAAAAATAGGATTGAACGAATAAATGTAAGGTAGGTGGGCTTTCAAAGGCTTTTTTATTGATTGTAATATTGGGGCGCAACGTGAGGCTCTGCATAAAATAATAAGATGTCCTAAATTTATAAAGGGTGTTTTTTTAGAGGTATTGACATGAGCTTAAAATGAAAATGACTTTGTATGAGAGAAAATTTTTATAATTTAAGTATCATTACTGGCATATGAGCGCTATAGCTGGTTTAGACGTAGTCTAATCTGGAGGTTCAATTTTAAAGGCCTTTTCCAAAATTTACATTACATTACATTACACACTACTCAGCACATAAATTTACAGAGTAGAGAACACAGCACCTTGAGCGACTGGACTATGTAAGGTGATAACAACACAAGACATTAATACAAGACAGAAGGACAGAAGAGAAAGAACAACAGACAGAAAGAACACATGACAACAGCACGCGGTAGGTTTCGAGACGGTCCCCCATCTGTCTACTAACCACGCTCACTGATGCTTGATTTCGGCGATCGATGGGAACCGAAGCTTTATCAGTGTCTAGGCCATTGCCTTCCAAAATTTGTATTCAAGGGTTCTTTTCGGTAACCAAATCTTGCTTTCAATGATTCAATTCTTTCAGGAGATTTGGGTCATGTTGCACCTTACCATCTTGTCGAAAACACAGCTCCTAAGCATTACGGTTGTTCAATTGATAAACGAAAAAGTCAGTCATCATGGCTCTCTATCAGTCACCATTGAATGTAACGTTCGTTTTTAAAGAAGTACGGAGAATTCATTAAGCACATCAAAAAGTCAGTTTTTGTAGATATAACGGTTTCTTAACGTATTCAAGTTTATTGACGTATTCAATTTGTATCTATACCTTTAATATTCCAAAGACGCAGAAAAGAGGGAAGGGTTGGATAGGAGGTGTCGGTGTACATTGAATTTGAATTCCTAAACATTACAATGATAGGGAAAGATAGAGCGTGGCAAGGCGTTCCACATTCGCGTAGTACAGCTAAAATATGAATCTCTGTACTTCATAGTACGGCCGAAGTTGGGCTCAAGGTTAAACTGATGGGCATTCCTAGAAGCGCGGCTATTACGGTTAAATTGTTTAAGGGGAGGAATGCAACTGGCTATTTCACTAGAGCATAGTCCGTTAAAATAACGGTAAAAAAGGGTGAGACAAGAAACTTTGCGACGATGTTCGAGTGACGTAATCGAGTTGATGATGTTAATGTTACCAATCATTTTAAAAGCTCTTTTTTGAATACTGTCCAAGAGGCTTAAATAAGTTACTGGAGCACCAGCCCAGAGATGAGAGTTATATTCAAGTTTCGGACGTATATAGGTTTTGTAAATTGTAGCCAGATCAGATGGAGAGAAAAATTTCTTGCAACGTCTCAAAAAACCTAGACATCTTGCGGTATTTTTGGCAACATCGCGTATATGATCGCTCCAAAAAAGGTGGTTGCTGATGCACATTCCGAGGATGTCGAGATTTTCCGTTTCGTTGATGCAAGTGCCACTCATAGATAATGGCAGGATTTATCTTGCTTTAACGACACAAGACAGCATTGTGTTTTCGAAGCATTAAATTCCACACGATTTCTTATCTCCCATTGTACAATGATGTGTAGGTCGGAATTTAATGAGCTAATCATATTTTGCCGTTGCAGTTCCACATCCGAAGAGGAGGGTTGTGAGTCTGGAAACGAATATGAAAAGCTAAGAGTGCTATCGTCAGCGAAACAATTTATTGGATTAGAAGTCGCAGACAGGAGATCGTTTATAAAAATGAGGAAAAGGGTCGGAGACAAAACGGAGCCCTGGGGTACACCAGCATTTATTTTATGGGTTTCAAATTTAAATCTATCCAAAACAACTTGTATTGAACAGTTCGAAGGAAAATTTCTAATTCAACGAAGAAGAGATTCGTCGATACCGAAAGCACATATTTTCGAAAAGAGAGCAAGATCCAAGACTTTATCAAATGCCTTTGAAATATCAAGTGCAATTTGTTCCACTGTTCGGTGTTCCTCAACATATTTCTTAAGCTGATAATTAATCAGCGTTTCCATGACCTTAGAAAGAAGGGACGTTAGCGCTATCGGTCGATAATTTGAGGGAGAAGAAGATTCGCCTTTTTTTGGGATTGGCTGAACAAATGCATTTTTCCAACTACTCGGAACGAGCCTAGAAGAGTAGGATAGATGGAAAAGCCTACGCAGTGGTTTTAATTAATGTCTCGTCAATTAAAATAGTGTTTCAAGGTTTAAGTTCTATTTCTCAAAAAAAATAAACAGACTTTATTATTTCCTCAGGATGCTTTTTTAAGAATAAAATTATTTAATTTTGTAATGCTAACTTTTGTGTCCATAAAAGGTTTCAGTATTTTATTCTTATTCAAAAAATTTGTTCACAAATCACACAAAAACTTTAAATGGCGCCCAACGTGAATCCTTAAAATAATTTTTTTTCGGTGTAATTTCTCATCAATGATTCGAAGATTATAGTGCAAATTAAGAATTTTTGAACTAAATGTAAATTGGTTTCAGGTCATTTAGCCAGATTTTATTTTATTTTTTTTAATACTGACTTTTGTATTCAGTATTTAATACTTATTGAGATAGTTTGTAAACATATAACTATTAATTCCCATAAACATAAAAAGTTAAATGGCGCCCAACGTCAATCTTTAAAATCAGTGTTTTGTGTAATTTCATCGTCTCATCAAAAATTTAAAAATACATTTTTTACTATAGTTTAAATTTTGTAATGCAATAAAACATCGACAAAAATCTATGGTCTAATAGAGTTTATTTTTTTTTTCCATATGCAATACAAAATTTCAACAAGAGTTAGCTATTAGTTGAATATATTATTAGTTGAATAAATTATGGTTGATAAAGCTTTCATCTCTATTCAATCGACTGACGCCTAATTAATAACATTTTGACTAAAAAAACCCATAATTAACTAATATCATGCTAATTATAAGAATATCCTTCTATATAACCACAGATTATTATTATCATCAACGGCAATCTACCTAATTAGCCAAAGAGCTTTTCTCTCCTTCACAATATATTTTCAATTTATCAATTTATAACCTCGAATTCCTTGTTTGCCAAAGACATGATTCTATATCTATGTATATGTAAAGTGTACCACATACATATCCCCTCATCCAATTAAAGCTACTTTCACTGTTTCACATCAGTTTTGAGAAAGCCTTAAGAAAACCACAAAATCAATTGATTGGTTTGTTCAATCTCTCCCATACCACGATCACATTCCAACAAAATAAAGCAACAGCGTAAAACTTCCTTCCATCGGCCATAACCATAACCCATCATGATGATGAGAGAGAGACTTTAATTTGGTGGCCTGATGGGTGAACTTCGGATTGATGCATGAAAAACTCCACAATTCTTTGGAAAACATTTCAATTTCTAACCCTCTTGGGATTAAATTGCTAAAAGCTCTCTTCGTTTATACAAAAAAAAAAATATTCACCACATCACAGAACAAACCAAAATTCACATATAAAAAGAAAAGAAAAACAAAAGACAAGGACTAAATAAAGGAAAGGAAGCAAAATAAAAACTACCCAAGGGTAAATACCTTGCCATCACTTTTCCGATACGCATCATGAATTTTCCATGCCAATTCGGGGCCGGCACAAGCTGTCTGCTTTCCAATTTCGAAATACTGAATTATTGGATTCGTATCGACGGGATTCTGTGGACCAGTGGTGCCACTCTTGAATTTTGAGAACATCGTTGCAGCTGGCATACCATCGATTATTTTCGAAAACACTGATGTGAAGCCCGTGGGTCTGGTCTTCTCCTCGACACTGTCGTATCTTTCAAATGTTTTCGTCTTTTGCTCAAGTTCACCGACTGCACCCATAAACAGGTCAGTTTGTTTTGTATTATTACTGGCGGCGGTATTTGTGTTCGTGTTCGTGTTTGTTATTTGTATGGTAGAGTAACGACGATGGTGTTGTTGGTGCAAAGACGACGACGACGAAGACGGAGGTACTATCCGACTTTGATGGGAATACAGTTTGGGGCAATTTTGTTGAACTTAAGATGTGTGTTTTGAAATTTCAAATAAACCGTAATATGTAATCGAATATGATGGTTGTAGGGGTGGTTTCGGTGTCGGTGGTCTTCCTGTTGTTTGTATCAAACTTCAAGACTATCACTTTAAGTCGTCACAAGCCTGGTTTCTCCTTGTGGTGACCATTGAGAAGTTCCATGAATTTCTGAAAATGAAAAAAAAAACATTAAATTAAATTTAAAAAAAACACAGATTTTCAAGTGTTCCAAGGACGTCTTAAATTACAATGAATGTCTTAAATTACACCTGTTAACTGAAGAGTAATTCTATACCCTTCTAAACAATTCCATAAATATATAAATACCTATTTATCTTAACCTTGGACTGTTTTTCCATCAGGTTTCAAGTTTTGGTTTATTTAAAAAAAGAGCGTTATTTTATATCCTTTCTAGGAGAAAATTGTTTATGACAATTTTCATAGGCTCAGCTTTCTTGAACTATTGACCCTATATAAACTCTTCGTTATCATTATCATCTTCATCATCATCCTCATGAAAAAGCAAATAATATTCTATTTTCAACATCTCCATCAGATGTCCCTCCCGGCTTTTTACTTAAGCATATTAATCTTCAGCCCAACAATCTTAAGCATCCGTTTAAGCCCAAAAATGAAAACATTATTATCCGTGAATTATATACGAGTATAAACAGTTAACGCAATCTGCTTTTGAGCTTTTATGCTTTGCTATGCTATGCTCTATTTTATCCCCAAAATACAAGGGTTGTTTATTTGTCTTCTTTTGAGATTTATCTGATTCTGAAATAATAATATTTGTCTATGAGAGTAGGAAGAAAAGGGTTCTAGTTAAATAACAGTAATAAATTTATGAGCTGACTCTTTTTAAGTGGGATGGAAGGTACTTGGACAAACGAACTTTATATTAACGCTGATGCCTTGTGTTTCTTTGAACTTTTGAAACTACGCATCAAGACAGAGCTATAAACAATGAGGGCTGAACAGAACACGGAACGAGACCCGACACGAGAGTCTCGTTTTGGTCTCGCCAAAATCAAAAATGTCATTTCAGTCTCGGTATCGTATCGCTATCTTGTCTCGGTATAGTGGATTTTTTTTGTTTAAAATCTAATTTTTAGCCTTATCTCGTTTCGTCTAATCTAAGTTTCTTTTTTCAAATTCCTTTTCAGTTTGAAATTATGTATGTAAGTCTATTGATAGCTTTTTAAAACCCCCAGAAAATAAAAATTAGAAAAATGTATTTTCGAGCATATTTTTTACTTGCGCCAAACAAATTTGGTCGATTGGAGTTTTAAAAAGATTTGCGTTAGGTATTTTTTTCCATTATTTTTTAGAACTAAAGTAGTTACCATATAAATATTTTGGTCAAAAATCAAAAATGGTAATGTTCTCAAAAACGGCCCGATGGATTTTTATGAAATTTTGTCCATGTAAGTTTGTTTTTCCTAACTTGGCTTTTTTCAATAATAAAATATGCTTTTGTTTTACCCCAATTTCGAGTACCCCCAATAGAAGCGTTATTTTTGGATACAGGAACAAGCTCGTGTGACCTAGCCTTGTAGTTCATTGCATTTAGCTAATAAGATAGTTTATTATAAAATTATTGACAGTTTATTTATAAAAATATAGACAATTTTGACAATTAATAATTAATTTGTAATTAAATTTGAAATATTTTGGGTTCTTTAACTATGGAATTTAAAAAAATAAAAACACAGAAGCGATGGGAGAAATTCGGTCCAAAATATTTATTCTCGCCTTAGCCTCGACTCGTATATGCTTTTAGGTAGAGACCCAGAGAAGGTCGAAATTTCCGTCTAGTAGACAGTTATCAAAAAATAGGTCATTAGTTTTGCAATTTATGTAATGCAAAAAATATAAAGAGAATATACAAAACAAAACTTCTTACATATAAAAGGTTTTCCAACAAGAGGTTCTATTTTGAATAGCACCCAATTTCTTAAAATGAAATGACACAAGCTCCAAAAATCATCGAAATTGTTGAAAGATGCTACAAAATTTAATGTTTTTAAACTTTTTTCTTAGGAAGCATTTTAAAATCGATGCCAGACTTTAAAGATGGAATTCGTGAAGTTATCAAGAACATATGGCTGCAAAGAGTGAGAATTGGTCATAGAAATTTTCATAAAAAAGATATGATGCTAAAACCTTTGCCATAGTATCAATTTTGGTCATATTGTTTCTTATTTGAAATGGTCGATTTATTTCTTTACAATGATTTGACATCAATTGATTTATTAACTTCCCATAGGAAGTTATTGTAATCGTTCCAATTTTTCGAAATGAAAATTTTGACATTTCTCGACGACGACGCACGTTTCAATAACCTAGAGTCGAAATAAATGATTTTTAGAGAGATGTCTGTGCGTGCGTGAGTACGTACGTTTGTACGTACGTACGTCCGTACGTCTGTACATCCGTACGTTCGCGACGTTTTTTTCGCCGTCCATAGTTTAAGAACCAGTAAAGATATCGACTTCAAATAAATTTTGTTATACAGATAATAATGCAGAAAGATGCAGAAAGGACTCTCAAAAGAATTGCGTAAGAGGTTTTTTTACCATAGCAATTTAAAAAAAAAGGTGAACATTTTGGTTTACCTAAAATATCTCACGAACCAATAAGGCTAGCGAGTTGAATCCAATTTTTTATATTATGACGTGATACCAAACAAGTATATTTTTGGAAAAAAGTCCAACTAACGGTTTTTTTTATAAATCAAAAAAAACTAAAAAAAAATATTTGTCACTTCGAATATTTTACGAACAAAAATGATTTTATCTCCAAAATATTTCAAAAACACGAAGACTTTGTTCGAGAAAAGAATAGTTTACTTACAACTACCTTTTATACAATAATTATTTTGAAAACAAATTCGGCTATTAAGTAAATATCGTTAATATTTAAATCCAGATGTGAGCTCCTAACCTTAAATGGCAGTCCATACAACGGAAATTTCCAGCAATTCTGTACCCTATGCAACATGAAAGCAAAAGAAGACTGCTTCCACTTTTTAAGCATTTGCCCAGTGGTGTTAAGACACCAAAGACTACGATTTTTCCAGAAAAACAATTTTACAATGCAAGAAACAATAGAATTATTAAATTCAATTTATAAGTATAGAAATCTTTTAATGACTGGATTTATTTAAATCAATTCATTTAAATTTATTAAATTAAAATCGCTTTATATACTTTGCCAACTCAGTTGACGGCTATGCCAAAGCATAAATATATAAATAAATATATATAAATATAATAAATATAAATAAATGAATTACTAACTTAATTATTTGTGTGCAATAAAGAATAAAGTTTTTGACATCTGGTAAACAATATTTCTTATAAGATAAAATTAGCTTGAAGCCAATATCTCAAATTTTTGAAAAGATATTTGAGTCGAAAATCATTTTTTACCAACTTTTAGTAATGTTTTTTTTAGGTTTTTATTTTTGGTAAGAAAACTATCAATTCGATTTTTCTCAAAATTTTACTGAATGTTGACAACAATATTTTTTAAAAGATAAAATTAGATTAAAGCCAATATCTTTAAGTTTTGAAAAGATATTTGAGCCCAAAATCAATTTTTACGAACTTTTAGTAATTTTTTTGCTTTAAAATATATTGTTCATTAAATTTTTTATAAAAATCCAACAGTCCGTTTTTTCATAAAAAATTAAAATCTACAAAAAACAGTACGCAAAATTGTTTAAAATTGATGTTGCGTTCTGGATATCTCGTGAACAATAGAAGATATTGACTTCGAATGAATTTCGTTCATCCAATTTGTATTTGTTTTTGTGGGAAATAAAAATTTTTAAGAAGTGCTACTAAAATTGGTAAAAATTGGTTTTCGACTAAAAATCTCGTTTACAAAAATAGATTTTGAAATCAAACAATTTCATCATAATATGCAAAATATTGTTAATAATTATTAAATTTTTTTGAATAATTCAAGTGACAACTTTTTTAACAAAACACGAAAACCTACATACCCTTTAAGCAAGACAAATCGACAGACGGGATGGGAAGTTATCAGTGTGGGTCGCATCCCAGCCTCTTTTTAAAAATAGAAAAAAACGAATTGAAATCATTGAAAGGTACTACAAAAATGGTATGATTTAATGCTTCTAGACTTTTTTTAGGAGTCACTCCACAATCGATTTAATGCCTTAAAGATGGAATTGGTGAAGTTATCAAGAACATAAGGCTGCAAAAAGTGAGAATTGGTCATGGAAATTTTCATGAAAAAGATATGATGATCCAACCCTTGCCATAGCAGCCATTTCGTTCCAAACTTTGGCTTAAAAAAGAACACTTTTATAGACGACTAGCGGCCCGTCCCGGCTTCGCACAGGTAGACATAAATAGGTACAGATAATATAGCTTTCTAATGAAAAAAGAATTATTAAAATTGGTCCAGTACTTTTTGAGTTTATTCGTTTCATACAAAGATACAAATCTTTCCTCTTTATAATATTAGTGTAGATAAAATTCAACTTTACCCACATTCAACTTATAATATGTTTTTGTGTATAGAAATAGCATAAAGCCAACATTCTAATAATTGTATACGAGTAAAAGCTGGTATTTTGAATAATTTTCATCTTAATGGAACATAATTTTACGACACACAAAATATGTATGCGCAATGCATAATAAATAATTGCTTGTTCGATTTATCAGCGTTTGTATAATAACACCTTCCATTTCAATAATTTAACACGCAAGACAAATTATTTATATACAATATTATATGAAGATAAATTATATTTTCATCAAGGTTTATTAAAGGTGTACCATAAGTAAATATGTGCGGTAGTTTATTTTTTGAAACATTGTTTAAGAATATACCACCATTCAGGGTTATGAAGGTAATTGTTTGGTAATTAGGTCTTTTGGTGTGGGAAAAGTTTTCAAACAAAATTTCATATATGTATATCCCTCTTGTACCTATATAAATACTCTACGTTACGTCTACCTACCTTCATGTACCTTCATCTGTGAAGTTTAATTTATTTATTGAATGTTACTTTTAATCGATAAAATTATACATCACAAGACAAAGCACGTGTACATAGGAAACATAAACTGTGAGAAATTTATTTGTTTTTAATATTATTTGAAAGACCATTTATAGCTATTTATTGAAGATATAATACTCAAACTTTTTTTGTGTACATCGAAACAATGTGAAACAGGCTGAAGATGGTATTTTATTGCCTCTTAAGGCCTAAAGCACCCACAAAATTGGTGGATTCTTCTTTTTACTTTCATGCTAGGCCTTAGGAGACATTTTCCCAAGAAGTTTATTTTTCGTCTTCTTGGAAAGTTTGTGACTTTCTATTTAAAAGGATGAACTTAGGTAAGGATTTTTGGAAAAGTCAAATAGACTTTTTTGACATTCTTACAATAAATATGAATAATTTTTTATTGGAAGTTTTGTAATTGATCCGATTTGTCGAATTGAACATTTTAAAAAATCTCATGGGCTTTGTGAATTGTATCCATATGACCTATCGATGATCATATAAGAAATACATACTAAAGGGTGTCCCAAAATTAACGCAAGATTTGAATTAAATAGAAAACGCCGTTTTTAGTCTTTTGATAGTTATATTTTTATTGACTCGTAAAGTACATAGGATAGGGTTATGTATGGAATAACACATCGGACACAAATGGCCTCCACGGCTTTGCATGCACATGCGCACTCTTTTGTTGAAATTTTCCATGACCATTCTGCATATACTATGTGGCTGAATTTCGTTGAAGCAGCGTTAAATCTCCTCCTTTAATGCATGGGTGGTTGTGGGCTTGTTGACATAGACTTGTGATTTCAAATAACCCCATAAAAAGAAGTCTAATGGTGTTAAATCACACGATCTAGGAGGCCAATTTTGATCACCGAAACGAGAGAGTACACGACCTGGAAATGTCTCATGCAGTAATTGAATTGTTTCACGGGCTGTATGACATGTGGCACCGTCTTGTTGAAACCACATATTGGACACATCAATATCATCCAATTTTGGCAGAAAGAACTGTGTAATCATGTCGCGATATCGAGCACCAGTAACAGTCACTGCTTGACCAGCATCATTTTCAAAA
This sequence comes from Eupeodes latifasciatus, assembly GCA_920104205.1. Lineage (NCBI taxonomy): Eukaryota > Metazoa > Arthropoda > Insecta > Diptera > Syrphidae > Eupeodes > Eupeodes latifasciatus. Next base: position 150,525,433 of record OV049926.1, on the reverse strand, counting down.
AAATATGGCCCAATTATGCCTCTAGCCCAAAATCCACACCATACAGTCACGCGTTGTGGATGCATTTGTTTTTCGACAATCACATGTGGGTTCTCCGAACCCCAAATGCGGCAATTTTGGCGATTGACAAAGCCATCAAGATGAAAATGTGCTTCATCGCTTAGAATGATTTTGCTCGAAAAATCAGGGTCCATTTGTTGAAATATTCCTTAATAACGAAGACACGTTGTTCTATCGTGTAACGCTCCATTTTTAATAACACTATACTGTTAGCTGTCAAATTGCTTTTTTTTCAGGGTTGCCAACACTTCACTGCACAAATGGCGCCAAATTCAAATTTTGCGTTAATTTTGGGACACCCTTTATATTAAATAAATGGATTTAAAAATTATTTAAACTAACCCATCATTTTTAAAAGGGTTAGGATGCACCTTCACTTCACATAGCCTTCCACTTGATGCCTTTAAAAATTTACAAATGATATTTTTGTAATAAACAAATTTGAACTTCAGAAAGTAAAAGTATTCAAACAATGTCAGTTAGACTTTTTTTTTATGTACCTACATATATCAAATTCTAAATATGACATTTTGTATAAGATGAAATAATTTTTAAGTTAATATCTTTTTTTGTTCTTTAGATAATGAAGTCGATAGAACTATTGCGTGTGATACGCATTTTCCATGTTTTTGCTTTTATTGCTTTTATAAAAAAAGACCGTTTGATGATTTTTTTTTAAAGTCTGCACATTTTGGTATTATTATCCGTCAAACAAAATTTATTTGAAGTCGATATTTTTAATGATGGTTCTTCACACTAAAATAGTATTCCGCACGTATGAACTTATTTTCATCGAACTTCTAACTGAGGGCATTGCATCAAAAGGGTGGCAAGTCCAACTTTAAACATTTGTAAGAAATAAAGAAAAAACTCTTTGAAAATTACATAAATATTTTAAAATGACATGGAATTAGAGAATAAACATGTTTTTAGAGGTTTTGAATATTTTTTAAGTTTATTTATTAAGTTAATTTTTTATAGGTTTGGATCTGTTGTTCAGGGTTAAAAATATGCACTTTCCTACCCGTTGATGATACCTACTATATATTGAAAAATAATTGGCAAACATTTTTGCCATTGGTTTTATAATGATGGTGATTATAGAATGTTTAAAAAAATTATTGTTCGTATTTTGAACAAATTTTAAAAATACATTTTTGTAGCACATAATAGAAAAACGTTGCAGTTTGCCACTTTAAAAATGTACATAAATAAAAAGGTAAGATTTTTCATCAATTTGCAGAAAATTTTCAAAAAAAAAAACCTTTTACATTATTTTAAAACTTCGTAGAAGGAAGAAAAAAAACATAATTTCTAGTAGGTATATTTTATTTTCATAAGTTATTTCCCTAGATATCGATGATCAAAGACAAAAAGATGAATATGTGATAAATTGAATCTTAAAATATAACAAACTATAAGAAAACTTATAACTTTTCAAATTGATACAGTTCGAAGACACAACACACCAGACCAGATAATTTTCTTTAAAAAAATATATTAGATTTCTGCTGTTTTTCGTATTAATATACTTACGGCGGTGCGTGCCTTAAGAAATGAATTTGAAGTGTTCAGAATGTAGAACCTATATTATTATTTATCTCAACTTTGAAAACTACACAATTTTTCAAAAGAAGTAGACAAAAATGTTGTTTTCTGAAATTTTGTATTAATAAATAATTGTTTACTAATAAATATGAATGCAACCAATAACTCGTTAAGTTTTCAATAACAATTTTATAAAACCTTATAGATCACAGTTTAAAAAACAACGTTCTAGAACCAAATATTATATTTTGGGTACAAGCTTAAATTTTTTAATTCATTGTTCTATCATGCTTTTTGAGTTCTTTTCAAAATTTAAAAGAAAAAAGAAGCAAAAAAAAATACAGATTTTTGGCGGAGTTTTCAAAAGGTTGTAATTTGAAGAAAAGTGGGCTAATAGCAAATAAAAAAAGAGGCTGGGATGCGACCCACACTGATAACTTCCCATCCCGTCTGTCGATTTGTCTTGCTGTTTGTCTATATGTATCAATTTTTACCAAATTTGCGTACTGTTTTTTGTAGATTTTATTTTTTTATGAAAAAACGGACTGTTGGATTTTTAGATCGAATGATATATGAATATCGAAAACAATATTTTCTGTGAAATAAAATAAGTTTGAAGCCAATATTTGTATTTTTGAAAATCTATTTGAGTCGAAAGTAAATTTTTACCAAGTTTTAGTATTGTTTTTTTTTAGGTTTTTATTTTTTGTAAAAAAAACTGTCAATTTGATTTTTCACAAAATTTTATCCAATGTTGAAAACAATATTTCTTATAAGATAAATTAGTTAGAAGCCATTATCTCAAATTTTTGAAAAGATATTTGAGTGGAAAGTCAATTTTTACCCACTTTTATAAATTTTTGTTTAGGTTTTTATTTTTTGTAAAAAAACTGTTAATTCGATTTTTCTCAACATTTTTCAGAATGTTGAAAACAATATTTCTTATAAGATAAAATAAATTTGAAGCCTTAATCTCAAGTTCTTGAAAAGATATTTAAGTCGAAATTCAATTTTTATCAACTTTGAGTAATGTTTTTTTTAGGTTTTTTTTTTTTGTAAAAAAAAACTGCCAATTTGATTTTTCTCAAAATTTTATCAGATTTCAAAAACATTATTCTTTGTTGCACAAAATTGTTTTGGAGATAAAATCATATTTTAGTCATAAAATTTTCGAGATGACATTTTTTTTTTTAGTTTTTTTGATTTATAAAAAAAACGTTAATTTGATTTTTTTTCCAAAAATATAATTGTTTTGTATCACGTTACAATACATAATATACAATTTAATTCAAGTCTCTAGCGTCATTGGTTCATGAGATATTTAGGTTTAACCAAAATTTTCACCTTTTTTAAAACTGCTATGGTAAAAAAAACACACACTCAATTTTCTTGAGAGCTCTTTCTGCATTTTTCTGCCTTATTATCTGTACAACAAAATTTATTTGAAGTCGATATCTCTTCTGGTTCTTGAGCTATGGACGACGAAAAAAACGTCGCGAACGTACGAACGTACGTACACTCGCACGCACAGACAACTTTCTAAAAATCTTTTATTTCAACTCTAGGTGCCGTGAAACGTCGAGAAATGTTAAAATTTTCAATTCAACAAATCGGACCCATTACAATAACTTCTTATGGAAAGTTAAAAATAAATTCTAGATCCAAGCGCATAGTTCTTGGATTTGATCTCCAAAAATGTTAGTGTTTGTTCGACTTAACCTCTTGTATGACCACATAAATTGTTTATCGAGCTTCAATGGACCCTATGCATAGTTCTTTCATAAGTTCTGGATTTTGTTTGAAACAAGAATTTAAAAAAAATTAAAATTAAGCATATATCAATATTTTGATATTTTGCTGCATGTTGAATTGCTACCAACCAACAGAAAACGAAAGCTCTAATTAACCCGAATCGATCCCTTTGAAATAGTTGAGGACGATTTATACGAAAGGTATCGATTCGAGAAAAAGAACTGTCAAGTTCAAAATATTGAAGATCGAAATTCAATAAAAGGTTTGCCAATACATGTGTGCTTCCAAGCCTTAACAGCACTAGCGCTACTTAGATACAATTTCTCAACTAACAGCAAACAGAATCATTTAAAGGATTTCAAAGATTTTGGCTCTCCAGCTAAAGCATTTTATTTTGTTCCCCTCTACAACGAATTTTGTATAGGTTTAAGTGAAATTGCACTAGAATTGTAATAGAATATACCTTAAACCTGTTTCTAACTAAACAAAGCTGTCAAATTCTTTCTGAATAGCAGCATAACTTTGATGTTAAATTTGTTGTTGCCCCAATTTGTATTTTTTTTTAAACCTCAACTAGTTTCTTGAGAAAAACGTTATTTATATAAACTTTGACAGTGATTTTGTATATTCTGAAATTTCTTTTTATTTTTCTAAGATAAGAAATAAAACACAAGCAAATGCCTCCTGCAATACGCCAATTGTACTATTTTTGAAGTAAGGTTTCTAGGAAAAAAAAACACAGTGTAAGAACGTCGAGAAAATTCAAAGTCCTAAAAATCCATAGTCACGTTTTTCCAAGTTTCTTAAAGGCCAAAATCTCTAAAAAAAATTGAACTTAATTTATTTGGGATTTTCGAGATATTTGATTTTTAAGAATGTGGATTTTGGATTTTCGGGGTTTTGAGATATGGGGATTAAATGTTTATTTTGTGTGTCCTTCTCATGGCCTTCTAACTTTTATATAAAAACCGAAAATACCAAAAATTAAAAATCCCAAATATTACATATAATGAAAGATTTTCCCAATTGATACGAAATTTTGTATTTAATTTATTATACTCGTAATGATGTTATTAAGCATTACAAAAGAAATTTAGTTCATTGTTTGGAATTTTGGGTTTTCGGGGTTATGGGTTTTCTGGACTGTGTCATTCTCGTGGATTACTATCTTCCTAAACCTAAAATCCCGAAAAATAAAATTCATAAAATTCCAAAATCCCGTTATTAAAAAAATCTTGAATCACACAGAATCCCAACAAATTATATGAAACGAAAAATTTCACCCAAAATTTGTATTAAATTAATTATTATTTCGTTAACCATTAAAAGAAATTGTAGATTTTTGGGATTTTGGGATTTTGGGATTTTGGGTTTCATTTCATTTCATTTATTTGACAATAAGATTACATCTTTTATAGTACTTAGATATAATATGTATTATACAAATTTACGTTTAATTAAATACAATTTAAGAGAACGAGATTTTATTAATGTTAAAAGCAATTCTTTGTGATTGAAGGGAAAAGGGAGAGGATTATGGTTGAATTGGGAGAGACAAGAAGTGAAGAAATATTGCAGTTTTATATCTTGTATAGTTAACAATTAATTTAATTGGAGATGGGAGCTAGTTCCAGAGTTTAACAGCACGTATGAAAAATAAACGGGACGAGTTCAGATAATTGCCGAGTAGAGGTGTAATATTGATACTTCTAGCGGAATCGTTAAATGAGAGTTTGGTAAACAGATAAGACGGAGCCTTTATATGAATTAATTTATGTAAAAAGAAACAGTTTCTTGCGTTTATGTGTTGCTGCAGTGTGCAACCCAATATATTTTTAGAAAATTCCGAAACATGGTCATATCTACGTAACCCATAGACGTAACGGACAGCATCATTGAAAGCAACTTGCAGTTTTTGTTTGGATAGTAAATCAAGATCACTGTACACTATTTCAGCATATGATATGAGGGGATCTATTGAAGCAATTATTAGTTTACGTCGAGTTTCAACAGGGGTAAAGTATGCTGAAGGCCAAAGTTTACGTAAGCATCCATAAATGCGACCAATGACATAATTAGTGTGTCTATAGCCTGACAGATGAAGGTCAATAGTATATTCGCCAATTTTATTTATTAAGTGATATTATAAATGACTTTATTGAACAACAAGCTTAAGACATGTTACGTTTATTTGGTTAAGAAAGCAATTAGATAAAGTTTCATAGTTTTCGGAAACATTAGAGGTAATAAAAGCACAAATTATATAAGTCTAATATTTTTTAAATTCATTTTTTTTTTATAAACATTGTATTTAAAAGTAATGACTTATTATAAAAAGAGGCTAGGATGCGACCCACACTGATAACTTCTCATCCCGTCTGTCGATTTGTCTTGCTTAAAAGTTTGTAGGTTTTCGAGTTTGTTAAAAAAAAAGTTCTCAGTTGAATTGTTCTAAAAAAATTTAAATTGACCAATAATATTTTGCATATAATAAAATAGTTTGATTTCAAAATATATTTTTGTTAAAGGGATTTTTTAGTCGAAAACCAATTTTTACTAATTTCAGTAGCATTTCTTAAAAGTTTTTATTTCTTATATAAATAAATGCATATATATGTATATACATATGTATATATAAACAAAAATGTCGAAAACAATATTTTTTGGGAGAAAAAATTAGTTTGAACCAATATTTTTAATTTTTGAAAAGAAAGTAAGTTTTTACCAAGTTTTAGTATTGTTTTTTTTCTGGTTTTTATTTTTTGTAAAAAAAACTGTCAATTCGATTTTTCTCAAAATTTTACCGAATGTTGGAAACAATATTCCTTTTAAGTTAAAATTAGTTAGAAGCCATTATCTCAAATTTTTGAAAAGATAATTGAGTCGAAAATCAATTTTTACCCACTTTTATTAATTTTTTTTAGGTTTTTATTTTTTGTAAAAAAAACTGTCAATTCGATTTTTCTCAAAATTTAACCGAATGTTGGAAACAATATTTGTTATAAGATAATATTAGTTGGAAGCCATAATCTCAAATTTTTGAAAAGATATTTGAGTCGAAAATCAATTTTTACCAACGTTGAGTACTGTTTTTTTTTAGGTTTTTATTTTTTATAAGAAAAACTGTCAATTAGATTTTTCTCAAAATTTTATCAGATGTCAAAAACATTATTCTTCGTTGCATAAAATTATTTTGCAGATAAAATCATTTTTTGTTCGTAAAATATTCGAGGTGAGGTTTTTTCCAGTTTTTTTTTATTTATAAGAAACAACCGTTAATTAGATTTTTTCCAAAAATGTACTAGTATGATATTACGTTATAATACATAATTTAAAATTTAATTCAAGTCGCTAGCGTTATTGGTTCGTGAGAGATTTAGAATTAACCAAAATTTTCATTTGTTTTTTAAATTGCTATGTTAAAAAAAAACATACACGCTATTTTTTCGAGAGTCCTTTCTTCATCTTTCTGCTTTATTATCTGTATAACAAAATTTATTTGATGTCGATATCTCTACTGGTTCTTGGACGACGAAAAAAACGTAGCGAACGTACGGATGTACGAACATACATACACACGAAAGCACAGACATCCCTCTAAAAATCTTTTATTTTGACTCTAGGAACCTTGAAACGTTGAGAAATGTCAATATTTTCAATTCGACAAATCGGACCGAGTACAATAACTTTCTATGGGAAGTTAAAAATAAAACATGTAAACATGATTTCTATAGGGTCCATTTTTCACTTCTTAGAATACTCATTTTTTGATTCTAATCTTTATGTAATTTTTCCCACTCCCAGTTGAATAATAGACCCCTTCCCCAAAAATTGTTTGTTCGTATTTTATTCCTGTAAAGATAAATTCCAAATCTTTTATTATTTATTGGCGCCTAATTTATTTTACTCTCCCCATTTTATTTTAAACTTTTATATCTCTTTGTATACTTTATACTTTGAACAAAAACTTCTATCTACAAAATATAAAATCTGCCATTATTGAAATTCCCAATAAAATGATTTATTTTATAACAAAGATATCAAAATCATTCAACTAATTATTATTACTGGCATCTTTATCATCTTTATATTATTTTAATGTTATTTTTTTTTTTTGTTTTTGTTTATTGTTGTTGATTTCTTTCATTTTGCTTTGCTCATTAATTTTTGTTTCTTCTGCTTCTGGTCATTATAGTAATTAATTTCTTCCGGTTTTTTTCCGAATCAATGAATGACTTCAAATCAATAAAATGAATAAAAATTAATTTGATGAGCATGAAAAAAAAAAAAAAATAAAAGTGCTTATCAAATAAATGTCAATGATATAGATATCAAAAAAATGTCTTTTAAGGGGAGGAGTGAAAAATAAAAATGAAAATTTATTCATAATTCAATCGATAATAAAATTCTTATCGTTTCACTTAAATCATATTTTAAGGCATTTGCAGATTAAATGAAAAATATGAATTTTTCTTAAAAATGTTTAAATTTTCATTTCGTTGACGTAGGACGTAGTTTATATTAAACAAAATTTTTCTACCAACTTGTTGTTTGAATTTAATTTAGTTTAATACTTTTAATACCCACATCATCATCATCATCCAAGAGCTGTATATAGTTTACTATAGTTAACAATTTAATTAAAGGGTATGTCAAATGTCGAGGGTTATTCCAATTACTATGTACGAATATATATACTCGTACTCTTACAAACATTCATATGAATTTTCACCTAATGGCAAAATTTACAGAAAAATACTTTCAATGATAATTTTGTAACTTTTAGGGAAGGAGCTGTACCATGTTGTAGTATACATACATATATGAAAGAACGTCTGTACCAAACCATGAAATTCAAAAAATGAACAATATATTCGTGAATATTTCGCTAATGGAAGGAAATACAAAATATAATGGTTTCAAATATAATCACCTGCTTTTTGTAGTAAAAGAAGCGGTAGATTAACATCATAAACGTGAGAAACAGAAATGTTCTCATGTATAATTTTAAAATAATACAACAGCATCAGAATGGGGTGGTTGATATTCGATGTAAGGGTGGTTGCATATTTAAAGTCAAAAGCTTTTCCATTATGCTTACACATATATATTTTCCAAGAAGAAAGAAAAACACCACCTGATGATCTTATATTCGAATTTTACTATAAAAGGTTTTATACATGGATTTTTATCCCATCATCATCGGGTAAGAGTGTTTTTGATTAAAGAAGCAAATAACATTTTCTAGGTTATATGATACACTCGCTTATGTTCAAAAGACAAATTAATTAAAATCTTGGTTATGAAAGCTCATTTCCTTCTTCTGTTATACAAAGTAAATAAAGTGGGTCTTCTGATGTCATGAGAGAAACAATGAATTTACAACAAAAAAAAAGACTCATGCGATGCGATATCGACAATCCCTTTAGGTTGTTATAAACACCACTTCTTTTTTAAAGTGTATGAAATTAATTTTTCTATCCCTTCATTTTGGATAATCTCGTTAACTCCATCAAGGCCAAGTTAATACACTCTGATAGGAAAATGAATTTCAATGGAGTTAAAAATGTTCACTTTCCTATAAATAAAAGTTAATTAAAGCTTTCGATCACTTTTGAGTTGCTATTTTTTTTTTGAAGGAATGAAGTCAAAGGTAGATTTTTTAAGGTGTGCAGCAAGTCAAACTCTTTGATAGTAAAATAAAATCAAAAAAGAAAATTAACTTGTACGTATTCAATTTTTGTATTTTGTTTGAGGTACTTAAACTTATTCTTTGAATTCAGTTTTTTTTTTCTTAAATAAGGAATAATCTAACAACAACACTTCAAACGCGAAACAATGACATAGTCAAATGGCTGAAAAACAACAATTGTATTGACGATAGAGAGAAAGCAAAGATGACCACTTACACCGCACAGCTCCCATCCATTTACGGATTGCCAAAAATTCATAAAACAGGCATGCCACTGCGACCGATTACGTCATCCATGAATGTACCATGCTATGAGCTACCTAAGCATGTTGGAAAAATTTTACAGTGCGTGACAACAAATTCAAGCTACTCTATAAAAAATTCGTTTGAATTTGTTGAAAAAGCAAAAAATGTAAAAGTAAGTCAAAATGATGTTTTAGTCTCGTTCGATGCAGATTCATTGTTCACTAACATCCCCGTTCAACTGGCTATCACCATTGCAATTGCCAAGAAGAAATGGGATATAATAAATAAATAAAAGCAAAAAGATCGCACAAAACAAATTTATTGAGATTCTAGACTTTTGCCTTAAAGAAAACAATTTTCTTTAATACAAAGACACTATCTACAAACACATTTTGGGGATGCCAATGGGCAACCCACTATCTCCGACTATTGCAGATCTGGTTTTGGACCACGTTTTAGACGAATGTTAAAATAACATTGAAGAAAAACCTGTGTTCATAGCAAAATATGTTGACGACATATTTGCAATAATAGATAAAAGAAACATAGATAAAGTACTAAAAATTCTAAACGGATTCCACCCAAACAATATCGTTCTTAGATGTAAAAATCTACCGTGAAGAAAATCGTTTGCTTTTCGACTGGTATCAAAAGCAACAGCCTCTGGAAGACTAGTTACTTTCCGATAAAACCAAGCAAGACACATTATCATCAACACTGCGTCCAACCTCGTGAATAAAATTTTCAAAATAAGTGATGAACGATTCCACGTCGCCAATGAGAAAAAAGTCATCAAAATTTTAAGTGATAATGGTTATATCCTTCTACCATAATTGGAAGCCTCCTTTTAAAACACAAAATGCAAATTCCACGAGTAAACATTGATGAACCTGTTAGAACGCACCACAAAACCATGGTTTACGTCCCAACTTTATCCGACAACTTCAAAAAATCTATTTCCAAAAAATTGACAGAGGTTCGCCTTGCTTTTAAATCAAACAAAACACTTGACCAATGTTTTACTAAACTCAAGACGAAACCTGATAATGACAAACAAACAGATGTGATCTACAAAACTAACTGCAATGGTAAATCAAATGAACCGTGCAACCTGTGTTATATTGGGACCACAAACAAGGGCGGATCCAGACTTTTCATCAGGGGGGGGGGGGGTTCACACACTTAGATGAGTTTTTACTCACCGCTTAAAAGTGTTCTTTAATGTTTTGTAAAGGAGGCTAACTAAATTTAATAATTGCTAAAATGACAACTTTAGTTATCAAATTATTTTAGAACACTGTTGTCCAGCAAGGTATGGTCTAACTATTTAATTTGGATGACTCCCTACATATGAAAGCATTCCAAGATTCCAACAGTTTTCTAAATATGCTATATTTAAGAGCTTAAACACAATAGTTTAGAGGGTTTTGGTGCATTTCGCGAAGAAATGTAGGAAATTGTTTTGAAACGTTGCTTTTTCAAAAAAAACAATACACTTTTCTTGATTTCATTTCTATTAATGCGAAGAACGCTGCAAAAATTCAAAAATCCAGAAAATGAGAGAGGATCTGATATGTAGAAATATCGGGCTTTTTTGACGTAGTTTTTTCGAACTCAATTTTCGGGAATCTCTTATTACTATCGTTATCAATCAGCTTACTCGTATTTTGATCTTAAAGGAGTCAACAAAACTTAAAAATTGTATTAGAGATACAAAGGTTTGGTTCTTGAATTTAAGGAAATAGTTGCATTTAAGTATATAATTTCTCTAAAAAATTAAATCAAAACAAAGTCAGGTAGGTAAACAAATAAGTTAGGAAAAAAAAACTTTTTGTAGCACTCACAAATTACACGTTTCAAAGCTTTTATGTCCGTAGATATGAAACGTTTCTTATGTTTTTCACTTAGCCATTAGTTTAACAAAAGTGTCACTTGATTTTTTTGGGACATTTGTATTATTGAAATTCGTGTTTAAATCTCAGTTCTAGAGCATCCAAAGCAAAAGTAGATTTATTTAATTTTTTAAGATCTTTTAAGATCTTTTGTATTCAACAGAAAACCAATTTTGAGAGAAATAAATTGCACGACTGGATCGCTAGAACTTGCTAATTTCTTCCAAAAAGTATATTTCCTATATTTTAATATTTAAAAATGTACCTGCAAAATAAGTTTTTCTCAAAAATTTAAATGCCATTTTATTTGTCAAAATTTAAATGCTATTTTATTTGTCAAAAAATCTAGATTTACTTATTTTTTTTTCCAAAATCATTTTAAATTTTAAATTTTGTTTTAAAAATATTTTTGGTAAGCACTAAATAAAGAGCTTATAAATATACATACATACATTTAAATTTCGTCAAAAAATGTTGTCCCCTTTCTGAGATATCGAGTTTCTTAAACAAAATTACATTTTTGATCATAAAAAATCATCATCAATTTGATCATTGACAAGAGCTTGCACAGAAAGAGAAGAATTTTGAAAAAAATTCAAAAAATAAAGGTTTTTGAGGGGTACCCTTCTGAAGCAATACGAAAATATGTTTTTCTTGTAGAAAGAAGCCAAATTAAGAACACAAAATTTAGAGAAAGTTTTAGAAAAATCACATGTTTGAACCAAAAAATTTGTATGGGGACTGCTGTTATTTTTCGTATTATTAAAATGAAAAAAAGGCCTTACACTAATCGGCTGAAAATCTTAATTTCAATCAACACAATTGTTTGGACTGTAGGGGCCAGGAAAGACAGACAGACGGAAGGAATCGGGGTATCCACTTTTTCGACTTCTCTACCGTCGTAATATCATATTTGATTAAAAGCTATAGTTTGAAATTGTTTACTAATGCAAAACTTGCTATATAGTTCCTATATGTCGCAAGCAAAAATCACTTAGATAATCACTATTTATGTGTGTCGAAAAAATGTAATAATAAAATTGAAGGATAGTTTAAGGAATTTAAAGGCAATTAATATAAAATTGATGATCTCTTATTCAAGGTTCCTTCTTAAGAACCTGAATATTTGACAACTTAACTGTATAAGCTTTATGGCTGATATGACCCCCCCTGGATCGTCAATTGGTCAAAAGTTGATGAATTTGTGCTGCGTTTTTGAAAAAGGCTGAATTTCCAATTCATATTATGTTATTGGTCCAGCCCTCAGTTAAAAGTAGTACTTTTAGCAACAAAGTTTAAGGAAGTAAGATACAAATTTTGTTTTCATATACAAAAAATAAATAATTCAAAATATAATGTGGGTCATATCCATTAACGCAATACGATTAGTTTTGAATTGAAGGGAATTCCTACAAAAAAGCAAACAAATTATCTCCCAGGGGGGGGGGGTCATAAAAGTGTAGTAAAGTACCTTGGCATCTGGTTGGATCAGTACTTGTATTTCGACAGACATATGAGTTCTGCTCTGGCCAGAGCAAGGGGAGCCTTTGCCCTGACAAAACGGTTGGTTTTTATTTTTAGCACACGTCTTGACATCAGAGTGAAGTTGATTTGTTACATGGCCCTTATCCGGCCGATGATTACCTATTGGTATAGTTCCACGTTGCCCCATCTCAAATGGAAAAGATTCGGGTGTTTTGAGAGACAATGTCTGCGACGCGACGTTGCCTTGGACTACACAGAACACCAGAGTCGGAGTACAAACATTACTATTCCAACCAGGTTCTATACAACAAAGCCAACATAAACAGAATAGATAATTTCTTGCTGAAGATTGGTAGGGGTCACATTGCGAGAGCGATGTCGTCGACTAACAGCTTAATTTTTGGGGCTTACTACCCCAACAATGAGTACTACGAAAGTGCACGTTTAAGCGGTAACATTCTGCCCGAAGCTTTCCTCTATTTAGACAATTGAGGGCTGATACAGGATAGAGAGGTGGTTCCGCTAATCTACCACGTCAGGCGTAAAACTGTAGATAGGCGACTCCTTTACAGCCGAGACGTCCTCGCACTGGACGAAGCCGAGCACCTTCGGTTCAGTAGGACTGTTTCCGATAGGGACCTAATAGATAGGCTAAGGCAGTTTTGGTGGCTTCAAATTGAGAATGACATTGGGACAGGGTGGCACCAAAAAAAAAAAAAACAATTAAAAAAAAATTAAAAAAAATTAAAACAAATTAAAAAAAAAATATATACATACAAAAAGCTTACTGTGGCTGTTCTAGTTTTTAAGTAGGTACTTTTAAGTAATTTTAAGTAGTATTATTGGTTTTGGTTAGTTTTAAGTATCTTAAGTATTATAATGGGTTTCTTTTTTTTTTCATTTCGTTTTAAGTTTTATATAAAATAAAAAATAATGATAAAGATACCAATTTTTTTTAAATTTTATTGGTCAAAGATTAAGTTATTGTTAGTTAGTATTAAAATTGTTTTTATGCCGAAAGGCAGTAGTTATAAGATAATGGATTAACTTAGAGTGCCCACATAGAGCCAGTAATATTTTTAAGTTTTTGATATTAACGCTATTTTTTTAAGAATTTTTGTCTAGCTTTAAGATAGTTTTAAGATTTTGATAAATAAAAAAAAAAAAAACTTATCATCAACATTTTTACAGTTATAAATTGTTTTTAGTGGTCTATCTTTTTTATTTCATATTTTGTATGTCAATTTGTTCCAACAAGTCGTAAAAAGTGGAACAGAAATGGTAAAAACTAAAAAAAATGTATGCAAAAATGTATAAGAACATTTTTAAGAACAATTAATTTCCTATTGACTTATTAGTAATTTACAAAATTCCAGATCTAGGAAGTCAAATTGAAAAAAAAAATAACTATATTAACTATATTAAAGGCTCGATGACTTTCGAAAATGGTTCAATAGACAAAAATTTTAACCTGAAGCTATTTTAAGGGCATTTTCTTCCCCACAAAAATATTTAAAAGCAAATTCTTTTGTATCAATAATTTGGAAGTTAAGAAATATAAAACAGTGGTTTTAACCCCTAAAAATTAAAATATCTTTTAACTTTAACTTAAATGTTTTAAAATGTCAAAAGCAATATTGTTTATAAAAAAGTTGATAAATTAATACCCAAAATGAGTCCAAAAACTATTATTAAAATTTGTATTAATATTTTGAGTATTTTTTAAAGTTTTTTTTTTGTAAAAAAAACTTTTTATTCATCTCTATTAGGAAAAATAAGTCTGTAGTATAGGCCACTTTGAAGTTTTGAAAAATGAATTTATTTTAAATATTTCCATATTATCTCTAAAATAATGACCCAAAATATTATGGTTATGAAAAAACTTTGAGTATTGTACAATTATTCATGATTTGCTTCTACTCAAAACTTCAAACATGTAAATCGCAATATTACATTTTTTAGTTGGACAGACTTATAATTCAGATTATTTTGTACCGATTGCCTAGAACTTTTGAAAAAATATTATCTTCGAAATTAAATAAATTTGTATATTTTGTTATCTAAAATTATCTGATTTTTTAAGGAAGTTTTTCACTTTTCACTTTTTAAGCATGTCCTTTGGTTCAAAATCAATATTTTACCAAAATCCTACTCCAGTTATTAAAAAAATTAAAAAAATCATTATGATTACAAAATTGGTGGAGCTGTTAGTCAGGCAATAAAAAAAAGAGATGTTATAATAAAAACGCTGCACAGCCACTACTTTAAAAAAAAATCGCTTACAAAAACAAAATTATTGTAAGTAGTTGCTGGCAAGTATTGTAAAATCCCGATTTTGTTCACAACTTACTAAATGACTTATGAATTAGACAAAATTATTCGTGACTTATAAATAAAAAAAAAATTATTCACAAGATTGTTGGTAGATTGGAAATTCTTAGGTTTGTTTTGACTACATAATTGTTTAATTATTAAAGTAAGTAGTTTTTAGGCATTGTTTTTGAGCATTGCGACGGAAGCGAAGAAGATGGGTTTAGTGGTCAATGAGGGCAAGACCAAGTATATGCTGTCATCAAAAAAGGATATTAAACAACGACGTCTTGGACAAAACGTTACCATGGACAGCTATAACTTTGAGGTAGTTGAGGACTTTGTCTACCTAGGCACCGCTATTTACACAGCCAACGACACCAGCGCTGAAATCAAACGAAGATTTGCAAATCGCTGCTTCTTTGGACTTAGAAGGCAATTGAGTAGTAAAGTCCTCTCTCGAGCATCCAAAATTACCATCTATAAGACACTCATCATCCCGGTTCTCATTTATGGCGCTGAGGCCTGGACCCTGTCAAAGAAAGATGAGAGCGTATTAGGATGATTGGAGAGAAAAATTCTTCGGGTGATTTTTGGTCCCGTACGCACAGATGGAGAATGGAGGAGAAGATATGACGAAGGTCTTCAAATCAAATCCCGAGGGACGGCTGCGGCGCGGCGCAGTAGAGGAAGACCGCGACTCAGGTTGCGCACGCAGCAGGTGGGTGAAGACTTCAACCAACTTGGCGTGCGAAACTGGAGACAGCTAGCTAGGGACCGAGCTGGCTGGAGACGCATGTTGGTTGAGGCCCAGGTCCGCCCCGGACTGTAGCGCCACCTTAAGTAAGTAAGTAAGTTTTTAGGCTTTTGAAAATCAAAAACTAATAGTAGGTACGAGCTTATTGATTGTCTATACTTAATAATTTTTCCAAAAAGAATTCACCCAATCGCTTATTAATTAAATATGTTTTATTCAATAGTTACTTAGTATTTTCTGATTAAATTAAATTAACTTTTTAATTAATAAGTCACTTACTAGCTTGTAAATTAGAGTCAAACTTAAGCTTTTTCAACTCTGTTCCGAACATACGCACGAAGATACAGATATCGCTATTAAAAATTGGATTTTTATTCTAGGTACCTTGAAACGTCGAGAAATGTCAAAATTTTAAATTCGGGAAATCAGAGCGACTACAATAATTTTTAATCAGAAGTTCAAAATTCTTTTACAAATAAAGGATGAAAACGTACATTAATAAATTATACAAGAACTCATTTAGTTCAAAAGTAAATAACAAAGTTTAACCCAAATAAAAACTACCCTACAAAACCAACTTAAACTAACATCATAAAAGTTTCTTTAATTTTTCAGATATGAAACTATAATATTTTTAATAAGTTCTTTATGAAGCATGGAAACAGAAAAGTTGTATTGCTTAACCGAGGCAAATTGAAAAGTTGAAATTTCATTTTCAAGACATCAAAATTAAAAAAACAAAAATTGAAAATTTAATCTTCAATCGAGAACTTTTTTTGAAAAGGGAGAGGCCTTTAACCACTTTATTGACCAAAACAAGTCTAGATATAGAAGGATATACTAAATGAATTGTTTTCCTTCCGTCGAAAAAGGATATTTTCTAACAATTTTATCTTCATCATCAGGTATTGATTTTTTGAAGGTAGATGATAGATATATATTTTTTCAACTCACTCACATACACACACATACACATTATACTATTTTCAGATATTCTCTTCGAAAATATTGTATTCTATATCAAAAAAAAAAAAGAAATACGAATGATTTGAATAATGCAATACCATAAATGATGAAGTAGAAAGTTCTTATTTAAGCTGAATATATACATAGATACATTCGTTTTTCTCTGATGTGCTTTCCCAAAGAAAAAAGAAAAATAAGTCGAGATGTCTTACAAATGATTACCTTCCAATAAATGTGGTTGTTTCTGTTTGACTTATCATTTATAGATACATACATACATAATATTGTATAGAACAAAAAGAAGGAAAAAGAAAACTCTGATTTCACAAATAGGATTTGGTTTTTATGGTTGATTTTTTGTGAAATGGTGATTTGCATAAAATTAACTTTTTTTCTGTTGATTTTTCGGAATCAAAAATAGTCAATTTATAGGATTTTATCGATTTCGAGTTCTTGGAAAGGCAAGTCAAATTTTGTCGAACAAAGTTTCCACTCATTAAATATAGATCAAATATTATTCCCTTGGCAGAATGTTGATTGCTTAGTTCCTTTATATACATATTTTAAAATACATATATTGCAACCAAAAATGTTAATCCTTAAATTTAAGGAATAAACGAAACGTCAAAAAATTGGTCATACTGAAACTAAACCATTAAAGAAATGAAATATCATTTCTATTGCATTATGAATAATATTTTTAGTGTAACAAGGTTTAAGGTCTTGAAATAATTAAAAAAAAAAAACACTCGAAGAAGCTTAAAATTATTTTAATCATTGACACTCTGTATAATTGTAACTGAATATGAAACATGAATGACTTACTGTGATGAACTTGTATAGAAGGAAAATTGTTAAAAACATGAGCAAAATTTTAAAATTCAATCCATTTCTTAATCGAAATGTTTGTTGTACTTAAATAAAGGTTTTTGTCTTATGTTCCTTCAAAACATAAATGTTTTCTTTTTGAATTTGTAATTAAAATGTTGTTAAAATACCGTATTCAGTAGAAAGATAAACATATTTTTAATATCAAATCTCTGAATGAACTGGGCGGTAGCAAACCATATACTATTTTAAGAAAGAAATAAAATATCGATCTATCTATCTATGAGCAAAATTTGAATATATGTATATTTAAAAACTGGTCTTTAACAAGAAAAATGTTAAGAGGCGTTAGGTCTACAAACTGTTACCTCTTCATTTTTTAAAATTCTCGCCAGTTGATTTTTAAAGTTCATATCACACTTAATATTTTTGGAAAAATTGCTTTTTGAACAAAACATTTCTCTATAAATACAAAGAGAGATTTAACCAATTTTAAAAACGTTCCCAAAATATGATGACTACACATGTACTTAACTCAATTTCTTTTTAAAAAAAATATAACTTAAGTGACAAAATGGCCCAAGTTATAATCTTGTGAAGATAAAAATCTAAACTGTGAAAACATTAGGTACGTTCAATGTATGTATGTAGTGACAATAACTGAGTCAAAACTTAACTAGCTTTATATGAATGCAAAATTGCACTGCAAAATTAGTCAATCGTAAACTGAAATATTAATGACAGCCATTTGTGTTTTGATACTTTAAATAAACTTCTTTTTAACTTCCCATAGGAAGTTAATGTAATCGGTCCGATTTGTTGAATTGAAAATTTTGACATTTTTAAAGTCGAAATAAAAGATTTTTAGAAAGATGTCTGTGCGCTCGTGTGTTCGTACGTTTGTACGTCCGTACGTTCGTGAAGTTTTTTTCGTAGTCCATAGCTCAAAAACCAGTAGATATGTATATCGACTTCAAATAAATTTTGTTACACAAATAATAATTCAGAAAGATGCAGAAAGGACTCTCAAAAAAATTGCGTTGGTGGTTTTCTTACCATAGCAATTTAAAAACAAGGTGAACATTTTGGTTAACCCAAAATATCTCACGAACCAATAACGCTAGAGACTTGAATTGATTTTTTTATTATGTATATATTGTAATGTGGTACCAAACAGCTACATTTGTGGAAAAAAGTCCAATTAACGGTTTTTTTATAAATCAAAAAACTGGAAAAAAATAATTTTCACCTCGAAAATTTTACGAACAAAAAATTATTTTATCTCCAAAATAATTTTTTGCATCGAAGAATAACGTTTTTGACATTTCGTAAAATTTTGAGAAAAAACCGAATTGACAGTTTTTTTTAGAAAAAATAAAAACTTAAAAAAAAAACATTACTAAAAGTTGGTAAAAATTAATTTTTGACTCGAATATCTTTTCAAAAATTTGAAATTATGGCTTCAAATTAATTGTGTCTTATAAGAAATATTGTTTTCAACATTCGGTAACATTTTGAGAAAAGTCGAATTGACAGTTTGTTTTACAAAAAAAACCTAAAGGAAACAATACTAAAATTGACAGCAAACATTTACTTTCTACTCAAATTTATTTTTAAAAATTAAAAAAATTCGCTTCAAACTAACTTCATCTTACAGAAAATATTGTTTGATTTGATTTTTATTATAGCTAAAAATATTACATTATTTCTTTATCTTAAATATATATTGCACAATTTACAGAGATTGTTATATTAATATTATCTACCTTACTACTGCCAAGTTTAAATGAGTTTTTAACAAAAAATTCAACGATAAAGTATTGGTTGAAGGAAAAGCTACTTAAAAACCTTCATTAAAGAGCATAACAAAAGAGTATAAATAAATACATACATTAATATACATATATAAAACAGAGAGAAGGGGTGGAGTGCAGTCAAAAGCTAACAGTGCGAAATTTCAAAGAAATCTGTATCAGTATACAAATTAAAGATAAATAATAGATACCTAAAGGGTCAATGAGCACACATCAAAAGCATTTAGAAATGTATACATATATAATAATAAATAAATAAATAAATATATAAATAAATAAATAAATAAATAAATATATAAATAAATAAATAAATAAATAAATGAATAAATAAATAAATAAATAGATAAATAACTAAATATATAAATAGATAAATAAATAAATAAATAAATAAATAACACATAAATTCAAAAATAATAAGTAATTAAATAAATAAGTGAGCAAATAAATAAATGTGTATATAAAGAATCGAATAAAATAAATACAAAACTAATAAGTATATTAAAAAATAAATAAATAAGTTAACAAATAAATACAAAATTAAAAAATAAATAACAAATAAATAAAGATTGCAAATTGGTTTCAATAAGGGAACCAAGTGAATCAGAAGAAAATACACAGGTGTCATCTGTTTGCAAAACAGGAAAATCAGCAGTAAAAACTGTATAGAGTATTGGGCCAAGAACGGATCCTTGAGGCACGCCTGCAGTACATTCAAAGATTTCCGAAAGATTTTTGTTAACAGAAACAACTAAACTTCTTGATGACAGAAAATATTGTTTTCCACATTCAGTACATTTTTATATAAAAATCCAATACTCCGTTTTTTCATAAAAAAAATAAAATCTACAAAAAATAGTTAGCAAATTTGGTAAAAATTTATGTTCGGTTCTCGATATCTCGTGAATAGGTAATAGAAGATATCGACTTCAAACAATCTCTCATTCATCCAATTTGTATTTGTTTATACAATAAGAAATACAAACTTTTAAGAAATGCTGATTTTGAAATCAAACTATTTCATTAAAAGCAAAATATTGTTGGTAATTTTTAAATTTTTAAGAATTATTCAAGTGACAACTTTTTTAACAAAACACGAAAACCTACAAACTTTTAAGCAATACAATCAATTTAATTTTGAAAAAATCTTCCTCCAAAATCTAACAGCTGATTATGAATGATCCAAATCATTATCCACTAACTTTGAAGCCAAATTTTGTACACTATAGGAGGGGACATGTTAAATTGTAATGAGGTCAACTCCTGAAAATTGGCTTTATTGCACTTTGCAAAATTAAAATAAGGCCTAATTTTAAAAGTTCACCTGATTTTATTTGGCTTTATTTCACGGCATCATTTTGTTGGATTATTTAGAGAAGAAAAGTATGTTGAACATTAGTGAATTCGTCCATTTTCAATTTACCTCAAAACCTTAAATTTTCAAAGTTCACTCATATAGTGTTTGAAAACAATTTTAAGAAAGGTAATTAAGATTAACGTAGGTACTCAGACAATTTGGTGTGCAAATCTAATACATTTTTGACCTTAGAAACTTAATTTGACCTCTTTTCATTTGAATTCTTATTGGATTTTTTTTTATAAATGTTTTTGGTGGAATTTTATTCCTTTCTAAATATTCGAAATGCGAAATTTAAGCTTTTCTCTTAAATTATTCTATCCACAATTATCCAAATTTCATAAAATTTCCATGTATGAAGTGCCCCAAAATGTTGATAATTTAGTAATTAATTAATATTGTTGATCTTTAAAAGCCCTTACAGAAAAGGGAAAGACATAACATATTTGTCCTGTTAATAAATCTCAAAATATAAACGCTCTAGTTTTGTTTTCAAAATTTTCATCAAAAGTTTTGTAAGATTTTTACTTTTAACAAACGTAGTTTTTCAAGAGATTATAGTGTTCTTATGATATTCTAATGTTTGAGTAATCAACTAATTTTAAATAAATTTGTGAATAAACCGAATAAATTTAAATCATCTCAGTTTAAAAGTAGAATTTTTTAAGACTCAGAATTCCTGTTTTCAAAAAAGTCTTAAGTAAAATTAGTTTGATGCCAATCTCTTTAATTGCTGTCAGTTTTCGATTTAAAAATCAATTTTTGTCAATTTTAATTTTTCTCAGGAAATCTTTCAACACAATTTTTCTAAAAATCTTACCAAACTTCAAATAAGTCGCATGAGATTATTTTGGAAGAAAAATCATTTTTTATTCGAGGTGATAAATATTCTTCGAATTAAAAAAAAAAAAACACATTATTAGGGCTATTTTTTTCGATTTATTTCAAATTGGTATCATATTGCAATGTAGGTATGGTTCGTGTGATATTTTAAAATGTTTAACTTTTTTTAAATTGTTGTATAAACAAAAACCACTTACTGAAATTTTAAGAGAGCCCTTTCTTATGTTTTGATTTTACTATCTGTGAAACAAAATTTATTTTAAACCAATATTTCTGCTGGTTTTTGAAATATGGCCGGCAAAAAAGGTATACCGACCGTACGTACACACGTACACCTAAACATCTCTAAAAAAGTTTTTGATTTAGATTCTATGTACCTTAAAACGTATAAAAAAATTTCAAAATTTCGAATTTTACAAATCGGACCGATATCAATAATTTAATATGGAAAGTTAAGAATTGTGAAACTCTGTTTCAATTATTCAAGTATAGGTAAAATAGCAAATCATTGATTAACTTCTATTATTTTTTAAAACTTGTTATACTTTTTGGCGAACTTTATATGTCAGTTCGTTGAGAATAATGCGCCTTAAAACGTGCTTTTTTTATTTAAAGAATTCTTTAAATGGGTTGCATTATTTTTTGTTGCTCAAATGTAAGTAATAATTAAAACTTAATCTATTAATCATTATATTTGTCTATGAATTCTTAATTATTGATTTAACCCCTTTTAAAAATTTTTAGCAATAGTACACAATGTCTCTTAAATCATCAATCATTTGTGATATAAATATTTTACAATTTTAAGTAATCCCACTTCTGAAATGTCAAAAATTGTTTACAAAAAGAAAACCTTTTAAAAGCTTATGAATTGGCGCTATAACCTTAAAACGAATATAGTCGCACGCGCTTAACTATATGCCAAGCCCTTATTATAATGTCATTCGGGATATGTACATATGTATGTATGTATGTAGAGTTGTAGGTTCTTTTGTAAATAAGCAAATTCTCTTCATAACCCACAACCATAACCACGACCCACACACGCATTATAACAATCAAAGCACTTCTTTTAATAACTTTGTCAGGGTTTTAATATATATTTTGCAAAAACATTATAGTGGATGTCTTATATTTGCTAGGCTGTCAAATGAGCAAACAAATACTATATCCGAAGCAATCACACCCCCAAATATCTATTTAGTGCTACCATAACTCCAAGTCCGGCCCGACCCGGCTCGACCTGACCCTACCCGAATCTGCCTTATTCCACCCAATAGCATTCAATATGGATAAGGTAGGTTACAAGTTACAATCAATATAGCTCCCTATCTAAAGGGAAAATATATCAATATTTAGAATCCCCATGCAGAGAACGCATTGTGTCACTTTGCTTCGTCTCCGAGCTCTGACTTGTACCTTAGTTTGAGGCGAGGACTACGCCCGACCAACGACCGACGGTGACGTGAAGGTAGATAATGGACGTGGAAAACCGAGACCAGCCAGGCAGGCAGGACTATTGTTTTTGTGAAGAGTCGTCAATAATCGATGAAGTGAACTTTATGTGCTTCATCTGTCCCCCTTTACAGTTACAGGTTACAATATTTCTATATATGTATCGTAAAGATACAAGTATATACTTTAATAGGTAGGCAAGGTAACTTACCTTATAGAAGTTTTGGTAAAGTTGGACTGGCACGTGAGAGAGTATAACACCTTTTATTTAAGAGGGTGAGAATGATGGGGTCCTTGTTTTTTTGTGGTCGTGTGCTGTAAGCTGTAAAGTATAAGGTGTAAGGATAGGATAGTCAGACTCATTCGAAGTGCTCGATATTTTATTCTATATTTAGAGGCTTAAGGGTCGTCAACTCATCACACGAAAACAAACACAAACACAAATACAAACTTAAGTACACACACCTACTTAAGAGGGTTGCCATATCTCGAACTGGTTTTATTGCCCAATTTAAACATATTTTGTGCCAAAAATGGCAGACGAAAAAGTAGCCCAAAGATAGACCAATTTAAATAAAAATCTTGAAGCTTCAATTAGAATTAATTTTTATTTGAAAAAACAACTTAAATAAAATATGCCATTTATTTGTTAATATTTATTTTTCGTAGAAAAATGTTGCCCAGGATTAGATTTAGGCTATTAAAAGCTCCATTGTGACTAGAATGTCATTCTTAATTTTGTGTCAGCAAGTTTGGAAAAATGTCCGATTTAAAGGCCAATCTGGCAACCCTACCACGTACCTAAAGTTTATATTTATATTGCGGTTAACAACTTTAGTTGCTTATCGATTCATCTGCTTGTATAGCACTAGGACACGGACAGGACAATATTTGCCAGCAACTCCATCAACAGTTATAACAGCAACATAGAAGAATAACAATGTTTTTATTTTGTTATGTTCAACAAAATTTATATCAACGACCTCCGTGACATGCTGGTTGGTGGTGCTGCCATCCTGGTGCCTGGTGTTTGCGTTTTCCAAGTATTGATGTAAATTTCCAATAACGGAAATACTTTAGAGGTGTTCAATACCTACATACATGGTATTGATTTTCTTTTTCGATTTCTTTTTTGTTTTATTTTGGGTTTTCTGTTTTTCTTTATAAAGATAACTTTTGTTTGAATTCTTTTTTTAACATCAAGCATCAAAGGGAAATGAAATGTCGAATTAAATAATAAATTGGTTCGTTATGTCAATTTTATACAAATTAAATTAAGAATACATATGTATGTAGGTGTACTGTTACATTTTTGTTTTATATTTATTATGTGGAATGTCCTTGTAATGAATGCGCGATGAAATCCTTTTTGAAGGTAAATAAATCATGAAATATTTATTGTAATTTTGAAAAATATTATATTAATCATTTAAATAAAATAATAATGTTGTTTAAATGGATTATAAAATTTGGAATAATTTTTTAAAAACTTAATAAAAACACAAATAAATTGTATAGGTAATTCTTGTTGTTTTTAGATCCTGGTGTTTTGCATACAGTTGGTTTAATATATTTTATTATTAAGTGTATAATATGGTAAACAAAAAATATGCAAATAAAATAATTTATAACTTAACAGATTTTACAGGAAAAATATGTAAACACTTATTTGTATATTTACGCAATAATGATGTTTGGTAGAAAAACGCATTGGTCAACCTGAGGATAAAGGCCATTTTCAAGGTTTCGGGGAATATCACTATTTAATCTTTTAATAATTGTTTCGAATGTTTTCAAGACTTTTTCCATATTTTTTTAATAAGCTTAAATCTTGTTTACCTATATTTACTTATGCAGAATTTTACTTTTCATTAAAAGAATACTTTTTCTTTGCCCGTCAAAAAAATAAAAAAATAATTTGAAAATTTTGACATTTCTCGACGCGACGTTTCAAGGTCCCTAGAGTCTTAATAAAACATTTTTAGAGAGAGATGTCTGTGCGTATATCCGTACGTTCACGGGTTTTCTTGTCGTCCATAGCTTAAGTTCCAGTAGAGATATCGACTTCAAATAAATTTTGTTATACAGATAATAATGCAGAAAGATGCAGAAAGGACTCTCAAAAAACATTGAACATTTTGGTTAACCCTAAATATCTCAAAAAAAAAAATTGTTTGGTAAAATTTTGAGAAAAATCGAATTGACAGTTTTTTTATACAAAATAAAAACCTAAACTAAAATATTACTCAAAGTTTCTTAAAATTGTTTTCGTCTCAAATCTCTTTTCAAAAATTTAAGATTATGGCTTTAAATTAATTTTTTTTAATAAAAAAATATATAATAGAAAACATTGACTTCAAGTTAGTTACATTTATCGAATTTAATATATAAAATATTTGTTTATATAAGAAATAAAAACTTTTAAGAAACGCTACTAAAATTGGTATAAAATTCGTTAACGACTAAAAATCTCGTTTACAAAAATAGATTTTGAAATCAAACTACTTCATCAAATGCAAAATATTTTTGGTAATTTTTAAATCTTTAAAAATAGTTCAACTGACAATTTTTTTAACAAAACACGAAAACTTACAAACTTTATAAGCGAGACAAATCGAGAGACGGGATGGGTAATTATCAGTGTGTTCGCATCCCAGACTCTTTTTTAAATTAATTTTGTATATATACAATTTTTAAATTCACTTCTTTATATTTTTTTTTAAATATTTTTGGAATTCAGTTATATTAAGTGTTAATAAATATAAACAATTTTAACCTGTTTTTGTGATATCGAATTTAAATAAAAATATTTGTTGGTATGTTTAAACAAATCAAACATTTTTGACCATCAAAAATTCTTTGGCGTCAGGTAAGTGAAAAAATTGAATTTTTGTGTGTTTAGTGTAACGAGCTTTTTCTTGCCTCCTTCGTTAATTACTTAGAACTTTAGTTTAGAACAACTGCTAAATATCGTATTCATTAAGTCATACTAAGACAAAAAAATTCTTATTGGATTTGATATTAACGTACGAGGGCGGGACAATAAGTCTGTGACTTTTGGAATAAAATACAGATTTTTTGATAAAAAAATAATTTTATTTTTCAACGTAGTCTCCCTTGAGCTCTATACACTTCTCCAATTTTTTTGTCCCTTCCAAAAAAATGATTTGTCGAGGTCCTCAAAATAGGCCTTTGTTTTCGAGATGACTTCATCATTGGAGTCAAATCTTTTTCCATCTTGCGGTTTTTCGATTGTTTCGGGTGTAGACGTAGAGACCTCAACTGGGCGTCCAGGACGTTCGGCATCTTCAGAGCTTGTACGGCCACAACGAAATTCAGTAAACCACTTTTTTATCATTGAAATCGATGGTGCAGAGTCCCCATAGTATTTATCAAGCTTAGCCTTGGTCTCGGTAATGGTTTTTTTTTCGCAAGAAATAATGCTTAATAAGCACACGAAATTCACTTTTTTCCATTTTCTCCTCAAATTTGTGAGTAGTCTGATAAAAATAGCTGTCAAACACAAACTAACTGACGCAGCAAGTTTAAATTTTGACAGGAGTCAACTGACAGATGTCTGTTGATAGGAGCAGTGTTGCTGTTTAAGTAAAGAGGTCATAAATTCAAAAAGTCACGGACTTATTGACCCACCCTTGTATTAACTTCTGTGTGACCAGTTTCTGACTTGTGTCCCTTTTGCCTAACGTCAAAGAATTTTTTAGTCTAAAAACATAAAAACGGTTCTATGTGGCTACCCTTCTGGAGCAAAACAAAATTATATTTTTTATTTTGAAAGAAACCAAGTTAAAAACAAAAATTTGTTCTTGAGAAAATAAGAATTTTCGATATTGTATCATAATATTTGTATGCTTACTACGCAGCTATTTTAGGTCTTTAAACATAAATGGAAACGGCTAAAGTGAATCTGCTTCAAAACTTAATTTCCAAAATAGATTGTAATGGCGTATTAAATTATTTAATTAAATTGTCGAGATTGAAATTTCTTACAGATGCTGTAGTTCTTATGTGTCGCTAGTATAAAAATCAGTAATGAATTTCTTATAAACCGTTTTAGAAAAGTGGTACTTCCCAAATATCTCATGAACTATCGGCATCAGTTTAGGAAACAATAAATGATATTATCTTGAAAATAATTTGATAATTTGTTGTTATTTTAATGAAATTTTTCATGCTGTAATGCTTCTTAAGAAAATATGAAAACCTACGACAAAAAATTATAAACATTTGTTTGAGAAAACGTGTTTTCGGTTCAAAAATCTTTTAAATGAATAGTGTCATTTAATTCAAACTAATTTCGTCTTTTACAAATTATTGTTCTTTGCTTTTGGTAAAAAAAAATTAAACCATAAATTTGTTTAACGTCCCTAAGTTCTTCACAAAAGACAGCTTAAATTTCAATACAATTGATTGCAATACAATACAATAAAGTTATTATTTTGAAGGGTACGCATGGAAATGGAAAGTTATAAGTTTGGGTTGTATGCTAGCCTCTTGGTTAGTTTTTTTTTTTAAATGTTGCTTTGAAAATTATTTAGTGCAAGAAAAAAGTAAGTATTTTCTACTTTTAATAAATGAGTACGCATTTAATGTGATGAAGTGAATTTAATAATTGTTTGCAAAAGGGACTTAAACCTAAAAATTATTAGATTTTAAAAGAACTAAAATCAAAAAGTTTTATTATCACATATAACATTCACATAATTTTCATCAAAGAACCAATATGGGTATGATCTTTAACTGCATAGACAGAAACTTATTTTGAAAATTTACATTTTACTTTATTTGGGGTTTAGGGGAAAAATGTACACAAATCCCAATTTGTCTATCAAATTATTCGAGTTCAATTTTTTAAACAGATGATATTTCAATCGATACAATTATCAATCTAACTTACTCGTATATATATGTATTTAAAAATGTAACTTTATAAGAAGCTGAATATTGAGCTAGATGTTTTCCTTCATAATTCCCATAATTCTTAATGTCTGAATGTTTTATTCCCAGATAAAATTGTGATATTTTTAA
The DNA here is from genome assembly GCA_920104205.1 of Eupeodes latifasciatus. Taxonomy (NCBI): domain Eukaryota; kingdom Metazoa; phylum Arthropoda; class Insecta; order Diptera; family Syrphidae; genus Eupeodes; species Eupeodes latifasciatus. The sequence goes on along the minus strand of OV049926.1, from coordinate 150,497,385 downwards.
TTTTTGTAAAAGAAGTTAATGTTGAAATTAAATCAATTGAGTCCTTATTATCATAAGGGTAGAGTAAGTACATAATTCAGTTGACTTTATTTTGACACGAATAATTTTCTTGCATATTTTAATGTATAAGTATAATATTTATATACTTTTGTATAAAAGTATACCTACATAAATAAACATAATATTTAATCACCACCTACGGTATCCTTTAGTAAAATGATTTAACAATCAACTTCCTTCCATTACTTAAACTACCTCCTGCCTAGCGGGAGAATAAAGTTAATACAGAATACAAAATGTATACATTTATTAACTAAGAGAATATTTTATATTCCACGTGAACAAAAATGTGTAATAATTTTTGTATGTATCCTTATAGTGATAACGACGTGTCAATGCCGCTAAAGGATATTATTTTTATTATTATTATTAATCCATGAAAATATTGTGACTTTACATACAGCTTACACTCTGTATATAGGCATATCCACAGAATCTTTCATTTTCAACAATTAAATTTTTTTTTTTTATTTTGAGGCACATCTATAAACAAACATTTTCTTGATTGTTTATCATCTAAATAACAAGAAAATACTTGCGTGATTCATTTTGAAACATCGTTAATATCCGTCACGTAATATCCGGTACGTTAGATCAATGAAAAGCATTTAATGAAAAACCCTCATTTCATAATAAGTTTTGATTTTGTACTGTCGTACAAACTTTGAAATTTCAAAATTTAGATCAACAGCTTTTTTACTATTGATTATTCGTAAAATTATCATTCACAATCATTTATTTAGCTGTAAGATCTTATCGATAGGTGTGCCGCTAAAAAAATCACATAATTTATACCAATCACGTTTTCAAAACTTTAAAATGGCATTATTTATTTTTAAATAGAGGCACATGATCCAATTAAATTTTAATTGATTTATTGATTGATAGAGAATAATTTAAGTTTATAAAATACTACCAGAATCGATCGTTGAGAAAGTTTATATAGAGAAAAAGATCAGATTTTAATATTTGTAAAAACGGAGGTACTCTAATTTAATTGCTTTGTACTATTTTTTAAATGGTAGCACACCTTTCTTTCGAGGTTTTTCTATCAGTGTATATTATAAATAATTATATATTATTGATGTTAAGTTGTTTCAAAGGTCGTTGAAATGTTTTTTGTTTATAAAACTTAATAAATTTGCATCTGGTACGCTTGAAATTTGCAATATTTAAGCCTACAAAATTTTAATCCAATCAAAGTCACAAGTAGGTTACTTAATTGAAATAAGTCATGATATGAAAATCTTTTCACTTAGAAAGTGCCAATTTCATTTCTAAGGCTTAATATACTGTGGTAACATGAAAGTTAAAAAAAAACTGTGGATATGCCCATATATTAACGGCTTTAGACAAATAGTATACTTTATATATTTGTATATAATCTACACTTAAATAATAAAGAGGAAAGATTTGTATTTTTGTATATGTAACGAATAAACTCAAAAAGTACTGGACCGATTTTAATAATTCTTTTTTCATTAGAAAGCTATGTTATCTTTACCTATTTATGTATGTCTACCCGTGCGTAGCCGGGACGGGCCGCCAGTATACTATATAAGGAATTTTAAAATGTTAATACAAAAAAGGGAAAACTGAAGTAAATGTGCTCGACGTTGATGCCTTTTTAATTCTTCTTATCTCTTGCACTATAAAGTTTATGAATATTAATCGAGAGCAATAAATTATTGTATGAAATAAAGATATCGCTAATTAAAGCGAATACCGTAAAATACAGTACGAACCCATTTCTATTAAAGTTTATTATGGAAGAAGGTAATTTTTGTAATTTTAAAACCAAATAAAATAAAATTATTTCATAAAAATTAAGACTATTATGAAATTAAACAATTCAATTTTTTTTTAATTTTGTTTTAGGAAGAATTATGGTTCTTTAAGAAACGTTGGTTTTATTTTTAACGAGCGAATATTTTAATGAAGCAGTAGATCCTTAAGATACATTAAACATACTTTCAAAAAATTAAATAAATTAAGACTAGACACATTACTAAAAAACATAAAAACATTGTTTGGCTCAAAAAGAAACTAGTACGCCATATTTTTAAATAATTTTAAATTAAACCAATAAGATCAAAAAAAATATTTTTTTCCAAATAGTGAATTATGTCCCTTAAAATAATTATTTTTTACACCAGTCTTTTTAAATTACTTAATACCCTATTTTATTAGTTATCAGTCTTTATACATAAATTTGCAATTTTGAGAAATCTTGAATTAAGTGATTTCATGCTTTTGAAAAGAACGTTTTGGAGTAAATTTTAAGTGTTTGTTTTTGAATTGTAGTTTTTCCTACCTGCAAAAATTCTAAAAATACCTGTTTTCAACATTATTTTTATATTTTTGTAATATATATATAAAAACCTGACGTTGTGGTTGTAACCTTGTTTAGAAGACAAAAATACAAAATACAGGGTGTCCCAAAATTAACGCAAGATTTGAATTTGCCGCCATTTGTGCAGTGAAGTGTTGGCAACCCTGAAAAAAAGCAATTTGACAGCTAACAGTATAGGGTTATTAAAAATGGAGCGTTACACGAGAGAACAACGTGTCTTCATTATTAAAGAATATTTCAAAAATAGTGAAAGTGGACCCTGATTTTTCGAGCAAAATCATCCTAAGCGATGAAGCACATTTTCATCTTGATGGCTTTGTCAATCGCCAAAATTGCCGCATTTGGGGTTCGGAGAACCCATATGTGACTGTCGAAAAACAAATGCATCCACAACGCGTGACTGTATGGTGTGGATTTTGGGCTGGAGGCATAATTGGGCCATTTTTTTTTGAAAATGATGCTGGTCAAGCAGTGACTGTTACTGGTGCTGAATATCGCGACATGATTACACAGTTCTTTCTGCCAAAATTGCATGATATTGATGTGTCCAATATGTGGTTTCAACAAGACGGTGCCACATGTCATACAGCCCGTGAAACAATTCAATTACTGCATGAGACATTTCCAGGTCGTGTACTCTCTCGTTTCGGTGATCAAAATTGGCCTCCTAGATCGTGTGATTTAACACCATTAGACTTCTTTTTATGGGGTTATTTGAAATCACAGGTCTATGTCAACAAGCCCACAACCACCCGTGCATTAAAGGAGGAGATTCAACGCTGCATCAACGAAATTCAGCCACATTTATGCAGAATGGTCATGGAAAATTTCAACAAAAGAGTGCGCATGTGCATGCAAAGCCGTGGAGGCCATTTGTCCGATGTGTTATTCCATACATAACCCTATCCTATGTACTTTACGAGTCAATAAAAATATAACTATCAAAAGACTAAAAACGGCGTTTTCTATTTAATTCAAATCTTGCGTTAGTTTTGGGACACCCTTTATTTTCGAACCGTTTTGCCATTTTCTGGTTTAGCGTTTTTTTTAAGATCTTTGTGTGACTGGAACAAAACCTTGTTTACAAGTATTTTGATTTAATTAACTTAAATAAAAGTTTAAGCTGGTTTTTGTTCTGGTATTCAGGACGTTAAACCAATTAAGTGGGTAAGTTTTGGTAGGATTTCATTTTTTTTATAAACTGTTGATTATTTTTTTTATTTTGCTAAAGTTAACAATAATATTTTGTAGGAGATGAAATAATTAAAAAGCCAATACGTTTTTTTAGTTTTTAAGAGTCACAAAAACATTTCTACCGATTTATTTTTTTATTTTTGTAAACAAAAATGCCAATTAAATTTTTCCAAAAAACTTTGCCGCATTTTAATTACATAATATCAATTTTTCATACATTGATAGTTATTGTTTATTCGTTTCTATTGGTCCGTGAGATAGTTGGGGAAGCCATATTTTGCACTTCTTTTTTAAAGTCTTTTTTGCATATTTTGATGTCGATATATTAGGGGGTTTTCAACAATGATATCGCACTCAATGATATCTTCCAAACCATGGATTTTAATTTTAGGGACCTTAAACTTTTAGAAATTTGTAAACTTTACAGCACACAAATCGACCCAATTGAAATAACTTCCAATGGGATTTTAATTACACGAAATTTTATTAATTGTTTTTATTTAGAGATTTAAAGATTAAAAAAAAAAAATATTTGCAAAAATTGATTGTTTTTCAGAAAGCAAAAGTTCTGAAAATAAAATTATTAAAAATCTGTCTTTTAGTTAGTTAAAACCTGATAAGTTGCTAAGCGTTTCAACATTTCATTGAAAAACATTTGTTTTGAAAAAGAAAATTTGTTTAGTTAAAAATGGGTTAAGGGGCTTAAGTTATAATAAAGATCGACTTTTAATTTTTAAACTTGAAGAAGTAGAATAAAGTTTTTAACTTCCCATAGGAAGTTATTGTAATGGGTCCGATTTGACAAATTGAAAATTTTGACATTTCTCGACGTTTCAAGGTCCCTAGAGTCGAAATAAAAGATTTTTAGAAAGATGTCTGTGCGTGCGTGTGTACGTACGTCCGTACGTCTGTACGTCCGTACGTCCGTACGTTCGCGACGTTTTTTTCGTCGTCCATAGCTCAAGAACCAGAAGAGATATCGACTTCAAATAAATTTTGTTATACAGATAATAAGGCAGAAAGATGCAGAAAGGGCTCTCAAGAAAATTGCGTGGGTGGTTTTTTTACCATAGCAGTTTAAAAAAAAGGTGAGCATTTTGGTTAAACCTAAATATCTCATGAACCAATGACGCTAGAGACTTGAATTAAATTTTATATTATATATTGTAACGTGATACAAAATAATTATATTTTTGGAAAAAATCCAATTAACGGTTTTTTTATAAATCAAAAAAACTGAAAAAAAATTTGTCACCTCGAAAATTTTACGACTAAAATATGATTTCATCTCCAAAACAATTTTGTGCAATGAAGAATAATGTTCTTGACATCTGATAAAATTTTGAGAAAAATCGAATCGACAGTTTTCTTACAAAAAATAAAAACCTAAAAAAAAATTAATAAAAGTTGATAAAAATTGATTTTCGACTCAAATATCTTTTCAAAACTTTGAGTTATTGGCTTCAAACTACTTTTATCTTTCAAACAATATTGTTGTCAACATTCAGTAAAATTTTGAAATAAATCGAATTGACAGGTTTTTTACAAAAAATTAAAAACCGAAAAAAAATTAAAAAAAGTTGGTAAAAATTGATTTTCGACTCAAATATCTTTTCAAAAATTTGAGATAACGGCTTCTGACTAATTTTAACTTATAAGAAATATTGTTTTCAACATTAGGAAAAATTTTGAGAAAAATCGAATTGACAGTTTTTTTTACAAAAAATAAAAACCTAAAAAAAACAATACTAAAACTTGGTAAAAATTTACTTTCGACTCAAACAGCTTTTTAAAAATTACAAATATTGGCTTCAAACTTATTTTATTTCACAGAAAATATTGTTTCCGATATTCAGTAATTTTTTTTATAAAAATTCAACAGTCCGTTTTTTCATAAAAGAATAAAATCTACAAAAAATAGTACGCACATTTGGTAAAAATTGATACATATAGACAAACTTTTAAGCAAGACAAATCGACAGACGGGATGGGAAGTTATCAGTGTGGGTCGCATCCCAGCCTCTTTTTTTTTTATTTAATACATTTTATTTTATTTATAAAAACGGTTTAATTCATAAATTTGAATGATTATTAAGTCTTAATTTAATTTATAAAAATTTTAGTTTGAGTTTTTTCTACCGCCGAAAAATGTTATACAAACTCAATTTTTAATTGTTTATTTTTTGATTTTTTAATGGATGCATGTATGTATGTATATAAAATCTTGAAATATTTGAATCCTTAAAATAAAATGTTTGTAAATTAAAGGAACTTTCATCATATCACAACCAAAACTAAGAAACACTAGTGAAATAATTTTATAAAATCTCAATAAAAATAATCACTAAAAATTGTTGGTGCATATTTTTAAATAATTTTAAAATAAAAAAAATAAAAATTCATTAAAATGTGATAAATACAAATTAAAATAAAATTACTCAAAGATAAATTTAAATTAAATCAAAAGTAAGAAAAAATAACTAAAAATGAAATCAGTGAATTTGTTTGTACCTATACTAATTTATTTGTAATTCCAGTATAATTAAAACAATTAATACCAGTTTCTTTTTGAAACATTTAAACAAAAATAATAAAATTCAAGCTAAAAATAGGCTATTTTTTGATTTTTTTATAACATACGACTTTTTGCAATACGATCAACGATTATATTGTTCAAGTTTCATAAAAAGCAGTTTTTAAAAACAAACCTTTAATTTTTTCCGAATTTATTTGAGCAAACAAAAACGCATACTTTAAGAATAGTCCTTGAAAATTCTTCATTAATTTAAGGAAACATTTGTTAAAATTCAAATTAAAACAAACCTCTTATCAAGCAGGTATCCTTATAAATTGCTGTGCAGGCATAGGTACTCCAATTAAAACGAATTAATACAACAAAAAATAAATAAACAACAAGTTCACGAATCACTTTATAAATTCAAGTTTAAATCAACGAAACTTCCACCTTGATTCCATAATTTATTTTTACACAAAATAGAAAGATAAAAACACACACTCACTCTCACACAATCATCAAATCAGAAAAATTAAATTATAATTCCATTTATTTTCTATTCATCAATTTTATTGATTTCCTTGCAGAAAGTTGAAAATTATTTTTTTTGTACGTACTCGTATTCAAAAAAATTATCCACCGTTTTAGAAAACACAATTTAACTCAATAAAATTTTTAAAATACATCACATACACAATCTGACAAAATCAGGCTTTAGGCTAAATATAAAACCCCCTTTTAATTTTTATTCACAAAAATCTATAATTTTATTTAAAAGAATTTATTTTTCTTCTTCCTCAAAGGGAAAACTATTTATAAATTTATAACGTAGATCCGTTTTTTTTTTTTTGTTTATTTGAAGATTCAAATTTATCTATTCAGAGATGGATAGATACATTTATAATTTTTATATCACTTTAAGAATTCTTTTTTGTAATGAAATTTTTCTAACGTTAGTTGCTGTTTTAAAAAACACAACGAGGACCGGAAACGTTCGATCGCAATTGAGCCTCTTATCAGACTAACTCGTAGGCAAACATTTTGAATCCTGGTAGAAGATGGTGTCCTTTTTTTCTTTGGTTACCTTTCCTGGAGAAATTTATGGCTGTATGGGTGTATTGGCTTTAATATCCCTGGATGTGTTCCACAAAGTTTAAAAATAGGGGTTATTAATGGTGTAAGAAATCCTGTTCTAAAGAAGAGTAACTAACAGAGTGCTATAGACTCAATGTTATTTTCCCTTAACCCCAGGTGAGTTCTAAAACGACAGTGCTAAATAAATGTACTAAAACACTGAGCAACAGTTAATAGCTTGTTGCTTCTACATATATGGAATGTGGAAAGCTTTTACTACGACACAACAGCCGTTTGCAACTGGTGGCATTTCCCCTCAAAAAAATAAAAAAAACCGAGGGTTTTAAGGACATACAGAATCATATGATTCTTTCATGTCTACATTTTGGTTGTACGTAAGGATACTCGAGGATAATTTTATTCCCCCTCATAGAATTTATGTTTTGGTTGATGAGGATTTTGGAGAGAGAGAGAGAGAGATAGAGTGTTTGAAGCAATACTGCGAGTGTATGCATTTTGTTATTTTGTCTGCGGAATTTGATAGATTAGTGTGGGTGAGGATTTTTCAAGGCTACCCACAGCAAGGACCTAGATTCACCTGTTGGCGGGAGGTTAACGAAAGGTTTTCATGTTCCATTTTTATTTTTGTACATATTTTTGCTCTCGTTTTATTTTTTTTTTTTGTTTGTAGGTCCTTTTACGACGCAATCAGTCTTTTTGTTTATTGTTTGTATCGGGTTATAGGTCTGGTTGTTATCATAAAAATGAATTGTTGGCACTTTTGTTGTGTGTTTACACATCAAGTTGGTAGATTGATGAAATGTGAATAATGGATTTAAAGGATTCTTTTTTTTTTGTTTTGTTTGCTTTTATGAAACAAATTATATGGGCAGTAAAATGTTGTAAGATGAATATGAATTCCACAGGATTTTAAATAGGTATAGATATTCGAGAATGAGTAGATGAAAAATTGTTATTTAATAATATGCGATGATGCTTAAATCTTTTTGTTCGTAAAATGAGAACAAAATTTGTTAGAATTAGAAGGTAATTTTCTTAGTTACAAAGATAGTACAGTAGGCGCTCGATATAGTAAAGTAAAAAAAAACCAGCCATGTTCACTATTTCGAGATTGTTCACTATTTCGAGCGGGAGGCTAGAAACGCTTTCCAAAGTTAAATTTGATCAAAAATGCACATTTTGTTCAGTGTGAAGATAATTATATTTATTTAATCAACAAACAAACATTTTAATCAAGTTGAAACAGCAAAACAAAAACAATTCGTAATATATCTATATATATAAAAATCAATGCCACTTTTCGTTGTAATGTTATAACTCAACAATGTCTTTACCGATTTGGCTAATTTTGGTCTTGAATTATTCGTGGAAGTCCAGAGAAGGTTTGTACGTAGAGAAAATTAAAAAAAAAATCTTGAAAAAGTGTAAAATCAACATCTTTCTATACTCCCATATACAAACAATTTGTACTAATACTTAAAAGCCAATTTGAACCTTTGGCAAAACAATCTAAGACAAAAGAAGGGACGTTAGTTCTGTCAAACAAATTTAATGTCATCATATGTCATTTCATTTTATCAGCGACAATAATTGCTTTGTTGTGTTTATATTTTCCAAAATATTGTTGAGTTATTGCTTTGTGTTTATATTTTCTAAAATATTGTTGAGTTGTTGAGTGAAGCTAAAATGCCACGAGCAAGACGACCAAACATAGGCCGGCGAACGCGTAATGCAAATCAAGTGGCATTATTAAGACGATCTCAGACTACAGATGAACGCGCACAAGCTAAATGCATCGCAGCGTGAACGTATTGCATAGAATAGATCTGTTGACCCTGTACCTGTACTTAATCTTGCACGGCGGCGGCGATCACAAATACGTCGTGCTGTTTTGGATAAAATGCTGCGTGCTGCTTTTAATTGCAATAGTCAGATTGATTATAGCATGTACGGATACATTGGAATGATGGACGCAATATGTCTACATTGTGATGCGGCTAACTTTCCAGGTGAAACGCCGCGCCGGGCAAGTGTTGTCCTAATGGTAAAGTGAGATTGCCAACATTAGAAACTCCACCTGAACCATTGTATTCATTTATTTTTGGGACATCTCAAACGTCGAAGCAGTTTTTGAGTAATATTCAACAATACAATTCGGCATTTCACATGACTTCTTTTGGTGCTACTAAAATTATTAGAGATAATTTTATGCCGACTTTTTAGGTAAATACCTCAACAGGATTGTCCCATGTTTATATCAATCTGAATCATAAAGTTTTAAAAATTCTGATTCAACATCTACCTAAAATTGCATAAATGTTACAGATTCAGGGCCAGATTTATCATCAAGCTGGTTCGTTATTGCTATACCCCGACGATGATCATCAATTTTTGCAAATTTATTTTATTGGTGATGAAAATCGCGAACTGGATCAACGTTGTGCAATTGTTTCAAATACAAGACGAGAAATTATTCGTGAGCTACAAAGATTTTTCCATCAGCATAACGCATTAGTTCAATGTTTCAAAATTGCTCTTGATCGTATGCCATCTGATAATCACAAAATTGTAATAGCACCAAATTGAATATTCAACAAAAACATGTATGTATCGGATGATTTTTTAAGAGCTTGAGAACTTTTTTTAAAAAAAAAACGCATAAAATTTGCAAAATCTCATCGATTCTTTATTTGAAACGTTAGATTGGTCAATGACATTTATTTTTTGAAGATAATTTCATTTAAATGTTGACCGCGGCTGCGTCTTAGGTGGTCCATTCGGAAAGTCCAATTTTGGGTAACTTTTTCGGCCGGAATAGCCCGAATTTCTTCGGAAATGTTGTCTTCCAAAGCTGGAATAGTTTCTGGATTATTTGTGTAGACTTTAGACTTTACGTAGCCCCACAAAAAATAGTCTAAAGGCGTCAAATCACATGATCTTGGTGGCCAACTTACCGGTCCATTCCTTGAGATGAATTGTTCTCCGAAGTTTTCCCTCAAAATGGCCATAGAATCGCGAGCTGTGTGGCATGTAGCGCCATCTTGTTGAAACCACATGTCAACCAAGTTCAGTTCTTCCATTTTTGGCAACAAAAAGTTTGTTAGCATTGAACGATAGCGATCGCCATTCACCGTAACGTTGCGTCCAACAGCATCTTTGAAAAAATACGGTCCAATGATTCCACCAGCGTACAAACCACACCAAACAGTGCATTTTTCGGGATGCATGGGCAGTTCTTGAACGGCTTCTGGTTGCTCTTCACTCCAAATGCGGCAATTTTGCTTATTTACGTAGCCATTCAACCAGAAATGAGCCTCATCGCTGAACAAAATTTGTCGATAAAAAAGCGCGAAACACATTTCGAACCGAACACTGATTTTGGTAATAAAATTCAATGATTTGCAAGCGTTGCTCGTTAGTAAGTCTATTCATGATGAAATGTCAAAGCATACTGAGCATCTTTCTCTTTGACACCATGTCTGAAATCCCGCGTGATCTGTCAAATACTAATTCATGAAAATCCTAACCTCAAAAAAATCACCCGATATATGACACAATCATGCAAGCCGTTTCCAATAATGCAGGTGGATTATATTTCTTGGATGCATCTGGTGGTACAGGCAAAACTTTCGTTGTATCATTGATTTTAGCGACTATTCGATCGGAACAGAAAATTGCATTGGCACTTGCATCTTCGGGAATTGCTGCTACATTATTAAAAGGTGGTCGGACCGCACACTCTGCATTAAAATTGCAATTGAATGTACAGGTGATTGAAACTCCAACGTGCAATATTTCGAGAAATTCTGCTATGGCAAAAGTTCTGCGATTAACGTCAATTATTTTATGGGATGAGTGCACAATGGCGAATAAAAAATCAATAGAAGCATTTAATCGAACAATTTAAGATTTACGCGGTAATCAACAGCTCTTTGGTGGTGCTCTGATATTTCTGCCAGGGGACTTTCGTCAAACATTGCCTGTCATTCCTCGATCAACTCCTGTTGATGAAATAAACGCCTGTTTGAAGTCATCAGTTCTTTGGAGATATGTACGAAAATTGACACTGGACATTAATATGCGTATTCACCTACATAATGATGCAACTGCCCGTGAGTTCTCAAAACAATTGTTAGAAATTGGTGATGGCAAAATACCAATCGACAGTACCAACGGATTGATCACTTTACCGAACAATTTTTGTACAATTGCGCAATCTATAGATGAGTTGATTGAATGTGTTTTTCCGAATATTCTTCAGAATTACAGAAATCATGATTGGTTGAGAGAACGCGCCATTTTAGCACCGAAGAACATTCATATCAATGCCATTAATTTTCAAATTCAAGCGAAACTGCCAGGTGTAGTCACGACATATAAATCAATTGACAGTGTTATGAATCAAGATGAGGCAATGAATTATCCAATTGAATTTTTAAATTCATTGGAACCGGCTGGTATACCACCGCATTGCTTGAATTTGAAAATTGGTTCTTTGATTATATTATTGCGAAATATTAATCCACTAAAACTGTGTAATGGCACCAGATTGGCAGTGAAAAAGTTATTGCCAAATTTGATTGAAGCTATAATCTTAACTGGTAAATCAAAAGGAGAAGTGTGTTTCATACCGCGTATCCCTATGATTCCAACTGATATGCCATTTGAATTCAAAAGATTACAATATCCTGTGCGTTTATCATTTGTGATGTCCATAAATAAGGCCCAAGGGCAAACACTTCAAGTTTGTGGTGTCAATTTGTAGGAATCATGTTTTCACATGGCCAACTTTATGTTGCCTGTTCCAGAGTCGGTACCCCAACTGTTTATTTATTCATGCTCAAAATGGAAAAACAAAAACTATTGTTTATCCAACTGTTTTAGACTAACCCATATAGACCCACCATAGTAAGAGTACCCAATTCTTTTTTATTTTTTAGTTTTTACGCTTTGCTGATAAATTAAATTTGGGTCAATTGGACTTTTAAATAGCTAGCAATTTAAAATATTTTTTGTTTGAATAAATGAATCATTTTTTTTATTACTATGCCTTATACGTAGCGAAGCACGTACCGGGCCGCTAGTACTTATATAAAATAACATAAAACAAAAACATTTTAACTCATAAAAAACGAAAAGGAATTACATTTTTGGAAAGTAGTTTGTCACTTTTTCTTAAATTTAAATTAATTTGAATGGCTTTTTTTTTACAATCTTAAATTGGTAAAAAATTGTTTCCGAATAAAAATCTATTTAACAAAACTAGATTTTGAAATAAAATTATTTCATTATATGAAAAATATTGTTGGTAATTTTGAAATTTTTAAGAATAATTCAACTGACAATTTTTACAACTAAACACGAAAACGTACAAACTTTTAAGCAAGACAAATCGACAGACGGGATGGGAAATTATCAGTGTGAGTCGCATCTCAGCCTATTTTTTTTATAAATAAAATTGTGTTTTAGAAAATATGAAAAACCTATTTTCTTCCTATTGAAAATGAGAAAAATAGACTTAAGCTACTTCAACTTAGTACCACAGAAATATCTTTAAGCAAAATCACAATGATATTAACTTTTATTGACTTAAAGTTTTAAACAATGAAGCATCAATTTTACAAACTTGTAAAAGTTTTTTTTTTTTTAAGGACAAAAGAGATAAAATTGATTTCGATTTCGTTTTGCTCAGACTGTTTTGTATACTAATTGGGATGGGATTAATGGAATCTACATGTCTGGTGGTGTTATATAAACAGACAGACACCACCTTTCTACCTACCTTAACGTTGCGTCGTCATCGTCGTCTTCGGTCGTTGCTTGAAAACTGACACCATTTAATTTCTTTCATTTTTTCGTTCGTCGCTATTCATTTCGTCCTTTTCAGGTGGTTGAGAGTTGAGACGAGGATGAATAATGCAAGGACTCTACCTACCTACTTTCTGAACTTACAGACAGCATTATTGACTAAAAATCTTGAATTGTGTTGATTTTGTGTAACCGAAAGACTCATAAAGTTGAAATTTGTGCGTTAAAAGCAAACAGTTTTTGTTTTATGCCATCCAGACCATTCAAATAAAATTTATATAAATATATTTACGTCATGAATGACAATTCATTAGCAAATAAAATTGAAATTCAGGTGGTTTTGAAATTCAAACCAACAAAAAAATAAGACCTAACCTCAATTTCATTATCCCTGCCATATGTACATAAGAATCAAGGTTCAATGGTTTAGTTTTAAACTTGAATACCTACGAGTATAAGAAAAAAAAAAAACAAAAATTCTGATTGTGTTATTGATATAATACTGAAGGACAAATTAATTGAATTTTTCTGAGTTTTTGAAAAAAGCAAACAAACAAACACTTTTTCCATCAACATTAATAAAAGAAAGTCTTGTTCTCGTGGGTGGCATTTTTTAAGGAGGTTGGTAGCTAAGGTAGGTGGTAGGTATGAAGGTATCTAAAGAAAGTACACTTGAATGCTTACTTTGCAGGAATGGGTATGGGTTTGACTCCTACTCAAAAGGCAACATTCCATAGAAATGAATGTTTAGAATGTATGTTCTGAGTAAATATCGTAGAAATTTGTATGCATAACTACATACATACATATGGTATGGATATGTATTTACAAAATCTTACATTTTAAATTTTTCGTATCTAAGCGACGAAATAATTCAGCTTGTGTTGGTTGGTTTTTAATTTCATTTTAAATAAACCATGTGGAATTTAAAACGGTCTAATATCAATAATTAAAAATAAGTAAATATGCAATCTTCTTTTTTGACATATTTTGTATGCTTGAGTACATAATTTGTCTTTCATTTTCCAATTAGATTTCAATTCTTCAGAATTTGAAAATATTGTAATTAGAATAATGGGAACTGTTTTTGATTTGTTTTCCTTTCCTTTAAAAAGAACTCAATGGCAAAATATTAATATAAGCACCAATAATTTTAATTTTCAGTACCCCCCCATAAATGTTATTGTGTCCATTTTTCTGTTTCAATTCAAAGAAGGTAAAAACAACCATTTTATCCAATACTCGATTTATTTCTCTAAATTAACAACTCAATTTTCTTTAAATCTCTGAAATTTTTCCTACTCTCATTCAAATAAACTCTCAAGGATGTTCAAAAGTGAGTTCAAATAAAGTACGCCCAGGTAATTTGTAGTTATAGCTTTCAAACCATAGCAATTTTTATAGCATTGTTGGTATTTATAGACAATATAAATGTTCACATTACCCAATTCCCAAATTGACATATTTATATACATATATGTATACAAAGGAGCATCAATATACATCAATAAGCTAAGTTGATATTTGTATTTTCTTACTTTGCCTTGACAATGAAAGAAAATATATTAGTAAAAAAATAAAAAAAAAATAAACAGAACTTTATTTCCCAGGGTAAGAGAGTCCTCCTCGCTGGCACTTAATAGTATCGGATCAAAGGGGATCAGAAAATCTGTTGACAGAGGCTTTTCCTTTTTTTTCTATCAGACAGAGAAAAATAGATAAAGTTGAATTTGGATTCTACTTTAAACTTGAGTTGGGCACTCATTTTGGTCTAAGTGTTAAGTATGGTTACCATTTTTGTAGACTTGAAAAAGAATTCAAGCAAAAGGAGAAGCAATTAAAAACAAAATCTATGAAGGCCGATTCTTTGTTTTACGAGTGTATCAGCTTTGTTGCGAACATCAACGATCAATTGATAGTTGATAAAATAATATCAAAGTATTATATTTAACAAGCCAATTGAGAAAAGTTTTCACAATTGAAAACTGACCAAGGGTGGAATCAGCTAAGGTTATTTTTGATAAATGACAATCAAAATGATCGAATTTGATCTACGTAAGGTGATAGTCAAATTGATACCTAAAAATCTGTCAGAACAAAAATGTGGTAATCATTTTCAAACAAATATGTTTATTCCGAATAAAGCTACCAGACGCTTACATAAACAAAAAGAGGCTGGGATGCGACCCACACTGATAACTTCCCATCCCGTCTATCGATTTGTCTTGCTTAAAAGTTTGTCTAAATGCATCAATTCTTACCAAATTTGCGTTCTATTTTTTGTAGATTTTATTTTTTTTTATGAAAAAATGGACTGTTGGATTTTTATAAAAAAAATATTGAATATAAAAAACAATATTTTATGTGAAATAAAATAAGTTTGAAGCCAATATTTTTAATTTTTGAAAAGATATTTAAGTCGAAAATCAATTTTTACCAACTTTTGTTAAATTTTTTTTCGGTTTTTATTTTTTGTAAAAAAACTGTCAATTCGATTTTTCTCAAAATTTTTCCTACTGTTGAAAACAATATTTCTTATAAGTTAAAATTAGTTAGAAGCCATAATCTCAAATTTTTGAAAAGATATTTAAGTCGAAAATCAATTTTTACCAACTTTTGTTAATTTTTTTTTTCGGTTTTTAATTTTTTGTAAAAAAACTGTCAATTCTATTTTTTTCAAAATTTTACTGAATGTTGAAACCAATATTTTTTGAAAGATAAAAGTAGTTTTAAGCCAATATCTCAAAGTTTTGAAAATATATTTGAGTCAAAACTCAATTTTTACCAACTTTTTTTTATTTTTTTTTAGGTTATTATTTTTTGTAAAAAAACTGTCAATTCGATTTTTCTCAAAATTTGTCCTAATGTTGAAAACAATATTTCTTATAAGATAAAATTTGTTTGAAGCCAATATCTTAAAGTTTTGAAAAGATATTTAAGTCGAAAATCAGTTTTTACCAACTTTTATTATTGTTTTTTTAGGTTTTTTTGTAAAAAAAACTGTCAATTTGATTTTTCTGAAAATTTTACCAGATGTTAAAAATGTTATTCTTCGTTGCACAAAATTTTTTTGGAGATAAAATAATTTTTGGTTCGTAAAATTTTCGATATGACACATTTTTTTTGATTTATAAAAAAACGGTTAATTGGATTTTTTTCCAAAAACATATTTGTTTGGTATCACGTTACAATATATGTTCACCTTTTTTTTAAACGCAATTTTCTTGAGAGCCCTTTCTGCATCTTTCTGCCTTATTATCTGTATAACAAAAATTATTTGAAGTCGATATCTCTTCTGGTTCTTGAGCTATGGACCACGAAAAAAACGTTGCGAACGTACGGACGTACGGACGTACGTACACACGCACGCACAGACATCTTTCTAAAAATCTTTTATTTCGACTCTAGGGACCTTGAAACGTCGAGAAATGTCAAAATTTTCAATTTGTCATATCGGACCCATTACAATAACTTCCTATGGGAAGTTAACTAGAAAATTTTCTTAGTTCGCTTTGTTTCGTTAAAAAAACACATTGTGACCGACAAAGCTTACGCTTACGACATTCGAAAAAAGCAAGAAAAGTAAGAATTTTATTCAAAATCAGCCAATTTGATACTTTTATTTAGATATTTTATAAGAATCAATTAAAAATTTCACCAAGGCAACAAAGAATTTTGATAATTTGAATCCGAAATTGTTCAATCAAATTGAGTTGAATCATCTTAGACAGACGGAATGAAATTGATAGTCAATTTGACTATCAAAAATATGATGGGTAATTATCACCCTAGCCGATTCCACCCCAGATTTATAAAAAAAACAGTTCTTTAGTATATTAATGGTTTACATTTTAAAAGAAGGAATTTTAATATTTTTATCAATTGATAATTGGCACACGAAAAAAAGATCGTTAAAAATTGTATTCAAAATTTTCAAAAAAAATATTAAAGTATCAATTCTGAAAATGTTTCTTTCTAAAAAAATAATGCTTTACAAAATTTTGTCATATTTTTATTGTCAATGATAATCGATTTCAAGAAATTAAATATTGATCCGTACAAAAATTCAATATCAAGATTTTAAACAAAAATAGAATTAAGATGGTAGAGAAGTATGTATTTCAATACAAAAGTGGATCCGGCGATTCCGTCTGTCCTCGCCCCCACAACCAAAATCATTGGGTCCGTAAAGTTCAAACTTGGGAAATAAGTGTAAACCAGACTCACGTTTTTAAGACCAAAAATACAATTTTCTCTCTTACAAATTTTTTGGTAAGAAAGCGAAAATTCAAATTTTCTCAAAAACGACCTGATAGATTTTTATGAAATTTTTCCACATTTATTTTTTAAACGTGGCTTGCAAGAAAAAATATTTTTGAATTGCTACATTTGGGTACCACTTATAAAACCATATTGTTGTTTTTAAAATTTCTTAGGATCTAATGAGCCAATTGAAATTTTATTTTCTTAACAACATTTTTGATGATCAAATTTTAAATTTTAAAAAACTTAAAATTAAATATCTCAAAAATAGTCCAACAGTTTTTAACAATTTTTGTATATTTTGTGCACACTCAAGGGGTTTTGAATACCCTTGTTATACTTAAAGACAGAATGAGTAATTAGGAAAGGGGGACATAATTAGATGCACATTGGTTTAACATGTATGCATATTGTAATGACTGGAAAAAATTGATAAGGCATTCCATATTCGTGAAGTGCTGCTAAAGAAAGAATCCTTGTACTTATAAGTACGTCTGAAATTGGGCTCAAAGGAAAGCGATGAGCATTTTTCCAGAAAAGTGGGTACTGAAGTTGAATGGTTTGAGGGGAGGAGGAAAGAGATTGAGGGTACTGTCATCAGCAGAGCAATTGAGTGGCTTAGAAGTTTTAGACAAAAGTTCATTTATAAAAATAAGGAATTGTGTCAGAGACAAAACTGAGCCTTGGGGCCAGCGTTTATTTTGTGGATATCAGATTTGAACCCGTCTAATAGTAATTGAACGGCCCGAAAAAATAATTTCAAGCCAAAAAAAAAATAGATTTATCAATATGAAATACATGCATTTTCGATAAGAGAGCTTGATGCCAAATTTTATCAAATGCATTTGAAGGTCATTAAAAAGCTTTCGTTATTGGAGATCTTAGGCTGAAAATTGATCAGCGTGTCCATGACCTTGAAAAGAAGGGACGTAAGTGCAATTGGACGATAGTTGGAACAGGAGGAGGATTCACTTGTTTTAAGGACAGGCTAGAACCATCCACTCTGCAAGAGACCTGTAGAGTAGGACAGATGGGTAGGACAGATGGAAAATTACGCAGTGGTCTTACCAGCGATGAAGAAAAACATTTCAGACCTAGGTATATCAGGTATACTATACAGACCAGCGGTTTTTTGAATGTCGAGGCTCTAGCACCTAAACGAGTGCGAAAGAATATTCGTCTTATAAGAATTCATGCGTGCAAGAACAGGGAGAGACAAGTAACTCATTGATACCATCGAATTGATAGAAATCTGTGCTGCAAGCAAATTGGGTTAATCAATCAAGCTTACAAAGGAGTGTATATCAAATTAATTTAACAAAAACATTTTCTAAAAAAAGATTAGTGAAGTGCTTGTTGAAAAACTAAATGGAAATTGAATTTTTGAAGACAGCTTATTTTGCAGGCATATTTTTGAATCTTAATTCATGAGACCCAGAAGTGTTTTTTATTAACTTCTCATAGGAAGTTATTGTAATGGGTCCGATTTGTCGAATTGAAAATTTTGACATTTCACGACGTTTCTAGGCCCCAAGAGTCGAAATAAAAGATTTTTAGAGAGATGTCTGTGCGTGCGTGTGAACGTACGTTCGTACGTCCGTACGTTCGCGACGTTTTTTTCGTCGTCCATAGCTCATGAACCAGTAGAGATATCGACCTTAAATAAATTTAGTTATACAGATAATAATGCAGAAAGTACTCTCAAAAAAATTTCGTGGGTGGTTTTTTTTACCAAACCAATTTAAAAAAAGGTGCAAATTTGGGTTAACCCAAAATATCTCACACGAACCAATAATGCTAGCGAGTTGAATAAAATTGTGTATTTATTATGACGTGATACCAAACTAGTTGCTTTTGGAAAAAATTCCAATACACGTTTTTTTTAATAAATCGAAAAAACTGAAAAAAATATTTGTCACCTCGAAAATTTTACGAACAAAAAATGATTTTATCTCTGATTTCGTGCAACGAAGAAAAACATTTTTAATATCTGGTAAAAATTTGAGAAAAACCGAATTGGCAGTTTTTTAACAAATAATAAAATACTAAAAAAAAACATTACTCAAAGTTGGTAAAAATTGATTTTCGACTAAAATATCTTTTCAAAAATTAAAAATATTGGCTTCAAACTGATTTTATCTCACAGAAAAAATCCAACAGCCCGTTTTTCAATAAAAAAAAAATAAAATCTACAATAATAAAAATAGTGCGCAAATTTGGTAAAAATTGATGTTCGGTTCTCGATATTTCGTGAATAATAGAAGATATTGTATTCAAATTGATTTCGTTCATCCAATTTGTATTTGTTTTTGTAAGAAATAAGAAATAAGAAATGTTACTAAAATTGGTTTTCAACTAAAAATCTCGTTAACAAAAATTGATTTTGAAATCAAACTCTTTTATCATATGCAAAATATTGTTGGTAATTTTAAAATTTTTTAGAATAATATAACTGATAACTTTTTTAACAAAACACGAAAACCTAGAAACCATTTTAGCAAGGCAAATCGAATGACGGGTTGGGAAGTTATCAGTGTGGGTCGCATCAAAGCCTCTTTTTTCGTATAAGTTTTCTGTTGGAAAATTTAATTTCTGGCACTTTTTCCCATAAGAAATTTTTTGTACTCAAAGAAATATATCGAAATTTAAAATGTTAAACCGAATATCATTGTGTATTGTATTTAAAAAGGAATTTCCTTAAATTGGTAATCATGTTTTTTTTCTATTGTCCGTCTAGCAGCTTGAATAAAGATGCAATAAAATAAGATCCTTTCGTTTGTTCTTTGTTTTTTTCTTATCGTAGACAAAGCTTTGAAATATTTTATTTTACTATTATATAGTATACCTAACCTACCTTCCGACCAACCAAAGTGAGCCGCCAAAGACAACACGACAGCAAGGACAATGTGATGCAATGAGACTTTTATTTGCTTTATTTAAGAATTGAAATTCAAGATGTCCTTAGGATATATTCCAATTGAGATTTTTTGTTTGTAGCTAAGAATAACAAATCAGATTTTGTTAAGGCTTACACAATTTAAAGTTTTACACTGCCACAGAAAAAAAATAGTAAACAACCTTCAAGGGATTACAAAAATTCTTTCGGGTGTATTTTTCAAATGAATTATAAGTTCAAGTCCAGTATCCTTCTCTAGAAACAAAGGCGTAAATTTGTATGAACTTTGGTGATTTCCTTTGAAAAGTTCTACTTTAAATATTTTCTAGAGAATTGTTCAACATGGGTTGGGCATGGGACACTCAATAAAAAAGTTGAGTGGAGAAAAAGAGGAAATTCCAGACCTCCAAGTTTCACAGCGGCGGGGGGCGGTGGTGGATTCAGCGGCAGTGGTGAAGTGGCGAAATAAGAAAAGTAGGTAGTAAAAAAAATAAAGTTACATGCAGTATAATTTCCTAGAAATGAAGAAGGATAAGTATAAAAAGAAATACAAACAAAAAACACACACATACACAGTAGGTACACAACATATTTTAATGCTTCACAATTTGCTTTTGAAATGTCCAAAAGGGAAAGTTTTAGAGAGAGAGTGACCTGTTGACGTGATATGAAAACATTTTCAACATAATGGAAAAAGTTTTACCTTGTAAATTTGTCTACCTTTAACTACTTTTTTTTTTTAATTTTTTAATACTTTGGTGTAAGTAATTAAAGTATAGTGATATCTCATGCAATTAGGTACTTAAGTACTTAGGAATGTGGAAATAATAATAACTTACGTTTTTACATTGAATTTTTTAAATAATCATTTTCTAAATCTTTCATCATTTTAGTTTTCCAGGAAAGAGGTGAAAGATTTTTGCTTGAAATTTAATAATTGTTAGATTTTAAACGTAAAAAATTTAAAACCAGGAAGCAATTTCTTAACATTGTAGACGATGACTTGGTTTAAAAGATTTTATTTATTTAAACAAGACTGTTTCGTCTTACAGATATTTTATTTATGATAATTTGTTTAATGATTTTCTTATTCTCTATTTTTTACTCTGACATTGATTTAATTAAAATAATAAGCAACAAGTGAAAATTAAACAAGTAGGTAGATAAGAAATGTATGAATGTGAGATATAATATGTATGTATACAACTTAGGATGGTATAAATACATATTTACAGCATTTAAATTTTGTTCAGTTTATTATGAGTTTTTTGAAATCCCATATCTCGTAAACTATTCAACCTAAATTGTCAGTGTATCCATTGTCTAAAAACCATCTTAATATATGAATTTCAAATTGCAAATTTAATTATCCTTGTTTCCTGTTTAATAGCTATTCATAAAGAAATAATATTGACCTATATAATCGTGTCTTTAAAATTTTGTTTGCATGCACAAATTAAAGTTTTTCTTTTGTTGGACTCCTGAATATTATAATTTATTGATATTTCAACACTAAAAAAACATCCTTCCGTACAAAAAAAAAACGAATGGAAAAAATAAATTATCCTTATAAAATATTGTTGATATCACTTTGTGCCGGAAAGTGCCATTTGGCTATTTTATTAATGACATATAAATCATGAAACAAGACGGAAGTAAACATTTTGGGTTAAATAAGATTAATGACCTTTTTTTTTCCTTGAAAATGGATTCACTTTTTTAGTTTTAACGTAGTTATAGTAGGTCTGTGCCGATGCGATGCCAAAGGCGATTGGGGATTTTGTTCGAGACACCTGTGATATATGAATAAATTATTGAAAATTTAACTCAGTTGATGTTGGATTGTAATATAGTGGAGCAGGTACAAATGGAATGGAAAAAGTAAAGGTGAAAATAATATACAATTCTCTTTATTAATCATGATTATAAATGTATTTTGTTTTAATGTTTCCTATTGTTTTCTTGTTTTCTTTTTTTTTTATAAAAATGGAATTTGTTTTGAAAAATGGTGTTTTTCGGTTTTTAATTTCCAATTTTATACTTTCTGAAAATTTCTGCAGTTCTTATATCGGGGGATTTTTTAAGAGCTTGAGAACTTTTTAAAAAAAAAAAAACGCATAAAATTTGCAAAATCTCATCGATTCTTTATTTGAAACGTTAGATTGGTCCATGACATTTACTTTTTGAAGATAATTTCATTAAAATGTTGACCGCGGCTGCGTTTAGGTGGCCCATTCGGAAAGTCCAATTTTGGGTAACTTTTTCGAGCATTTCGGCCGGAATAGCCCGAATTTCTTCGGAAATGTTGTCTTCCAAAGCTGGAATAGTTGCTGGCTTATTTGTGTAGACTTTGGACTTGACGTAGCCCCACAAAAAATAGTCTAAAGGATTCAAATCGCATGATCTTGGTGGCCAACTTACCGGTCCATTCCTTGAGATGAATTGTTCTCCGAAGTTTTCCCTCAAAATGGCCATAGAATCGCGAGCTGTGTGGCATGTAGCGCCATCTTGTTGAAACCACATGTCAACCAAGTTCAGTTCTTCCATTTTTGGCAACAAAAAGTTTGTTAGCATTGAACGATAGCGATCGCCATTCACCGTAACGTTGCGTCCAACAGCATCTTTGAAAAAATACGGTACAATGATTCCACCAGCGTACAAACCACACCAAACAGTGCATTTTTCGGGATGCATGGGCAGTTCTTGAACGGCTTCTGGTTGCTCTTCACTCCAAATGCGGCAATTTTGCTTATTTACGTAGCCATTCAACCAGAAATGAGCCTCATCGCTGAACAAAATTTGTCGATAAAAAAGCGCGAAAAACATTTCGAACCGAACACTGATTTTGGTAATAAAATTCAATGATTTGCAAGCGTTGCTCGTTAGTAAGTCTATTCATGATGAAATGTCAAAGCATACTGAGCATCTTTCTTTTTGACACCATGTCTGAAATCCCGCGTGATCTGTCAAATACTAATGCATGAAAATCCTAACCTCAAAAAAATCACCCATTAAATATGGATGTTTGTAAAATTTAATTATAGCAAAGAATTCAAGGAAAACTAAATACAAAAATGTCATTTCTTCGAAAAATTCTGAATTCAAATGTGTATTAAAATTATTTATTTGGCTTGAGAATTTTGACTTCTTCTTTTTTGGATTAGATTTGCAAAAATAATATATTTTTAAAAACGTATGTTATTTTTTAATTTTTTGAATGATTCCCGAGAAATTTATTTAAAAAAAAAAAACTCAGAAAAACCTTAAGCCAGTAAAATTATTTACAAAATGAGTGTAGACAAAACAACACTTTATTAAGGCTGTTCACCTGCAATATTTTAGAAAAGAGAACATTTTGCTTCAAAATCGATACAAAAAGATACATTTTCAGTCAAAAATAAACTAAAAAATAGGCTGGGATGCGACCCACAATGATAACTTCCCATCCTGTCTGTCGATTTGTCTTGCTTAAAAGTTTGTAGGTTTTCATGTTTTGTTGAAAAAGTTGTCATTTGAATTATTCTTAAAAATTTTAAAATTACCAACAATATTTTGCATATAATGAAATAGATTGATTTAAAAATCTATTTTTGTTAACCAGATTTTTAGTCGAAACCAATTTTTACCAATTTTAGTAAAATTTGTTAAAAGTTTTTGTTTCTTATATAAACAAATACGTATATACATATATACATATATATATATATAAACAAAAATGTCGAAAACAATATTTCTTGGGAGACAAAATTAGTTTGAAGTCAATATTTTTAGTTTTTGAAAATATATTTTAATTCGAAAGTAAATTTTTACCAAGTTTTATTTTTTTTAGGTTTTTATTTTTTTGTAAGAAAACAGTCAATTCGATTTTTATCAAAATATTTCTTATGAGACAAAATTAGTTTGAAGCCATAACCACAATTTTTGAAAAGATATTTAAGTCGTAAATCAACTTTTACCAACTTTTTTAGGTTTTTATTTTTTATAAAAAATTCGATTTTTCTCAAAATTTTACCAGATGTTGAAAACGTTATTCTTCGTTCAACAAAATTGTTTTGGAGATAAAATCAATTTTTGTTCGTAAAGTTTTCGAGGTGACAAATATTTTTTGTTCATGTATTTTAATTCATAAAAAAACCGTTAATTGGAATTTTTTCCAAAAATATATTTGTTTGGTATGACGTTACAATATTATATAATATAAAATTTGTCAAGTCTCTAGCGTTATTGGTTCGTGAGATATTTAGGGTTAACCAAAATGTTCACCTTTTTTAAATTGCTATTGTAAAAAACCACCCACTCAATTTTTTGGAAAATCCTTTCTGCATCTTTCTGCCTTATTATCTGTATAACGAAATTTATTTGAAGTCGATATCTTAACTGGTTCTTGAGCTATGGACGACGAAAAAACGTCGCGAACGTACGGACCTACAAACGTACGTACACACGCACACACAGACATATTTTTAAAATTCTTTTATTTCGACTTTAGGGATCTTGAAACGTCGAGAAATGTCAAAATTTTCAATTCGACAGTTCGGACCCATTGCAATAACTTCATATGGGAAGTTAAAAATAAAAAAGTGACAGTAATAACGTAAGCTTTCTGTTTAAATCGAATTAAAATCTATTATTTTTTATCAACCTTGCGCCACATACTGTAATGTTGATTGGCTTACAATACAAACTTATTCGTATTCATAACAAACAACAAAAATTTCATGTACGCATTTTTTTCGTTGTTAAAGATATCACTGGCGCTTTTACCACCTATAGATACGTCTATAACATTTATATGCATTTCATACCCTCACATCACTTACTTGATTTTGATAATGAAGCGCCCACCCACTCTTCTGGCTATAATATTTTCTGAAATAGCTTCAAACTATGTGCCGATAGCAAAATCCTAAATAAAAATCAGAAAATGCTGCATTTGAAGCTTCTCTTTGATTGAAATGAAAAACACAAAAACAAAAACTAATTAATTCCATTTGGGTTTTTGGCAAAAATAAAAACAGATAAAAGTAATGTGGAGGGAAAAATCGAACTCAAAACCAAAACATAGCGAATTTTATCAATGATATATTCAAAGAATAAATGATTTTCAATGCCAATAAAATCGTAGGTAGGTGGTGTACGAATATATGTACAATGCTGTATGGCAAAGGAATGTGATGTGAATACATATACCTAGTGTACCTACACACAAAAAAAAAATAAAATAATTATTGTGATGGTGCGGCGCTTTTATCCTATTTCTATTTATAAATACATAGATAGATCGATTAAGGATAAAAGGTAGGATGATTTATGTAGTAGGTAGGTATTTGTAATAAATTTTTGGAATAAACTATGTACATAGTAAAAAATAAAACCTTCATTGATTAATGGAAAAAAAAGGCAGAGGTGTTAAATCAAAATGGAAATACAAATCCTAAAAATACATTCAAAAATCAATATTAAATGGAATTTCCTTCTGAAAAGTTTTCAATGAAATTATAAAAATCAACAACTTCAAACAGCTTTTGACTTTTGAAATTTGTAAACATGAAAAAAAGCCGTAGTTTTTACAAAAAAGACATTTGAAGCTGAATTCTCAATATTAGTGAGTTTTAGAGTTTAGGTTTACATACAGAAATATTTCAACTGAAACATACTAAGCCATTAACATCAAGCATGGAAAAAATTAAGTTATTGCGTTTCAACGATTTTTTACGTTTACTCAAGTAAAATTTAAGAAATTTGCAAACAAAATATTTTAAAAACTAACAGTTGGGAGTGAAGTTGTACTTTATTTAGAACAATTCGTTTTTATTGTTTTGGAAATGTTTGCTTTAATATTTTTGAACACATGATGTTATGGAGTTAAAATGTTTAAATGTTTTTTATTGAATTGGAATACATAACATAAAGGGTGATTTTTTAACTATTATCTTTTTGGCAACTCTGGTTTAAACAGCTGACGCACGTTTCGTGTTTTGTTTCACTGTCAAACATCTTCAGTTTGGTCTATAATTTAACCATTTATCGTCTTACAAACTTACAAAGCTTGCAAATTATTGAATTTTATTATCAAAATGCGTGCTCTGTTAAGAAAGTTCATCGCACGCTTCTTCCAGCGAGCAACGAAGCTCATTTTTCGCTCAATGGGTACGTAAATAAGCAGAATTGCTGATTTTGGAGTGAATATCAGCCAGAAGCATTGCAAGAGCTACCAATGCATCCAGAAAAAGTCACAGTTTGGTGCGGTTTATGGGCTGGTGGCATCATTGGGCCGTACTTCTTCAAAGATGATGCGAATCGTAACGTAACTGTGAATGGTGAGCGCTACCGTGAGATGATATCCAACTTTTTTTTGCCCAAAATGCAAGAGCTTGTTCTTGTTTTATTATCTAACAAAGAGAATTGAAGAGGGTCACATCGCTCTGAAGTGCGAATTTTACCTTAGCGATATTTTTTATAAGTAATTTTAACAAAAATAATTTTTGTCTTTGTTGTAAAATTTGCTACGTTTCCCCTTCAATTTGAACTTTCACCCTTTGTTGTGAAAATTTTCAAAAACACTTACTTAAAGGTCTTATGAAAATATTCAATTTGACAGCACAATAACCCCCCGCCCCCCGCAAAACATTTAGTGGCTTCCTTATTTTCGTACCGTAGTCCACTAGCAGAGGTAAACTAAACCAAAATAAAAGTACAAGAAAAGCTTTGCATTTTCCTAAGGACATAAGTTCAACTTATTTAAAAAAAATTGTTACATGGTTCGAATAAAAGGCGGCAAATACGCCCTTTTCCTCTGGCTCATACGTTTTTTGCGGAAATTGAATTTAAAAAAAGAAATGTAGATATATTTGTTAAAAATCAAAAACGAAAATTTTAGAATTTCTGATCTTTAAATATTATTCAGACTATATGAGAGCTTTTGCATACAAAAATTATTAAAATTGGTTGATGAGTTCCTGAGAAAATTTTTAAACAAAGTAATCCTTCTGCAGAAACACAAATACATATTTTTTTTATTGAAAGCAACCAATTTAAGAAAAAAAATTTAGAGATAATTTGTTGAAAATCTATCGATTCATTTTTGATAAAATTCGAATTTTTGATTTTGACTAAAAAATTTGTATGGAATGTAGGGGCGAGGACAAACAGACGGACGGAATCGGGAGACCCACTTTTTTCAACTTCTCTACCATCGTACTGTCATAAAAAATAAATAAATTGGGTGGCGCAACAGTCCGTTGAGAAATAGGGCCTATAGGGCCTATAGTGACTTACAACTCTCAACCATTCCTGTGGCGAGTACTGTTGTCAGGGATGGAGGGGACCTACAGTTTTAAGCCGAATCCGAACGGCAAATTTGAGAAAGAACTATTCATGACAAGAATTACTCTTGGAAGAATTGTCAATTCCTCACAAGAGGCAGTACCCGTGAAAAAAACTTTAGATGGCATAGGCAGGGATCGAACCCAAGACCTCTGGCATGACAGTCCAACGCACTAACCATCATGCAACGGGTACTGTCATGCTTGACTAAAATCTCGAGTTCAAATTTTTTACAAATGCAAAACTTGTCATATAGTTCCTATATGTGTCGAAAGTAATAATGTATATTTAAACCTATTGGAAACATGATTTTTTCAAAACTTTATGCTTATTTCAAACAAATATTATAAAAATTAGTACGAAAATTTCATTACGAAATTTTTCGAAAACCAAAACTTTGTTGATGAAAATTGGAAAATATATAATAAAGTCGAAGCATTCATAAAAACACTTTAAAAAGTGCAATAGGATATTATTTTCAAATTAGAAAAATAAAATTTTTACTCGATATATCTCTATTTTACCCTAAAACTGCCCTCTTCCAACATTTCGTGATAAAATTTAAGCAAGCTGTCATACGGGACTTTGACAAATGTAAATTAATTTGGTATTTGGTTTCTTTATGAAGAAACAAAAAAATACTACACAAACATTGAAGAGGGAAATAAAATGACGTTTATTGATTTAGATAATTATTGGAGAAACATATTAAAAATGAAATTAAGTTATAAACGGTGAATTATTAACTTCCCATAGGAAGTTATTGTAAATGAAAATTTTGACATTTCTCGACGTTTCAAGGTCCCTAGAGTCAAAATAAAAGATTTTTAGAAAGATGTCTGTGGTGCGTGTGTACGTACGTTCGTACGTCCGCGTGTTCGCGACGTTTTTTTCGTCGTCCATAGCTCAAGAACCAGAAGAGATATCGACTTCAAATAAATTTTGTTATACAGATAATAAGGCAGAAAGATGCAAAAAGGGCTCTCAAGAAAATTGCGTGGGTGGTTTTTTACCATAGCAGTTTAAAAATAAGGTTAAAATTTTGGTTTACTCTAAATATCTTACGAACCAAAAACGCTAGAGACTTGAATTAAATTTTATATAATACATTGTAACGTGATATCAAACAAGTATATTTTTTAAAAAATCCAATTAACAGTTTTTTTTATAAATAAAAAAAAACTGAAAAAAAAAATTTGTCACCTCGAAAATTTTACGAATACAAAATGATTTTATCACCAAAACAGTTTTGTGCAAAGAAAATTAACGTTTTCAACATCTGGTAAAATTTTGAAAAAAATTGAATTGACAGTTTTTTATAAAAACTAAAAACCTAAAAAAAAAACATTACTCAAAGTTGGTAAAAATTGAATGTCGACTCAAATATCTTTTTTAAATTTGAGATTATGGCTTCCAACTTATTTTAACTTATAAGAAATATTGTTTTCAACATGCTGAAAAATGTTGAGAAATATCGAATTGACAGTTTTTTTTACAAAAAATAAAAACTTAACAAACAAATTAATAAAAGTTGGTAAAAATTGAATTTCGACTCAAATATCTTTTTAAAAATTTGAAATATTAGCTTTAAACTACTTTTTGCTTTTGAAAAATATTGTTTCCAACATTCAATAAAATTTTGAGAAAAATCGAATTGACAGTTTTTTTACAAAAAATAAAAACTTAAAAGAAAATTAAACAAAAGTTGGTACAAATTAACTGTCGACTCAAATATCTTTTCATAACTTTGATATATTGGCTTTAAACTACTTTAATCTTTTAAAAAATATTGTTGTCAACATTCAGTAAAATTTTGAGAAAAATCTAGTTGACAGGTTTTTTACAAAAAATAAAAACCTAACAAAAAAAACAATACTTAAACTTGGTAAACATTTATTACGACTCAAAAAGCTTTTCAAAAATTAAAAATATTGTCTTCAAACTCCTTTTATTTCACAGAAAATATTGTTTTCGATATTCAGTATTTTTTTTTTATAAAAATCCAACAATGCGTTTTTTCATAAAAAAAATAAAATCTACAAAAAATAGTACGCAAATTTGGTAAAAATTGATGTACGGTTCTTGATATCTCTCAAATTAATTTCAAATATTGTTGGTAATTTTAAAATTTTTAAGAATAATTCAACTAACAACTTTTTTAACCCAACACGAAAACCTACAAACTTTTAATCAAATCAATTTGTACAAAGAAAACGCTATTTTAAACAAGTAGTCTAGAAAAATTAGATGTTCATTTAAAAAATTCCGACAAACCTGAATTTTGGAGGACAGCTTCATCTTAACCCTCTACACCGAAATTCAACTTTGTCAGAAATGTTCGTAGTAAGGCAATTCTGTTGTCTTATTTTCCTTCACCAAAGTTAAAGTTAACAGATTTAAATCTTGAGTAATTTCAAATGGAAACTCTAAAGTGTCTCCAGTGAATTGAAGGCCGTTAAAAGCTCTAATTTTGAATTCACGTCATTTCAACGAAACAATTCAGACTCAGCATAATTTCTATTTTTACATTAAATATACAAACAAAATTAAGAACTTATAACTTGCAACTGGTAGTTTTTTTTTGTTTTTTTTTTTTTTCAATAATAAAAACAGCGCATGTCAATATCCTTGTACGAATTTATCCCTCCATCTCGTAAACTTATTCAGCACTTCAACAACACTAACAAAAAAGTAAAAGAAAAACATAAGTTTTATTAGATATTTAAAAAGACTCTACAAGAGTAAAGGATTTGTAAGCTTTTTGCTTTAGAAATCAAATGATTTCTTCATATTTTTATCGTTCATTCAGGTTTTAAAATATCTACTCATTTCGTATATCTAAAAAAAATTAGGGAGGGGAATGAGAAAGGGGTGGTATGGTAGTAAAGTTGGTATTGTGTTTGGAAGTTGGAATTTATTTTTAGATCATCAACAACAGCATCATGGATGTTGGGAAGATTAAATAATAAGGAAGACAATGATATAAAAATGCTAAGCACGCACTCAATATAGGGGCTTCTAATGTGCTTTGTTGTATTTATTTTAATATTAAGTTGCTAAGTTATTTTTAACATGGTTATTTGATTCTATGGTAATGATATTAAATTTTGTTTTCTTTTTTCTTTTCTTTTATGTTTTTTTTTGGTGTTTGTTCATTATGGAAAATCATTGTTATCAAATTAAAAGTAAAGTACGTTTATTCATATAGATAAATGAGTAATCCAAGTTTGAGAAAAAAGACCGTCCTTAAGAAAATATGTATAATTTACACGCCTGTTGGCTTAGTAAAAATCTTAACAAGGTTAAAATTTTGAAGACTAAGAACTGTTTAATTGACAGTTAAACTTTTTTTAGAATATTAAAAAAAAAGTTGGTCCAAATTAAAAATTTTTGCAATGAAGCCATCATTCCACAATCCGCAGCAAAATGTCAATTTTTGTAGGTGCATTTGTTTCTCAACAGTAAAATGCGGGTTTTTCGAGCCCGAAATAATGTAAGATTCAAGCAGGACGATAAATAAGCGAATGTTCAAGAACCTTCAATTTACTCAGTCAATTGAACCTTATTTTCGAATAATCAAAGTTCTTCTTCAATAATTTTTTCATGAAAGTGCAGTTCCAGATTCAAATTAAAAAAAAAAGAGGCTGGGATGCGACCCACACTGCAAACTTCCCATCCCGTCTGTCGATTTGTCTTGCTTCAAAGTTTGTAGGTTTTCGTGTTGGGTTAAAAAAGTTGTTAGTTGAATTATTCTTAAAAATTTTAAAATTACCAACAATATTTTTCATATAACGAAATAGTTTAGTTTGGAAATCTAGTTTTGTTAAATAGATTTTTAGTGAAAAACAAATTTTTACCAATTTTAGTAGCATTTCTTAAATTTGTACTAATCAGACGAATTAAATTAATTTGAGAGATATCAAGAACCGAACATCAATTTTTACCAAATTTGCGTACTATTTCTTGTAGATTTTATTTTTGTATGAAAAAATGGACTGTTGGATTTTTATAAAAACCACTGAATATCGAAAACAATATTTTCTGTGAAATAAAAAAAGTTTGAAGACAATATTTTTAATTTTTGAAAAGCTATTTGAGTCGAAAGTAAATTTTTACCAAATTTTAGTATTGTTTTTTTGTTAGGTTTTTATTTTTTGTAAAAAAAACTGTCAATTAGATTTTTATCAAAATTTTACTGAATGTTGAAAACAATTTTTCTTAAAAGATAAAAGCCAATATCTCAAAGTTTTGAAAAGATATTTGCGTCGAAAATCAATTTTTACCAACTTTTGTTAAATTTTCTTTTAAGTTTTTATTTTTTGTAAAAAAAAACTGTCAAATCGATTTTTCTCAAAATTTTACTGCATATTGACAACATTATTTTTCAAAAGGTAAAAGTAGTTAAAACCCAATATCTCAAATTTTTAAAAAGATATTTGAGTCGAAAATCAATTTTTACCCACTTTTATTAATTTTTTTGTTTAGGTTTTTATTTTTTGTAAAAAAAACTGTCAATTCGATTTTTTTCAAAATTTGTCCTAATGTTGAAAACAATAATTCTTATAAGTTAAAATTCGTTGGAAGCCATAATCTCAAAATTTTTGAAAAGATATTTGAGTCGAAAATCAATTTTTACCAACTTTTGTTAAATTTTCTTTTAAGATTTTATTTTTTGTAAGAAAACTATCAATTGGATTTTTTTCAAAATTTTACTGAATGTTGAAAACAATATTTTTTGAAAGATAAAAGTAGTTTTAAGCCAATATCTCAAAGTTTTGAAAAGATATTTGAGTCGAAATTCAATTTTTACCAACTTTGAGTAATGTTTTTTTTTAGGTTTTATTTTTTATAAAAAAACTATCAATTCGATTTTTCTCAAAATTTTACCAGAGATCAGAAACATTATTCTTCAAAATTGCACAAAATTGTTTTGGAGATAAAATCATTTTGTATTCGTAAAATTTTCGAGGTGACAATTTTTTTTTCAGTTTTTTTGATTTATAAAAAAAACTGTTAACTGGATTTTTTTCAAAAAATATACTTGTTCGGTATCACGTTACAATATATTATATAAAATTCAATTCAAGTCTCTAGCATTTTTGGTTCGTAAGATATTAAGGGTTAACCAAAATGTTCACCTTTTTTTTAAACTGCTATGGTAAAAAAACCACCCACGCAATTTTCTTGAGAGCCCTTTCTGCATCTTTCTGCCTTATTATCTGTATAACAAAATTTATTTGAAGTCGATATCTCTTCTGGTTCTTGAGCTATGGACGACGAAAAAAACGTCGCGAACACGCGGACGTATGAACGTACGTACACACGCACCACAGACATCTTTCTAAAAATCTTTTATTTCGACTCTAGGGATCTTGAAACGTCGAGAAATGTCAAAATTTTCAATTTGACAAATCGGACCCATTACAATAACTTCCTATGGGAAGTTAAAAAAGTAAGTATACGCCCAAGTGTAAAACTGTTGGGCATATTTATTGTCATATTGGGGCAGTTATTTTCTAGACCTATGTTATATAAATTTTTTTTATAATTCAAGGAAGTAAATCAAAATATTAAATTCATCAATTTCTATCTGCTAATTTTTTCTAATTTAAAAAAAATTTTTAAAAAATCTGTGTAGGTATGAAAATTAACCAAGCCATTTTAAGATTCTAATTTCTCCTCCAAATGAAAACAAAATTTTGCTGTCCAACTTACATGACCTTGATGATTTTTGACTTTTATTTATGTTGTTTGGTTATAACACAGTTGTATCATACCACTCCCGCCACCTTCTGTACAGGAAAACTTCATTATGCCCAACCTGAAAGAGTTCCTTTTGTTTTCCCTCTGTACATAATATGATGTAAAATAAGCTACGCTAAAAACGGCTAATTAATGAATCATTTATTTATAAGTATACACTACGCATAATGACAACATACATACACATATTATAATAACACCCTTAAATAAACCCTTGACAAGGACGAAATAAATTTAAAACTGTAGGTACTCCTCCTCATCATCCGAAAACACGTGTCGCGTACCAAGCCAATCTATCGGGTGATTTTTTAAGAGCTTGAGAACTTTTTTAAAAAAAAAAACGCATAAAATTTGCAAAATCTCATTGATTCTTTATTTGAAACGTTAGATTGGTCCATGACATTTACTTTTTGAAGATAATTTCATTTAAATGTTGACCGCGGCTGCGTCTTAGGTGGTCCATTCGGAAAGTCCAATTTTGGGTAACTTTTTCGAGCATTTCGGCCGGAATAGCCCGAATTTCTTCGGAAATGTTGTCTTCCAAAGCTGGAATAGTTGCTGGCTTGTTTGTGTAGACTTTAGACTTGACGTAGCCCCACAAAAAATAGTCTAAAGGCGTCAAATCGCATGATCTTGGTGGCCAACTTACCGGTCCATTTCTTGAGATGAATTGTTCTCCGAAGTTTTCCCTCAAAATGGCCATAGAATCGCGCCATCTTGTTGAAACCACATGTCAACCAAGTTCAGTTCTTCCATTTTTGGCAACAAAAAGTTTGTTAGCATTGAACGATAGCGATCGCCATTCACCGTAACGTTGCGTCCAACAGCATCTTTGAAAAAATACGGTCCAATGATTCCACCAGCGTACAAACCACACCAAACAGTGCATTTTTCGGGATGCATGGGCAGTTCTTGAACGGCTTCTGATTGCTCTTCACTCCAAATGCGGCAACTTTGCTTATTTACGTAGCCATTCAACCAGAAATGAGCCTCATCGCTGAACAAAATTTGTCGATAAAAAAGCGGATTTTCACATTTCGAACCGAACACTGATTTTGGTAATAAAATTCAATGATTTGCAAGCGTTGCTCGTTAGTAAGTCTATTCATGATGAAATGTCAAAGCATACTGAGCATCTTTCTCTTTGACACCATGTCTGAAATCCCGCGTGATCTGTCAAATACTAATGCATGAAAATCCTAACCTCAAAAAAATCACCCATTACAAAAAAACCCCATTGAAGCCCGTATAGGTATAATTGAGCACTCAACAAGTTGATTAAAATGGAAAGCCCCCAGAAGGATAATAAGGCAATCTATGTAGCCATACACCGCTTCGCGCCGATTTTATTTTGATGTCCCATACCTACATATATAAGTTTCGAAATAAATTGAAACTCCAGACAAAATTGCCATGTAATTTGTTGTAACATGGTTGTTGATATTGTTCGTATTCATTTTGTTCTGCAACTTTGTGCTTCTGTCTCCAATTTCCAAATCACATCATATATAGCACCCCAAATTAAAGACGAACTTGACAAAAACCTACCAGATAAATTAGGTCGAGCGAGACCATATCACCGGGTTTATAGTATAGGTATAGCTACCTATACCTCTATAAAACATATGCGATGCGTATGGCTTTTTGTTGAATCCTCATCACGCATTGACGCGGCCGGCGGTTTTGTCTAGGAATTAGGCAAGCAAAACATTCCACAATTCACATAGCTATCCTTGTACCGAATCTAAACATCTACACTGCTTAAGCGTATATGTACGCCAGAGAGAGGATTGTATAGCAAAATCGCATTAACTAGATTGAATTATTAGAGAGATAGGACGAATTGCTTTTCGGAAGCAATTCCAAAGCAGTAAAATTCCTCTGATAGGCTATTAATCTCATAGTGATACTATTTACGTAAATAAGACCACATAGGCTTTTGGTTCGAGATTCGGCTCGACTGAAGTGATAGGTTCCTTGTGATGATGTACGTATAGAAGGTATATTATAATGTATTTTATTTGGTAGACGTTCCAACAAAATGGTGTAATTTGTATTCAAAAGTAAAATAAATTGATTTTTTATGGTTTCAGTTGCTTTACTTTACTATTATAACATCTTTATTCTACTAATTTGATGAATTCGAGATAAGCCGATTAATAATTCATTTATGATTAAATATCTGTTTAAACATTGAACACTAGAGTAATAAGAAGTGATAAGATAAGTGATAGGCATTATGTTTGCTTAGGATATCTTATCTAGCAAACATGAACACATACAAATTGAGATAACAAGAAACTGCTTTGCTTGCGCTTGGGTTCAGAGTTTGTGTGTGTGTTTCTGTTATCACTTATCGATATCACGAACAAAATAGTATATATAAGCGTAGGTTAAGATTTTATAAGGCAGTTCGAATAAAAGGCATACCGACCTTACAACTCGGCGTTTTATTTTTTTAACTCGCGGTTCATAAATTTCCCCCCACCAGAGGTAAGGGATTTTGAACACTATTGTCTGTGTTAAATGCATAGGCGACGATGTTGCAGTTAACATACCTGACGACATTGAAGTATTTTGTACGTTTGTTTTCGACTGTACACACGTC
Source organism: Eupeodes latifasciatus (assembly GCA_920104205.1). NCBI lineage: Eukaryota > Metazoa > Arthropoda > Insecta > Diptera > Syrphidae > Eupeodes > Eupeodes latifasciatus. Next base: position 150,461,504 of record OV049926.1, on the reverse strand, counting down.
ATTGTAGTTGTCGCACTCAAAAAAATATCCTGGTTCTATTTATCAGATTTCTTGTTAGATTCTATCGGAAAAACTGATAACGAGATTCTCCCAGGCCTTCCGATAGAATATATCAGTCTCTCCTGGTAACCCGTACCAGGAAAAATAATTTCCCCTCCGACAGAATATTATAAGAATTACTGATAAGATGTACCAGTTGCCTGATACAATCTAACAGGAAAAGATAATCATTTTCCTGGTACTTGCTACCAGCTTCATAGAGGAAATATATTATCTAGAGTCCCGACTTAATGGGTTTGCTCTCTTTCGGCCTACAAGCTAAATTGAGAGGATTTTGTCCATAAGGATAAGCATGTGTTAGTTGTCCCGTGCATTTCTTATGGGAAAAAGCCATTATGAATGTAGTTGGTATGGAATTTTGTGCCCATATTGCTCAACAGCGGGGAAAAAACTATGAGGTGAACTCAGCCGTTCAAAAAAGAGATCCGTTGAATTCAAAAATTGAAAAATTAATGCAATATTTAAAGAAAAATTAATTTTGCAACTTCCTTTCAGTGAAAACTGTACTAAAAATAATATTTGACTGCTTTTGGCAAACAAATTCTATGATTTTTATGAAAAATTTTGATAAAAACAGAAATAATCATGCAGAAAGTATAAGCGCACCATAGAACTACAATGCGAACGTGGCCTAATTTGAAATTAACCCAGTTTTGACAGATTAACAACGAGGTGAGTATTTTGACAATTCTACGAAAATGTAAACAAAACAAAATTAATTCCCAGCAATGCAAACGAAGGTAAAACAATTTAAATACTAAATACTAAGTAAATATTAATTTATTGAAATAAAAATATATAATGAATTTGCACCTAATTTAATCCTCAGATAAGAAAAAACCAAGGAGAATGTTGCAAGCAAAGACTTTCCTTAATCGGGCTTTAGAAATCGACCAGTTCTACTTTCCGGCCGTATCAGCGATGGCAGGGATTCTTTAATCTGAGGGAGAAACACAGGAGGCCATTAAACTGTCGAAAAAACAAGCCGCCAGCTATCCCAGTTGCAAGCTTTTCACAGTGCTAGGAGATATTTTAAGTAGCGAAAAAGATTTGGATGGTGCTCTAGAGTACTACACCATTGCTCTTAGGTTTATATAACAAAAAAAAAAGTGAACATTTTTAAGGTACAAAAGTTTGTTTAATTTTTTTTAAGCATGGAACATCATGTGTCACCATGTGCAATGCAAAGCACTTCTTTCAGCCATCGACCGACAGGCCAAGAATTGCAATGTGTACAAGCCATTCCTCGTGATTTAATCTGCAATCCACCGAGAATTGGCCAATTGTTCTATTTCAATATATTCGCAAGCGATACAATTTGCGAGAAAATTGCAGATGAGTATCTTTCTTGTACATGTTTTGCAGAATTCTGTGATGTAGCTGGTAAGGATATTTGTATAAATAATAAAATAAGAACCATCCTAAATTTGTCTCTTTTTAATTGAAGGTCTCTTGAATTTTAATAAAATGCCTCCCAATTCATGATATATTGCTGTCGATTCCGTCAACATCTTCAATTCAAACCCGACTCGAAAATTACTCCATTAATGGTAACTGACTGTTAGATTTTTATAAACAAAAATTACTGAATGTTGAAAACAATATTTTTTATAAAATAAAATTAATTTGAATCCTTTAAGGTATTTATTTTTTTTTAACTGTCAATTCGATTTTTCTCATAATTGTACCTGATATCAAAAACGTTATTCTTCGATGCACAAAATTGTTTTGGAGATAAAACCATTTTTAATTGGATTTTTGTTATTGGATTAATTGGATTTTTGTCCAAAAATATATTTGTTTAGTAACACTTCACAATATATGTATAACATAAAATTTAATTGAAGTGTCTAGGGCTAACCAAAATGTTCACCTTTTTTTTAAACTGCTATGGTAAAAAAAACCACCCACGCAATTTTCTTGAGAGCCCTTTCTGCATCTTTCTGCACTATTATTTGTATAACAAAATTTATTTGAAGTCGATATCTCCTCTGGTTCTTGAGCTATGGACGACGAAAAAAACGTCGCGAACGTAAGTACACCCGCACGCTCAGACATCTTTCCAAAAATCTTTTATTTCGACTCAATTTGATGACAACTTTATTTTCAGAAGTGCGATTTAACTACTCCTGGTTACTTTGAATGGGATTATGTTAGGCCATTGGTATAAGCCAAGAAACCAGCAACTCTTGAAGCATTGGAAGTCAAAATTCAAGCCACCATTGACGACATACGGTAAAATTTAATGGAAAAAGTAGTTACTAGTTGGACTGATCGAATAAACGACGTAAATCGTAGCCTCGTGTTGTATTTATCTTGGAAGTTCACAACCTAAGTTTTCATATTAAATTAATATATATGATCAATAAGAGGCATTAGTTTAACGAAATTGTCACTTTTACTGTTTTTGCGAGATTCATTCTCTTGAAATTCATATTTAAATCTTAGTTCTAGAGCATCCAAAGCAATTTCACCTTAAAAAGTAGATTTCTTCAATCATAAAGATCTGGTATAGATCTAAAAAGTATTCGTATTTCATAGATAATCAATTTAAAAAGAAATAAACACTTAACACACTTTTATGTATGTGCGTCAAAAAAATAAGATGAGATTAAAGATGAGTTTCATGTTTTCAGTTTGTTAAGCCACAAAGTGGAAACCGAAACCGCTAAAATACAATTTAGTTTTTATATATAATAAATAAATAATTTGAAATACAAGGGGTCATATTTAATAACTCAATACGATAACCAACAATTATCTCCCAGTGTGAGGTCAAGACCCTTACGACACCACCACCACCCCTGGATTCGCTATTCTTGTTGTTGGCATTACAGAAAGCTGCAGTTTTGTGTTTCTTAGTGGAAGACAATTTTCAAAAATCGAATTATGAAGATTTGATGTTGCTATGAACCGAAGCACAGTCGAAAGCTTTTGAACGTGTCTTGAAGTTTTTAAAAGAACATTAAATTTCAGAAAAAATTTGGTGCGCTGAAAAATTATTTCAAGTCATTTATCCGTTGCCTAAAATAAAAGTTAAAGCTGCCACGTTCCACGAATCAAGTCTAATACAAACATTATTTGAGCTTCATTTTTCGCTTGTTTCCTCTATCCGAATTCAAATCAAACTGACTAAATATTGTCAAATAACAATCACTTGCAAACCGATTTCCATTTAATTGAAAGGTATCAACAAAATTATGCTCGACTTACAATGGAAGAGGAGGAAACAGTTTTTCACCTTCTCTGTACTGTACATGCCCTGCTATAGCTCAAAAACGCAAGAATTACCTAGGAGAATTCTTCTATAACGATCTCAATCATATTGAGATAATCAGTCTTTCACGTTTCGTAAGGGACTCAAACTGGTTTCATTAAGCTTAGGAGGAAGCCTCAATATTCATGTGGTATCACAATGGGCCATTAAACTGGCCTAAGTGTGTCCTATTCCATCACGGACAGCCACTTTAACCTAACATAATCTACAATGGAACCAAATGGCGCACTGCGACGTCTGTCCTCCACTTTTGTCTGTCGTGGCGGTTTTATTTTGGTTTATCAACCGGCCTTCCTAACTTCCAAGCCGCTTATTGACACTAGACTATGGAATACCTCTTCTGAAAATCGGTAATCGGCTGATGAATTCGAAAGAGGATCGTAAGAAGACAAAGCTACGACGCAGAAGTGTTTGTTACCTTTTGCTGTTCATTCCGCCCTCTACCCAACCCTATAAAAGGCCTTTCTTTTAATAGCATAATAATTTTATTCCCGACAGTTTTTGATTGAATTCCAAATTACAACAAAAAGTAGTAGGTATTAGTAGTTTTTTTTAAGATTTACTTTATTCTCTTTTATTGTTTGCTAGTTCTTTTTTCAGTTTTTGAGTTTTCTTATGTAATCTTACTTAAGAAAGAAATGCTCTTCAAAAGTGACTCGATCGATCTTAATTTTTAATCATTTCAAAAAGCACGCTTTCTAAAATAAAATTTTAAAAATGCATGTGTTTTGTTTTCGTTTGGTTATTCAGAATAGAGTAAAGAGTTTAAGCGCATACCTACGGTTATTTTGTTTTTCTTTAAATGATTCGTACATATCGATTACAGTTTTTGTTTTTCTTTTATTTGTTTGTTTTCTATTTTTTTGTTTTAACTTTTATATCGTACTCTTATTAATTAAATTTCTTTTTTCATTAATCTCTCACATATTGATGGTTTTAAGGTGAGGCTGCATTTAGTTTCTCTTTGAAGATGTTAATTGGGATACTAATACGCTATGGTGGAAAATTAACAATTACACTTTAAGCCTGGAAGGTGGACAAGAATTTCGATACGACTTCCTTGAGTTTTCCATCGACAGTTGGGGAGATTTGACCTTCAGTGGCGATTTGGTTGAGCAGGCTCTGTTCGCTGGTCTTGATGTGTTGCAAGAATTCCTTCTCGAACTTGGTGATCTTGGCGGGGTCCATTTTTCCAAATGACCACGGACACCACAGTAGATGACAGCAACCTGTGAAAGGAGAAATCAGACATTTTAAAAGATACTCCAAATAAAAATGTATTAAAACGCACTTGATCTTCAATGGACATTGGCACATATTGTCCTAGCTTCAACAGTTCAGTAAGACGAACACCACGGTTCAACAATTGTTGGGTGGCAGCATCCAAATCTGAACCGAACTGGGCGAAGGCAGCGACCTCACGGTACTGGGCCAACTCCAACTTCATGGAACTCCATAATGGTTGTGGTCATATCGTGCATAGTTGGGTTAGTTAGCTTGAGGATCGATTGAGTGGACGTGCCAGGCTTCAGTGGCTTTTCACAACGCACAAGCAGAACGTCGGGCACATGATAGTTAGCGAACAATTGAATGCGATACTTGATTGACCCTGAATGGTACTCCGGCTTGATGGCATTGTGTTCGCATTGTCGACAACGCGGAGATCGCTTGACCCACAAACACTTCCGCTGCGGATAGAGGTTGTTCACACTGAATTGTTGTGACTATAAAGAAATTAATTTTCATTATATAAGGAAATCTCAAATGGAAGTTGACTTAATGTTTTTGATGTTGATTTTCTGTGTGAAAATCGATGGATTCAACTCGCCGACATCGTCAGTAGCTGCCGAGGGACTGATCTGAATCTGTTTGGCCTTTTGGGGATTCTTGTCGGGCCAGCCCATTTGCCTCCGAATGATTGCCACCGTTAAGCCAGTGCGATCCTTAGGAGCAAAATGAATGGATTAGTTTTAGATTTAATATTTGAATTCACCTAATTTACAGTCAAGGTTGGAAATTTTTTGGAGTCTTCCTGCGATTGTTGTCTTCTTTTTCTTGCAGAACTACCGACTAGTAGTACTCTTTACACCTAGAAGATGAAGATTAAGCGAATGTTTCGATTCGTACTTACTCAATTTATCTCCGTGCGCTTTTGTGTCGTTTTTTGAGCCGCTTGCATTTTATTTCTTGGCAGCTGATGAATAGGCCGAGTTGGCAGTTGCTGCTATTATGTATATCGTTCCAACACCAACACTCAGCTGCTGGGAGAAGGGCGTTAGCGGTCGAATATTGCATGGCAAAACTTCCACTTGCATCATTGACTTGGTGGTGTTGTTGCTGCTAGTTTTGTTGCATTGAATCCGTTTGACCATTGGTAGAGATGGTGACACCTCCACCGTCAACGCATACAAACACAATGGGCAGTACCTGTCGTTAAAAACATTGATTATATTTTCTTAAGAGAAATATAATATATTAAAACTTGCCTGCAAATCAGCGCCTTGTTTGCTTTGTCTTCCAGATTTCTCCAGGGAAATTGCTTCCTGCATTGTGGTATATTATTGGCAGTATCTAAAATGAAAACACAAACTATAAAATAAATCGATTATTGTTGCACCTCCTTCACTGCAATTTGACTTACTTTTTATTCAATGAACTGAACTTGTATATACTTTCTTCATTATAAGGAATTTTGGTCTGAAAAATATCAAATTATATTAAATATCAAAACAATTAACAAAAACTTACTCTTCAAATCCGAAATCCATTGTTTTGTTTTGCAAAATTGATTGTCATTTTTGACAGGTCACAAAAATTCCATAAGTTTCTATTTTAGCCCAATCCTTCATTTTGTTTTTTTTTCCTCACTCACATGTATTCACCGATAGCGAATTTGAGAGAGTTCACCTCGAATTTGAGAGAGTTCACCACGAATAAAATTTGAGGGTGTTTCAGGTAGGACGGGTACCGGTCGGGACTCTAGATAATATATTTCCTCTATGACCAGCATACTGGTAGTATTTACCAGAAATATTATTTTTTTTCTGGTAGAATGTACCTGTATTCTGGTACAATTTACCAGGCCTCCGGGTACTTTTCCTGGTACCTGCTACCAGCATACTGGTAGTATTTACCAGAAATATTATTTTTTCCTGGTAGGATGTACCTGTATTCTGGTACAATTTACCAGGCCTCCGGGTACTTTTCCTGGTACCTGCTACCAGCATACTGGTAGTATTTACCAGAAATATTATTTTTTCCTGGTAGAATGTACCTGTATTCTGGTACAATTTACCAGGCCTCCGGGTACTTTTCCTGGTACCTGCTACCAGCATACTGGTAGTATATACAAGAAATATTATTTTTTCCTGGTAGAATGTACCTGTATTCTGGTACAATTTACCAGGCCACCGGGTACTTTTCCTGGTACCTGCTACCAGCATGCTGGTAGTATTTACCAGAAATATTTTTTTTTTCTGGTAGAATGTACCTGTATTCTGGTACAATTTACCAGGCCACCGGGTACTTTTCCTGGTACCTGCTACCAGCATACTGGTAGTATTTACCAGAAATATTTTTTTTTCCTGGTAGAATGTACCTGTATTCTGGTACAATTTACCAGGCCTCCGGGTACTTTTCCTGGTACCTGCTACCAGCATACTGGTAGTATTTACCAGAAATATTTTTTTTTTTCCTGGTAGAATGTACCTGTATTCTGGTACAATTTACCAGGCCTCCGGGTACTTTTCCTGGTACCTGCTACCAGCATACTGGTAGTATTTACCAGAAATATTATTTTTTCCTGGTAGAATGTACCTGTATTCTGGTACAATTTACCAGGCCTTCGGGTACTTTTCCTGGTACCTGCTACCAGCATACTGGTAGTATTTACCAGAAATATTATTTTTTCCTGGTAGAATGTACCTGTATTCTGGTACAATTTACCAGGCCTCCGGGTACTTTTCCTGGTACCTGCTACCAGCATACTGGTAGTATTTACCTGAAATATTATTTTTTCCTGGTAGAATGTACCTGTATTCTGGTACAATTTACCAGGCCTCCGGGTACTTTTCCTGGTACCTGCTACCAGCATACTGGTAGTATTTACCTGAAATATTATTTTTTCCTGGTAGAATGTACCTGTATTCTGGAACAATTTACCAGGCCTTCGGGTACTTTTCCTGGTACCGGTTATTGAATGAATGTTATTTATTTTTACTTACCATTTGCTGGAAACTCAACAAGCATCTGAAACAAAAAAACCACAAAAGACCATACGAACTTGAGAAGAAGACACCCCAGAAATTGATCTTATAACAAATAAAATATTATTAATTTCTTTTAGAATATGAGTTTTTATTATAAATACTTAAACGTAAAAATTTTCAATCAGTTTAACTTTTAGTGTTTCTTTCGCTTTCAGCGAATTTTAATGACTTTAATAGATTTCGTGCCTTTGGATTTGTTGCTGATTCGTCGATTTTGTAAAAATAGGTGTCAACAAATTCCCAAAACTGTTGACATGATTTTGGATACGCTATATTTAGCGTAAAAAATATTTTAATACAAATGTCGAGTGCCCGGTCGAAGGTAAATACCTTATAGTGCGTGTTGTCGAAATCTACATGTATTTCTTCTATTTCTTCCAATGAACCGATTAACGTAATTAAGGGTGGTTGCGACTGTGAATGTTTTGCAGCCAGTGCATTTTGATGTTCTTTATAGTCTTGCTGCTGAGCGAACAACCTAATTGATGCATCTTGGCTGTCAAAAACGGTGAAGCGTTTGTTACCTTCACGTCCACTTGGCTGCAGCAGATAGTGCAAGTGTGTGAACACCATTGCAGCTCTGGTGTCTAATAATGAAAAGAAATTTCTTTTTAATAAAAGGCAAACGAAAAAGTATGAAAACTGTTAATAAAAATCAATTCTATATAAGAGTATGTTAATGTGAAGTATTTATATTATGAAATATGCAAAGTATTATTACAAACTTTTTGAAACAATGTTCGAGTTGGGATCGGATAAACACTTCAAATGGAATTCGTGTAGTTTCAGTCGGATTTCTGTGTTAATAATTTTTTTCGGAAAAATGAATTGCAGCATTAAATTAATGAAGTCATTCATTTTTGGGCCCGCCAAAACAATGTCCTTATTCCCGAACATTTTATTGAAATCTGATTCGATCTACAAAGAAAAAAAATATTTGAAAGTTAGGTATCTTTTTTTTAATGTTTTGATGAATTTCGTTAACAGTGTTTAAATAGATAAATGTGATACATTAATTAAAGTTTGAATTGTAAAAATATCATTGAGGTAAAAAAAAGACAAAAGAAACAACAAGCTAACGTTGAACAAAAAAGTGTTTTTTCCGTACGTATTCATATCCGTTGGGAAAGTTGATAAAATGCCATTTCTCGTAAAACTCACTCCATGAGATTGTTTTTGAATTCGCCTTTTTTAGATCTGATTTTCGAACATTGAATGTACTCTCCCATGCTTTTATTCTTTCTTGTGCATTCATTGCAAGGAAATCGTGTTTCATTTGCATGCACACTTTATCTTCATCACCGGAATTTCCTTCGGACAACGCATCATCGAGTTTTAGCTTTTTTTTAGACTCCGGCATGCATAATCGATTTATACTTCGAAATTTTCCTCGCATATTATGAAATTTGTTTGCTAGAATTCCTTTGGGATTTTTTACACCTTTCTTGTGGTCATAATAATCAAGCTATATGAAAAGACAGAAACTAAAAACAAAGATTCAATAATATAAAAAAAAATCTTACAGGATCTTCATTAAAAGTGACATGGATTTCTTCGGCGAGTTGCATTAAGTCCTTTGACGAAAAATAGACATTATTTGCACTCGAATAGTTTACAATTGTATTTAAAAGCAGACTTCGTACAGATTTATTGTCAATATTGTTGTTAATTTGAAAATAGCTTTTAATCGTTTCCCCTTCGTTTCCCCAGTTCAAAATATCCATTAATTTTTTTCTGGCTGATGTATTGTAAAGAAGAGGCGAAGAACAACTAGTCGTCGGTGTTGAAGAATTGTGTATTACTGAACACGAGAAGTCATCTAGAGAACGGTTGAAGGGAATTGAACCAATCTCAATTTTCCATTGCTGCCATTTATCGAAGAACACAATTCTACTGGCAGTGGTTATATTTAACCCTTGCAAAAATCTTTTCATGAAAAATGGCTCTGCCACTTTCAATACGGGTACAAAAAGGCTCTCATCTGTTACATAGGTTTAAGATTAATCTATGCCTAAATGAAATAATTGAACTTAATTTGTATTTACCCACAAAATATTGGTGACATTGAAGCGGAATTTTCCATGAAATCAATAGATTTTTAAGATCTTCTGTTTCATTTTGTTTTTCGCTTTCACAATAGGACTTGATAAGTTCTGTAAATGAAAAGTTTTCTGCTTTGTTGGACTTTGGAGAACCTTCTACAGACGAATTTTTCAATGCTTGATTCTCATGCGTTGTATAAGATAAATCAGTTCCTTCCACCAATGTATAATTTATAAGTGATGGTAATATTTCATTACATGGAACAGTGATGATAGTGTCTTCATTGGATAATATAGATTTCTCCTCCGTTACCGTTGTCAAAATGTTCTTCGATTGAGCAATATTTTCATGCATTTCAATAAATTCTTCTGAAGCCTTCATTTTTGTTGCTGATATTTTTATCCTAATACAAATGACAAAGATATTAATAAATTATTTTCGGTCTAACCATCAGCATGCCACGTGATATTTTATGAGAATTCATTGGAGGGCTTCTGCAATGGTCAATCCGTTGCAAATGATAAGATGAGTATTGAATCGTTGAATTTACATTGCCTATTTCCATTGCAGCATAATGTTTTCGTAAGGAAATAATTTGTACTCGTTGGCACAACAAATACGGAAACTTTTCCTCTGAAAACTTGACTACCTCTTTGATTTGGAATAATAACGCAGTCTCTGGTGTACTATCTAATGATTGCGTTATGAAATAACCTACTTTAAAACGCTTTCCATAATAAATGCATTGAGAAAAAATTTTGAAATCGGAAGATATTCCTTGTCGAACCTTGTAATTATGTATAAAATCTGAAAAGCAAGTATTTTGCATGTGGCAATCAGCAAATGACACTATTTCCGGACTTGTTTCATTTAATAAAAAGTGAGCAAATTTTAACTGAAATTTGAAAGACAATGTAATTGGGATGTTTCGTCTACTGTTTATGACTCTTGCATATTTTTTAAACTCCTTATGTTTAGCTTCAAACTGAAAGCACCAAAAATTACGAGGCACTCCACTCTTCCGAATAACCAATGGATAATGAACCATAAAGTGATGCTTTGGCTTTAAAGTATCATTAAACAAACTTACGTAATCAAGATGATGCTGTCGAATAAGTTCTGCAAGATGTTCAATCAAATCATTTGATATGTTGAAATAAAGAAGAATTTCAACGATTTCTAGGAAATTCAAAAAGAAAATCCAAACCTCGTCTTTTTCAGGTATTCTATCAGCCACCATTAAAGGAAAATAAAAAATAAAAGCCATCATTTCACGAGCTGTCTTCTTTAAATGCATATTTTTTAAATTATCATTTGTAATTGGTGACAATGAAATATTCCCGATCTCAATTTCGCCATAATTAAACGAATTTATTCGATCATTTAAAGATTGAAGATCGGAGAAAAACTTCATGTCAAGAATATATCGTATGATATGGCAGATGTTATAATGGCAAATACCTTCAAATATATCGTGCATCACATCAATTGAATAGTTATAAGTGACATGGAATGATGGAATAGAATTGAAAACTGAATCTTCATGTATACCTGTTTTTTTGTAATCATTAGTGGCAACATCTTCCGAATAATTTTTCCTATTACGTAACATATGTTTAACCTCGCATGGCATTACACAAGTTTCTTTCTTTGACAGTTTATAAAATCGACAAAAATAATTACTTGAGCATGAAGAAAAGCCTAGCATGGCATTCAAGCCTAAATTATCTCCAATCAATAGACCCAAAACAAAGTACACCTTTTTAATTCCCTGAGATGTGCTAATTTCAATACCATTTTTTTCTAAAAAAATCATTTTATTTACGAGTGAGTGAAGACATTTTTTATTTCCAAACATTTTATAGTCACGAGATTTGAATAGTGCAGCTAAAAAAATATCAGACTGATCTGGAGTAACGGGAAATGAATAATAAACAAAAGAAATCGGATCAGCGTGGGATCCTAATGGATTATTTATTTCTGCATCGTCCATGTAAACGAAATACGGGATAATGATTTCATTTGCAGGAAACAGATTACGTTTGTGTTGCCAAGCCTTTCTCTTAATGTAGTGAGAAGTATTCGACTCATCGCTTAAAATTCGGTTTATATTGTCTATGGTCTTAATCAATAAATCATTTTTTTCGAAAAATTTTTGGAACTGAAATTCAAGAGGAAGGAGCACCCCTGTTGTTGTTTGCTCTTCATGGCAATTAATTCCATTACGATAAACATTTTTTAGCTCTTCATGAATAGTGAACTCAGTGGCAACGCAGAAATATTCATTTGCTGTAAGCCATTGTATAAGCTGATGGTCAGTACTGCAGTATTCAAACTGCTTTTCTAACGATAAAATCAAAGCTGAAAAGTGCAATCGATCTTCGATAGGTCGATTTGGTTTAGTACAAAGTATTTTTAAAGAATTTAAAATGGGCTCATGAATGGTTTCTTTAAACATTCCTATAATTCTTACAGCATCTTTACGTGACAAGTTGTCCATGCTGAACAATTTCATAGCGAAATCAATTTCAAACTTATTAAAATCAATATCAATATCATTTTTTGTAAGAGAACAATTATTTTCAACAAAGGAATGTGAACTATCAGAAAAATCAGAGGGCAAGTTCGGAACATAAGTTACGGTTGGAGGAGAAAAACGTCGTGAACAAGAGGCCGAAAAAGAACTATTTATGATATTCGTGTTTGTAGAAAATAATGATAACCCTTCTTTTATATGTGTTTTACAGTGACGCGAAAAATTTGTGAAGGTAGATGTGAATGAAGTACAATCTTTAAAAGTACACCGGTAAACCCCCGTTCCATTTAATTTATGTACCACTTTGAAATGGGTGGATATATCATTTATGTTACATAATCTTTTTTGACATATGAAACACTCCATTCTAATTGATCGTTTTAAAAGCTGATATAAAATACAAAACCAAAATAGGTATTCCTAAAAAACAAAAAAAGTTAAATTCTAAAAACAAACATCATGTCAAAATAATTGACAATTTATTTCATAAAATTATATTATGTACATATTAAGTAAAATAAGAACGGCAAAACTTACAATGTCTTAGCTGGTATATTTGATTCGTTCAGTTTCGAAGTAGGTATACTAGATAAAAAAAAAATGGAGTTAGATTTTTTAGATACTCGTAAATGTAAATAATATTAAAGTAACTAAAAGCTGTACATAAATAAAAACGGCAAAAGGAAACATTTAAAGTTAACTTGCAAGGGTTCATTATTTGACTATTGATTTTAAATATCGTCGCTTGGCACGACAGGTAAAACTCACTAAGTGCAATATTGAGCGAAAATGGATATATCGCCAATGACTCAATTTTTTGGTAAGCTATCCCTGGAAAAATTTATTATGTGCCAACACAATTCAAAAGAGGAACAAGATGAAAGCGTTGACAAAGTTAAGTCAACATTTATTTTGTCTTCATTAAATTCACACCAAGATTAAAAATGCTTATATTTCTTGCAGGTAAAAATAACTGAATTAAGAATTAATATTAAAACCTTAAAAAATGTTAATAAAGCAAATCATTTTCATAATTTCGAAAAAAAAGCCGATTTTAAAATGAAAATAAAATGTTGACTTATGTGACTGCTTTTCCAACGACACAAGATACCTCATTATCTCCAAACGCACAAATAGGATAATAAGTATATTTTTTGTTATTTAAATATGATAAGTCTTATTGGTGAGAAAAATATACAACAGTAGAAACAAACAAATAATAATTGCCAAAAAAGTGAAATTAAAACATACCTTTCTAACCATGGGATTTGAAGTTGCGTAATTTTGTGAATAATGACTTGAGTATGCTTGTGGTTTCCCTTGTTGAAGAAGCTGGTGTATGCGTTCATATACTAAACGAAATTATTCTATTTTTTTCAAAAAATGTTTTAAAAACATTTGTTTTTACACATTTGTTTTATTCAAAATTTATAATTTTTTTAATAGCCACTGAATCAAATTAAAAAGACACACACCAGGACCAGCCACGTCCAACTTTAAATTGCAAATGAATCTGACTGAGATATGAGAAAGTAGAAGGAAAAATTCTAAGCAATGGCGCCTTATATGATGAACAATTGGACACGCATTTTCCAATTAGCCAGATCAATTAAAAAATATAAAAGCTAAGGTGGATATCAAGTTCATCTCTTCAACTTTAAGGATTTCTTTAATCTTCGAGAACTAGCAGTCAACACAATTCAAAAGCGGAACAAGATGAAAGCGGTGACAAAGTATCTCGCGTCGCTGCAGAAGCAAAGTGACATAAGTCAACATTTATTTTTTCTTCATTAAATTCACACCAAGTTTAAAAATGCTTATATTTCTTGCAGGTAAAATAATTGAATTAAGAATTAATATTCAAAACCTTAAAAAATGTTAATACAGCAAATCATTTTCATGATTTCGAAAAAAAAGCCGATTTTAAAATGAAAATAAAATGTTGACTTATGTGACTGCTTTTCCAACGACACAAGATACCTCATTATCTCCAAACGCACAAATAGGATAAGTATATTTTTTGTTATTTAAAAATGATAAGTCTTATTGGTGAGAAAAATATACAACAGTAGAAACAAACCAATAATAATTGCCAAAAAAGTGAAATTAAATCATACCTTTCTAACCATGGGATTTGAAGTTGCGTAATTTTGTGAATAATAACTTGAGTATGCTTGTGGTTTCCCTTGTTAAAAAAGCTGGTGTATGCGTTCATATACTAAACGAAATTATTCTATTTTTTTCAAAAAATGTTTTTAAAAACTAATAAAATGTTGACGTATGTGACTGCTTTTCCAGCGACACAAGATACCTCATTATCTCCAAACGCACAAATAGGATAATAAGTATATTTTTTGTAATTTAAATATGATAAGTCTTATTGGTGAGATAAATATACAACAGTAGAAACAAACCAATAATAATAATTGCCAAAAAAGTGAAATTAAATCATACCTTTCTAACCATGGGATTTGAAGTTGCGTAATTTTGTGAATAATAACTTGAGTATGCTTGTGGTTTCCCTTGTTGAAGAAACTGGTGTATGCGTTCATATACTAAACGAAATTATTCTATTTTTTTCAAAAATGTTTTAAAAACATTTGTTTTTACACATTTGTTTTATTCAAAATTTATAATTTTTTTAATAGCCACTGAATCAAATTAAAAAGACACACACCAGGACCAGCCACGTCCAACTTTAAATTGCAAATGAATCTGACTGAGATATGAGAAAGTAGAAGGAAAAAATCTAAGCAATGGCGCCTTATATGATGAACAATTGGACACGCATTTTCCAATTAGCCAGATCAATTAAAAAATATAAAAGTTAAGGTGGGTATCAAGTTCATCTCATAAACTTGAAGGATTTCTTTAATCTTCGAGAACTAGCAGTCAACACAATTCAAAAGCGGAACAAGATGAAAGCGGTGACAAAGTATCTCGCGTCGCTGCAGAAGCAAAGTGACATAAGTCAACATTTATTTTTTCTTCATTAAATTCACACCAAGTTTAAAAATGCTTATATTTCTTGCAGGTAAAATAATTGAATTAAGAATTAATATAGAAAACCTAAAATAATGTTAATAAAGCAAATCATTTTCATAATTTCGAAAAAAGGAGATTTTAAAACGAAAATAAAATGTTGACTTATGTGACTGCTTTTCCAGCGACGCAAGATACCTCATTTCAGCCCTATCATGAATTCCATCGTAATCGGAAATTTTTACGAATCCCGAAAAACTGTATCATTAAATCCTTTCGTAGTGGAAAATCTCATACAATTTTGCTATACGAACGGATTTCATGATACAGTTTTTCGGGATTCGTAAAAATTTCCGATTACGATGGAATTCATCATAGGGCTGATTATCTCCAAACGCACAAATAGGATAATAAGTACAATTTTAGTAATTTAAATATGATAAGTCTTATTGGTGAGAAAAATATACAACAGTAGAAACAAACCAATAATAATAATTGCCAAAAAAGTAAAATTAATTCATACCTTTGTCCCCATGGGCTTTAAAGTTCCGCAATTTCTTGAATAATAACACGAGTATGCTTGTGGTTTCCCTTGTTGCAGAAGCTGGTGTACGCGTTCATATACTATTTTTTATTCTATTTTTTTCAAAAAATGTTTTTAAAAACTAATTAATAATACACATTTGTTTATTCAAAATTTATAATTTTTTAAATGGTCACTGAATCAAATTAAAAAGACGACACACACCAGGACCAGTCACGTTGAACTTTAAATTGCAAATGAATCTGACTGCAGTGTTGCCAGAAAATATTTACTGAAATCGGGAGATTTCCACATTAGAAATCGGTGTAAATCGGGGTAATTTGTTTAACCCTACAACTCATGACAAAGATAAGCTTTCTGTCAATTTTTTCTGAATGTTATTTTTTTAGAATGTGTTCTTCATTAACTATGAAAAATAAATTCAGATTTCCTATTACAAAAAATAAAAAACTTTTTGTTTCATTTGTATCATGACTTATTTTATTTCATTTAAATGAATTATAATAATTAACATTGCTTGGTTACGTTATCTAAAGTATCTAAGAATTGATATTTTTTTTATTTTATTATGCTTTTTAATTAAAATTCATATTCTTTGAACACAAACCGTAAAACTTAATAATAAAAAATAAATATTTCCCTTGTTATATTAAATTTACAGTCTTTTATGGGGCATTGGCTTACAATAAACTTAATTATTTAGTGCTTATAGCACCTAGCTAGCTTAGAAATGAAAACAGTAATATGTACATATGTAAGCTAACAAATACTCCAAGGATTCAAGTATCTTATAAGTTATAAACCAACGGCTTAGGTACATAAGTATCTTAACTTGTATTATTTTTAAATATATTTATTTTGCTTGAATTTTTTTTAACAATCATCAGACACTTTTAAGTTTAAACAATTGCAATCTTTGAACTTTAGATAATCTTTAGAAAGTAATATTCCTTGTAAAGTATCAACATCTTAGCCTATTTCTTATTTTCGTCTTATTCAAATTTATTTGCGAAAAAGTTCTCTCCACGTTAGCGGATGAATTCAGTAACGATAATACCGATGTAATCAGAGCCATCAATGGAAAGTTTGATTGCACTTTTTGATTGAGCACACAATCTTCCAAAATATTTCTGTTTTAGTATTTTCAATTCCCTCAGATAATTAATTTTCAAAATCAATATTTCGTATTTCCCTATATTCCAAATCAATTCTCTGGATATCTTTGGAAGGAATAATATTATCAAACAAGTTAAAAAGATTACTTAATGAATCAATTTGTTTATTTACGGTCTTTTTAGGTTCCAATAAGGTCAAAGCTTTAAACAATTTATTTTTAAAATCAAATCTTTTGAATATTTGTTCGCATAGTTCGACGTAGAAACTTATACAGTTATTTTTTAATCGTTCGACTTGCAATAAGATTTTTTTCCAATTGTAAATTAACGTCGCTGCGGAGATATAAATTATCATTACTTATTATATTGTATGGACATTTGAAATTAATATTTTCAATAGCCGTTGCCCTTAGATAAGTCGGCTTAGTGAAACAATCTAAAATTGCTAGTACTAAAGTTTGAATTTCACTGGCTTGTGAAGCTGTGCTCTTCGCTTTGAAAAAGTCGGTTCAATTTATTAACTCGAGGAAGAGCAAAGCTTAAGAATTTTAGATACAATTCATTTAAAGGATCTTGTAGATACATTAAAATTACTTTACCACTTTCGAGATTATCTATACTCGCTTCAAAGGCGAAGTATATCTAAGGGGTTCATACAATTCTAATATTCTGGAAACAACACATTCCAATGATAACCAACGAGTCTGCGACGGATGGAGAAGTTTATATGGCTTGTATTCCAATAATTTTAGAATATCTTGATATTTTGCCACCCTTTTTAGACTATTTTGAATATAGTTGTAAATATCCCGACACATTGTTTCAATAATTGGAGGAATTTTTAAGCAGGCGTAAGATGCACAAAGGGCAAATGAATGTCAGACACATTTAAAAACTACTAGATTTGGGCAGTCACCCTTTAGCAAAGAAGCAACCGAATTTTTACTGCGAGTCATATTATTTGCTCCATCCGCCGCAAACCCAATTAATTGTTTTTTTTTTTTGTATAATCAATATTCTTTTCAATAAAGTTGGTTATAATTGTCGAATGCAATGTTTTTGCATCCGCAGCAATAACTCTCGAGAGATCAAAACAAAAATCATAAATCTTCAAATGAATACATATTTTTACCACCGTGCTTAAGATTTTTGTTGCTGATAAGTCAGTTGATAATTAATAAATTAATTAAAAAGTACTCAAATTTGTAGTACAATTATAAATTATGTAAATTTCAGAATTGAAAATAGATTAAAATACTTTTTTATATAAAACATCGAAAATCGGGGAAAAATGTCATAATTAGATAAAAAATCGGTGTATCGTAAATAGGTCTAAAAATCGGGAGAATTACGATAAATCGGTGTTTCTGGCAACACTGTCTGACTGAGATATGAGAAAGTAGTAGGAAAAATTTTAAGTAATGGCGGCAATAGATGCAGAGAGAGACACACATATGATACGTACGCGACTATCGGAAAGATGAGTACAGGGCTGTTATAAGGAGTAGAGTAATTTTAAATTTTTAGTTGAGCTGGTATACTTATTGCAATAAATGATCTGATGAAGATTTTTATACCTGTTTTTATGAAGTGTTCAACAATTTCAGCACATTCAGATTCAATTTATATTAATAAATAAAGTTGCTGACTTGTTTGAAATCTCATTTAAATGTAATTATAAAGTAGAAATCAAATTCAAAACAAGTATAAACCCAATTTACATTTTGTCTTTAAGAGTTTAGTATTGAATGAAAAATAATAATTGATAATTATGCTTTTTTCAATGTTATTATTTTTCATTCAACACTAAACTCTTAAAGACAAAATGTAAATGGGGTTTATACTTGTTTTGAATTTGATTCTTACTTTTTAATTGTGAACATTTTCATTTTTTCTGCAATACCAATTTTTATTTTTGATGTTTAAATTATAAAGTAGAAATCAAATTCAAAACAAGTATAAACCCAATTTACATTTTGTCTTTAAGAGTTTAGTATTGAATGAAAAATAATAATTGATAATTATGCTTTTTTCAATGTTATTATTTTTCATTCAACACTAAACTCTTAAAGACAAAATGTAAATTGGGTTTATACTTGTTTTGAATTTGATTCCTACTTTTTAATTGTGAACATTTTCATTTTTTCTGCAATACCAATTTACATTTTTGATGTTTAAATTATAAAGAAGAAATCAAATTCAAAACAAGTATAAACCCAATTTACATTTTGTCTTTAAGAGTTTAGTATTGAATGAAAAATAATAATTGATAATTATGCTTTTTTCAATATTATTATTTTTCATTCAATACTAAACTCTTAAATACAAAATGTAAATTGGGTTTATACTTGTTTTGAATTTGATTCTTACTTTATAATTGTGAACATTTTCATTTTTTATACAATACCTACCAATTTTAATTTTTTATGTTTAAATTATAAAGTAGAAATCAAATTCAAAACAAGTATAAACCCAATTTACATTTTGTCTTTAAGAGTTTAGTATTGAATGAAAAATGAAAATGACCACAAATCCAAAATACTTACAAACATTAATAAAATGTTTCTGAATTGAAATACCAATTCCATTAGGTACGACTTTCAGATTGAAAATCATACATCACATCCCTGCTCCATGTTTAATAGAACACGGGCTGGCGCGAATGGCTTACTGTTGCTGCGGGCTGTTGCCAAGTAAACAATCAAGCAGAAGGAAAGAGAAGGATATATTGAACGACAATATTTTTGTATGCAGTTGATGGCGTCGTTTGGCTTTCCTGGTAATATGTACCAGGAAAATGGTGTATACTACCAGACATTTAAAATAAAATAAGCGCGCGACTATCGGAAAGCTGAGTTCAGGGCTGTTATTAGGAGTTGAGTAATTTTAAATTTTTAGTTGAGCTGGGATACTTATTGCAATAAATGATCTGATGAAGATTTTTATACCTGTTTTTATGAAGTGTTCAACAATTTCAGCACCATTCAGATTCAATTTATATTAATAAATAAAGTTGCTGACTTGTTTGAAATCTCATTTAAATGTAATTATAAAGTAGAAATAAAATTCAAAACAAGTGTAAACCCAATTTACATTTTGTCATTAAGAGTTTAGTATTGAATGAAAAATAATAATTGATAATTATGCTTTTTTCAATGTTATTATTTTTCATTCAACACTAAACTCTTAAAGACAAAATGTAAATTGGGTTTATACTTGTTTTGAATTTGATTCTTACTTTATAAGTGTGAACATGTTCATTTTTTATACAATACCTACCAATTTTAATGTTTGATGTTTAAATTATAAAGTAGAAATCAAATTCAAAACAAGTATAAACCCAATTTACATTTTGTCTTTAAGAGTTTAGTATTGAATGAAAAATGAAAATGACCAAAATCCAAAATACTTACAAACATTAATAAAATTAATGGATCGTAGGTGCATTTTCGTTACATAAAAACAATATTTTTTGTGAAATTTTAATTTTGTCATAATTTCTTAGAATATTTGCACACAATTTACGCATTAAAGGTGGAACAAAAATTAAAAAATTAGTAAAAATTGAATACTTATAATATCTATCAATTAGATTATCAGAAAAACTGATACAAAATGTTGTTTTTACTGATATAAACAACCAGACTACTGGTTGACTATACTTTACAAGAAAAACTTATAACATTGATCAGGAAAATGGTACTATTTACCAGGATTTGTGTTGTCATATTTTGTATCAGAAGTTTCTGATAATATTTATCAGAAAATCAGATAGACGAGTTTGTAGCCGGGCCTGATACCGGATATCAGGATACAGATAAAATATGCTTTACCAGTAAAACCGATAACATGTATCAGAAATCTGGTATTATCTACCATTATTTCTCCTTATTTTTCCTGGTAAAAGTTTTATCAGGAAATCTGGTAAAAAATGTGCCTTCCTGGTTCTGGTACCGGCTACCAGGATCCAGATAAATGATGGTGTACCATGAAAAACGATAACATTTATCAGGAAAACGATAGTATTTATCAGTTTTTCTTCTGGTATATGTTATCAGTAAATCTGGTAGACAAATGTGGCTTCCTGGTTCTGGTACCGGCTACCAGGATCCAGATAAATGAAGCTTTACCATGAAAAACGATAACATTTATCAAGAAAACGATAGTATTTACCAGGTTTTCTCCTGGTATATTTTATCAGAATACCAGAACCAGGAATATTTTTTGAGTGCGGTGTACATAACAACGTTGTAGCCTCTGCAAATTTTACAGACATTGATGTAGGTTTTGTCTTAACTGTTTCCGTGTTGAATTCGCGCTTTTTGGGTATTGTTAAAGGCTTCGATTTCAACACGGGCTCAGACGCATACGTTGGACTATTTATAGGCGTATGCAAATTCGAAGATGATGATGATGAACATATTGATGATGGTGAGAAAAATGGCGGAGTCATAGGCGCATCTCTGATGGGTTTAATTAAATCCTCACCCGTTTGCGAGTTAAACATTTTAATTGTTTTTTTATTTTTAGATTTTTTGATTGCGAGATTTTTAGTTGTTTTTGATTTTTTAATGACTGGTTCATAATCATCATCATCATCATATATTTCGATGATATGGTTATCAACTAATGGGGGGGGAGATAAGTTGTATATCCTTGTCTGCATCCATTTCTTCTTTTTCTTCTAATATATTTGGAAGCGATCCTATTACATTAATTTCTGGCCTTAGCTCCATTAACAGATTTTTGGTTGCTTCGTTACATTCCCGCTGGTCTTCTTCTTCGGGTGTAATTCCATTATTATCGCTTCCATAAATTTTTCCGTTTAATCTAACAGAAGACCTAGAACCCCGTCTTTTAGGTATTACCAATTCCGAATGAGTTTGAACGAGTGTCATATTTTGAGCTATTTGAATTGGTGCCGTATTTTGGGAGGTTTGAATAGATGACATATTGTGTTGTTGGTGTTGTTGATAGCTTTGTTGAGTTTGATTTAGCACTACAGTTGGCAAACTAGACTGATACTGGGAAAACTCTCGGTTTGTACTTATATTTTGTAAATAAGTAGATGCTTGAAAACTAATTTCGTTATTGTAGTTTGAAGTTAATGTCGAGTACCCGTTTGCGTATGGTGGAGATGTTAAAAACAGTGTTCCTGTTTCGTTTAAGTATGCAACAGGAATATTTTGAGTGCAAATAAAAGTATTTAGATCTTGTATGTGTGGTTGTTGATTTTGTTGAGTGTATTTTAAAGTATTTAAATCTTGTTGTTTTTGTGCGTTTAGGGGAGAGAAATTTAGAATATTTATATCTGGTTGATCTTGTGGTTGATTTTGTGATTGTTGAAGCTCAGGGGTATTTAGATCTTGTTGAAGCTCAGGGGTATTTAAATCTTGTAGATCTTCTGCGGTATTTAAATCTTGTTGATTTTCTGGAACACTTCGTGAAAATTCACTAAGCAAGTCTAATCTGAAGTCTAATCTGCAATTAAAAATAATAATTTAATAAGACGTCAATATGTCTATACAATTGTATAATTTGAATAAATCTAATAATGATTTAAACACAAAATTCATAAATGATTTCAAACATGTTTATCAAGGCTCTAAGGAGATTCCGCTATTATCTTCGTTTAGGGCATTATTAAATGGTCCATTTATACCATATAAACCAGATATTCCCAATGTCGAAGCTCTGCGGGCATTTATAAACATGATTAAATGTGTTTGTGTTTACAAACAATTTAATTTTGCGGATATTCCGTATATTGACAAAAGAACAAAAAAAATAGCGGATCCATTTATTGTGAAAATATTAAAATGGAACCCATCGAGAAATTTGACTTATAAACTTCAAAAACGACAACGTGATTTGTCAAAGAGAAAAGTTTATAGAGTCACAGCGTCAACTTTAGCAAATGATACTTTAAAAAATATATTTTGGTCATGTAATTCACACACCAGAAGCTACGACCACTTTTTAGACTTATTGCAGCCATTTAAAATTGTGGTGGATAAGTTTAAAGTATCAAAACAAGTAGACGCAGTTATTATGCTAATCAAAGGCGATTTGATTTTGCAACAATTAAAAAGAAACAAACTCATAACGCCTTTATCTGGTCAAATTATAGAAGAAGTTACAAGAAATCCAATATTCTACAGTTCTCAGTAAAACAGATATAATTTCTATTAACCTTCCATGTCGTTCAGCTGAAGCAAGAACTTCTCGCAGTATAGGCGGAAACTCATTTAAGAAAGGTTTTTGTGATGCAAAGAACTTCCACACCAGAACCATAGAAAGATATTGGTAAAACGATGTATATTTTTAATTTTTATTAAGGAAATTTCGGAAGTTTTTTTTTCATTTGCACAGAAAATTGATTCGCTCCCTTAAAGTGAAAATAGCGAAGTTTTGAATTTCCCGATTAGCAATGATGATCCAAAATCAAAAATAAAAAACCCTTTCGTCAGAATTTGAGGAACGCTGGAAAATCATATAAAACACTTTCTGGGAAAGTTATACATGCTAGAGCTCCAAAACTCTTTGAAATGCGTCGAAGCAACTGCCGAGATAAAATTTCATTCGAGCAGATACAACGATTATTAAACATTATTGGGCTTTGGGAACCTATGACCAGAGAATACTTTATATTAAAAATCTCTTGATTCTAGAAAATAAAAATGTGATACTCTATTTAACATAAGCCAAAAAAAGCTACGTCGTGAAAAATCTGTCAAGTATTTTTTAGAATATGGTGGTATGAGAACACAAGTTTGCCGAACACATATCGACACACATCTAAAAAATATATTCATGGTAGTTTCAATCTCTTCATACTACATCGGATGTATAGTAATGAAGATTCTAATCCTGTAAGCCTTACCAACTATGTTGAAATTTTTGGAACCTGGCCACACACACCTCGAGTGTGATTCTGATCATACATTAAAGAAAAAAAATCCAGTGTCGAAATTAGTGTGCCAAGGGTCTGGTATCAGTTCATCGGAACTAATTCAAAAATTAAAGTTGTTAAAATGAAAGAAAGCAATTCTTCAACTTTAGTGAAATTTCAAAAGATAATTTCAACTGGAAAAGGTGTAACTCAGATCAACAACTTTAGACTAAAAAAAAGCATCGACATTAACACTGGGTAATCTAAAAATAATATGAAAGACTCACCAGTATTATCTTCAGACAAAAAAAAAAAAAAAAAAAGCTCTTATGGATTTATTGCAGTATATAAATCCAGAGTTTCATTCATTTTATAAAAACCTTAATACGAGTTCAACTGAGCTCAAATGCATCCAGATCTGCGTATTGACAATGAAAATTGAAGAACACTTGTTTAATCTTGGTTGTTAACTGAATTATGTCCAATATTTTACTTTTTTTAATAAATTTACATTGCATAATTGCACGAAGTAAAGTTTATAAACTAAAGTCGACATAAGAACTGTAAATTTAACACAATAAAAGAGGAATAACAGCTAAAGTAGACTTGAGCAGAACAGAACATTACATAGAGTCGTTTGTAATTTCGCAAGTTTATCAAAAGCTTTAAACTTCTGAAAAAAAAATCAAAACTGACTTTTGTGGTTATTTCTTGTGACCACAGATTTATTAAAATATTAAATTTTCACTCGACGTATTTATTAATAAACTTAAACATAAACTGCACATTAGGGGTATACAATATTATAATGATACTCAGTGTAAGAACAAAAGGTTGACAATATATATAATTCATTTAAAGATATGTCATTTAAATCTAATTTTTTATTATAATCTTCTTTACATAGCATTGTACTCAAACAAAATATAATGCAATTATCAACACAAATTTTTCTAATTTCATATAGCATACATATAAGTTCGATGCCCAACACAATACTTTGATTATTTAATGATACTCTATATTTATTTATTATTGCCTTGTAAATATTTTCAATTTCTATATTAACTTTTAATGAATTCTTAGAGTAAGTGTTAAAATTTTTAGTAAATACATATTGTTTTATATTTAATATTTTTGAAAGTGTACACAAAGATTCTAAAGTCGGAACTAATGGTCCAATGAAATGAAATATTATGAATTGTCTTGAAATAAATTTTAATTTCCTTAAAAACAGAATCACTTTGTGCTTTTCGTGTCTTGATATCGCGTTGAAAAATGTGTCATTTCCAAATAGCGTTTCTAATTCATAAAAAATTTGAATAGAATCTTCATGTTCAGCTTTATTATAATTCAAACTAACTGCAGCTTCCGATAATAACGAAAAATGCATATACATATAAACAACGTGGATATAGTTGAATATTTGATGGTATTGAAAACCATATTTTGATAGGGTAGCACAATTTATTATTAGATATACGCTGTAGAAATGGGTGATGGAGGTTATTTTGATTTCTAGAACATTTGCCTTCCGTTTTTATATCTAGACCGTATATTGTTTTCGGGCAATTTTCTATGTTGTGTGCATTAACAAAAATATTATAGAAACACAAAGTTTCTAGAATTATATAGATTATATTTTTACTTAATCGACACATTTTTTTTATAAGAGAGAAAACCACACTATGAACAATAATTTTGTTATCTGAGTTTATATACTTCCAAAAGCAATTGTTATCAATTTAAAGATCTTCATGTGTTGTATGTGCGCTGCACGTGCCGTTGCATCATGGGTTTTTTTTCTCTGATTGAAATGTATATAAATACCCATTGCGCTTTTGATAAGTATTAATTTGTTATAAAATCTCATACAATATGTTGTTATTACATATAATCTTCAATTTTGTTTTGGCATTTTCAGTATTAAATTTTTCGAAGGCAAATTGTGTCAATAATGCAATTTATTGTACGTTATATGACGGGTTTGGTCAACGTTCGCCTGTAAATAATGTTCGTCATTTATATCGGGGAATGAATATAAGTTCTGATAACCATTTAATAAAATGGCTAGATAATAGTGTAAAATTGATGAATAGTCAAAATAAAATTCATAATACATTGTTTAATTCCACCCGCCAATATAAAATACACAAGCGTACACAGTATTTGCATTATCGTTATATAAATGAAAGGAAAAATATTTTAGCGCAAAAATCAACACATCAAAGGTCGTTTTTATACAATAATAATCTAAATCATTTATGGTTTACAAAGAATGTATTACATTATAACATATTTTATCATGTGGAATGTCCAAGTCCGGAAGTGGTATTAAGAATAATAATTAACGGGGAAATAATGGATGTAAATACAACACAATCTAAATGTGAATATTTTAGATGGATTGTTCGTAAAGCTTTAGATATTTTTAATAAAAATTCCACAATATTTAATTACATCGAACTTCCATCGGAAATAATGGACGATAGTATGTTTATACAATATGATAACTTACGAATTCCCATTGAAATGATATTAAATTTTGTATTTGTTAATAAAACACATAATTTGTTTTATTAATAAAACAAATTATGTGTTTTATTAACAAATACAAAATTTAATATAATAATAATTATAATAATAATAATAATAATAATATAATAATTTGTTAATAAAACACATAATTTGTTTTATTAATAAAACAAATTATGTGTTTTATTAACAAATACAAAATTTAATATAATAATAATTATAATTATAATAATAATAATAATAATATAATAATTTGTTAATAAAACACATAATTTGTTTTATTAATAAAACAAATTATGTGTTTTATTAACAAATACAAAATTTAATATCATTTCAATGGGAATTCGTAAGTTATCATATTGTATAAACATACTATCATCCATTATTTCCGATGGAAGTTCGATGTAATTAAATATTGTTGAATTTTTATTAAAAATATCTAAAGCTTTACGAACAATCCATCTAAAATATTCACATTTAGATTGTGTTGTATTTACATCCATTATTTCCCCGTTAATTATTATTCTTAATACCACTTCCGGACTTGGACATTCCACATGATAAAATATGTTATAATGTAATACATTCTTTGTAAACCATAAATGATTTAGATTATTATTGTATAAAAACGACCTTTGATGTGTTGATTTTTGCGCTAAAATATTTTTCCTTTCATTTATATAACGATAATGCAAATACTGTGTACGCTTGTGTATTTTATATTGGCGGGTGGAATTAAACAATGTATTATGAATTTTATTTTGACTATTCATCAATTTTACACTATTATCTAGCCATTTTATTAAATGGTCATCAGAACTTATATTCATTCCCCGATATAAATGACGAACATTATTTACAGGCGAACGTTGACCAAACCCGTCATATAACGTACAATAAATTGCATTATTGACACAATTTGCCTTCGAAAAATTTAATACCGAAAATGCCAAAACAAAATTGAAGATTATATGTAATAACAACATATTGTATGAGATTTTATAACAAATTAATACTTATCAAAAGCGCAATGGGTATTTATATACATTTCAATGAGAGAAAAAAAACCCATGATGCAACGGCACGTGCAGCGCACATACAAACACACATACAACACATGAAGATCTTTAAATTGATAACAATTGCTTTTGGAAGTGTGGGGGATTTTCCAAGACGAATTAATAGAGAACGACTTGTTTCGCTTGAATGATATTTATTTAATGATTTCACAAAGCTGTACATCGATAATGGGAACTAAAAATAATAACTTTCGGTTGGATCATTCGATCATAAGGCCCAATCATAATTTTGCACAACGATTTCTATGTACATTGACACAAGTAAATAACGAGTGCTTGCAGTTAGGCATAGTGCGATACAAAAGTTTACTGACTACTTTGGAATAAAGTATGCTACAGCTCGGCCAGCCTGATCGAGTAATCGCCCCGATTACATTTTTTCAAAATAACTTAAGATTCTTAATACAGCGATAATATTTGTTTCATTTAAATAGATAATAAACATTTAGTATTTTGTAAAGTTAATAATGTTAATAAAATAAATTGTCTTTTGATGAACATCGAACATTTACATTTTTGAAAAGTAATAAAATTCAATGATGTTTTTGTTTTATAGAAATTTCATTCTCTGAAAATAATACCAAAGTTTGCATCCAATGAATTTAAAATATCGTGAGAATTTGCATGCAATTATTTATATAATGGATAATACATTAAAATATACATACATATGATTATATATTTGTACGAAATTATATTATAAAACATTAATACAGATATACATATATGGATTATTTATTTATAAATCGAGATCTGAGGAAAATTGTTTGGTTTTTATCTTTCGTTTTTTTTTTCTTTTTATTTGGTAGTAGTAAAATTGTTTTTTTTTTTTATTAATTAAAATCGTTGATATCATGATCTCCAACGTCATCCGCGTCTTCGTCATGTTCCAAGATATATTTAGTCAAAAATGGCTTCATATTAGAAGGTGATGAGACTCCCCTATATGGTAAACGGGTTATTTGTAGACCATCAATATCTTTTATTAGGTACCTATCGTTAGGCATTACTTTCTCTATTTCGTATGGACCCCTAAATTTTGCAAATAGTTTCTTATTAATGCCAGGAGTGTTTATAATATTTTTTACCATTATGTAGTCTCCTTCTTTGTACACATGGGGTTTCTTATGGCGCTTATCATAATAAATCTTGTTTAAGTTTTGGCTTTTTTCTATATTTTCACTAGCTTTATTTCTCATGTCTTCGAATCTTACTCTTTTGGAATCCAATTTAACATTTAAAAACTCTTTGACGCGATCACAAAACTGTCCCTTCTGGTTCGTTCCGAACAAGAGTGTACTGGGCGAAAAACGTGTGCTACGATTCAACGTATTATTAAGAGCGAATTCAATTTTTGCAATATTCTTATCCCACCCACTAGTAGTACTAGAATCACATTCCTTGGCCAACATGGGAATAAGAATTCGATTTATTCTCTCTATTTGGCCATTAGATTGAGGAGAATGTGTTGCAACTTTTGTATGATAAATGTTATTTGCACTCATAAAATCTGAAAATTCCTTTGACGTGAAACAACTCCCACGATCGGATATAATCCGATTTGGCCTTGAATAGTTTTCAAAATATGACTTTAAACAGATGATGGCTTCTTTAGTTTGGGTAGTTTTAACTGGATAAAGCTTTAAAAATTTTGTAAAACCATCTATTACGCAGAGAAGGTGTTTTTTGCTCCCAGATGATAATGGACCAAGGTGGTCAATATGCAATGTGTCAAAGGGCATATTTCCCTTAGGTATTGAATGCAAAATTCCTTGAATTTTTCCAGAATCAGGAGAAAAACAAATACATTTAAGACAGGTTTTAATATAGTTTCTGATTTTATCCTTCATTTTAAGAAACCAGTAGGTTGTGGATAGGTGTTCGAAACACTTGTCAACCCCTAAATGGCACATTGCTTCATGATGAGTTCGAATTACCTGGTCTTCCAAATTTAGAGGGACATAAAAAAGAACCTTTTCTTTAGTTTTTCGATATATTAGACCATCTATCATCTGATAAATTGGGCTTTCAATTTTTTCTAACTCTTTGATGATTAATAATATCTTAGGATCCTGTCTCTGCACTGCTGCTAAAACAAACTCAAATGATTCATCTTCAACGTGGAGTATATTAAATGATCTACTAAGAGCATCAACGTGACTCATCATGTTCCCTTTACGGTGCTCTACCTTGTAGTCAAAACTTTGTAGCTCTAAGGCCCAACGAGAAATGCGCGGATTAATTGACTTTTTCTTTAGAGTCAATGTCAGTGCTTGACAGTCTGTGACTATTTTAAAAGGTATTCCAATGAGATATATTTTAAACCGTCTTAAGGCGTAAATAATTGACAAAGTTTCGAGCTCGTAACTGTGGTATCTACTTTCAACTTCTGTGGCTCGCTTCGAAAAATAAAAAATCGGATGGAATTTGTTATCGTGTTGTTTTTGGAGTAAAACGGCACCGAAGCCTACACTACTCGCATCACAATGCAACTCCGTTACGTTATGAGGACTATAGATTGAGAGAACTGGAGATTGTAAAAGCTTGGTTTTTAGTAAATTAAAAGATTCTATTTCATTAACACCAAAAACAAATGGTGCGTTTTTCTTCAAAAGGTCGTACAATGGTTTGGCTAAATTTGAGAAATTTTGTATAAATTTTCGAAAATATGAACAAAGCCCCACGTAACTGTGAACCTCTCTTGTAATCTTGGGAATTGGAAAATTCCTTATGGCGTTGGTATTGGCATCATTTGGCTTTATACCATCTTTATTTATTTTATATCCCAGGTATTGGATTTCGGTTTGTAAAAAAGAACACTTGTCTAATCTAAGATCAAAACCATTTTGAATTAAAACCTGAATGACTTCTTTTAAAATATCTAAATTCTCTTCTACAGTTTCTGTAGCAATTAAAAAATCGTCCAAATATGTCAGAATCTTACCTTTCGCAATCAAATCTTTAAATACTTGCTTAATAAACCGTTCGAACACAGATGGACCATTTTTAAGGCCAAATGGCATCTTTACATATTCAAATTGCCCTAGAGGCGTCGTGAAAGACGTGTATTTAATTGAGTCTTCCGCCATATTAACATGGTGGAAACCATCTTTTAAGTCGAGGGTTGTGAAAAACGTTTTGTTCTTAAGACGATCAATGTGATCCTCTATTAACGGTAAGGGATAATTGTCTCTTAAAGTTATCTTATTTAATTCGCGGTAATCAACGCAAAGCCTAAGCTCCCCACTCTTCTTCTGGACCAGAACTATGGGTGACGCAAATGAGGAAGTCGACTCGCGGATAATGCCTTTTTTCATTAAATTTTCTAAAATCTCTTGAAGTTTTAATTTATGCACATACGGCAATCTCCTTGGTGGACAATGAAATGGAGTTTCTTTGGACAAAACTATTTGCATTTTTAAAAAATCATTTGATGGCTTATTAACTTTCGAAATAGAGAAAGCTGGTGTAACGATCCTAATAACGTTTTCTTTTATAACCTCAGGTAAATTTTCATTAATATTAAGATCTAATTTACTCACATTGCAACTCAGGTCAATATTCATAACCTTAAAAACAAAGTTGACATCATCACCTGTACTTATCAGCTCATTATTTTGACTTGTTGCTGGAGCATCGCGAACGCCAGATGACACTTGGAGATCTCGATCAATTTCATTTACATAATTCTTCTTTTGTTGTTGTAGAACCAAACCATTTTTGCCCATAAAATCTCTACCTAAAATTACAGGATAAGACATTGAATTATTCTTAACAACTAACATTTGTAAATTTATAAATGAATTTTCAAAAGATATGATACAACTTATACTTCCTAGTACATCCAGCGGGCTGTTGTTTACTCCAACATATTTATGGCTTCTCAGGTCTAATGTTGATATCAAAACCGGAGGTATATACTTAGCTTGAACAAAACTGATTGGGGACCCTGAATCCAAAAGAGTCAAGAGTGTTGCTGATGAGTCCATTTGATCACTGACAAAATTAAAGCTGATGTTTTTCTCGAATTCATTGCTTGATGATTCGCTCTCTTCATATGTGTTCACGCTGGCTGGCAAATCAAATTTTTTTTTTCTTCGGCTCGATCATTCGTATTCACAATCATGACTGATTTCTTCGCAGAGCAGTGCGGTGAAATGTGTCCCTGCTTCCCACACTTAAAACACGAAACTTCTCTCTTATCAGGTGTTGTTTGAGTGCTGATTCGATTAAAACCTTGATTTGTGAGATTTGATCGGCTTGGTGTAATGTTGCGTGCATGAGAACTATTTGGTGTACTTCTCGATGGTCTGACGTCAGAAAAATTGTTTCGGCAATTGCGTTTTAACTTCTCATATTTGCGTAAAGCTGATTTTAATTTAATGATGGTGTTGGCGTTATACAAAATTGACTTATTAATTTCAACATCTGCTATTCCTTTAATTATAAATTGAATAATGTCTTCTTCTTCAATGTCACTTTGTGAAGCTATTTCCATCATTGAAAGAACGTATTGCTGGAAAGTCTCGTCATGACGTTTTTTTCTAATTTGAAGATCGCTGTATACATCAGCCTTAGTCACGTTCTTTTTAAACTCATTGACCAAATAAGTTTTCATATCTTGCCAACTTTTTGTAATGATTGTTCTGATGTATAATTTGGCTGTACCTGTCAAAAGTCTTTTGCCGTAAAGAAATTTACTTCTTTCATCCAGGCCTAAGATTTCGGAATAGTCTTCGAATTGTTCTATCCAACGTTGCACAGGTAAATTGTCGTCGCCACTAAAAGGGGGTATGGAGTCTTCAATATCCCTGAAACAAACTGTAGTCGATTTGGTACTGGTTGCAGACTCCTCGAGTTGGAATTCTTGAAGCTGTTTTAGTAGTTTATAAATCTCCTCTTTCTTCTTAAAAATTCGATGAAGTTTTTCTAATTCCTCATCCAGAATTTCTTCCTCCGAACGTTGCTCCTCGTTGTTGTCCTCAGCATCAGAAAACTGTTCGTCGGCAGATTCAACGGCGGATTCTCTAGAAGTCTCTTGTATGAGCTTTCGCAGATCGTCTTCTGTAAGATCTTTTACTCCGACTTCCACACGGCGCTTTAATTCAGCTTTTGAACCACTGGTTGGAAGCAATAAAGATCTTAACACAGCCTTGAGAACAACGATTGTTGCTTCATTTAAGAACTTTGTCCAAGCTTGCGACATATTTAATTGTTTTCATTAATTATTGCAAGAGAAAAAAAAACACGATTTTATTTCGAAGAAGAACACAGAAAATTTTTATTTTATTTTTTCACAAACTATTTTAAAACTGATGAATTGTGGGGGATTTTCCAAGACGAATTAATAGAGAACGACTTGTTTCGCTTGAATGATATTTATTTAATGATTTCACAAAGCTGTACATCGATAATGGGAACTAAAAATAATAACTTTCGGTTGGATCATTCGATCATAAGGCCCAATCATAATTTTGCACAACGATTTCTATGTACATTGACACAAGTAAATAACGAGTGCTTGCAGTTAGGCATAGTGCGATACAAAAGTTTACTGACTACTTTGGAATAAAGTATGCTACAGAAGTATATAAACTCAGATAACAAAATTATTGTTCATAGTGTGGTTTTCTCTCTTATAAAAAAAATGTGTCGATTAAGTAAAAATATAATCTATATAATTCTAGAAACTTTGTGTTTCTATAATATTTTTGTTAATGCACACAACATAGAAAATTGCCCGAAAACAATATACGGTCTAGATATAAAAACGGAAGGCAAATGTTCTAGAAATCAAAATAACCTCCATCACCCATTTCTACAGCGTATATCTAATAATAAATTGTGCTACCCTATCAAAATATGGTTTTCAATACCATCAAATATTCAACTATATCCACGTTGTTTATATGTATATGCATTTTTCGTTATTATCGGAAGCTGCAGTTAGTTTGAATTATAATAAAGCTGAACATGAAGATTCTATTCAAATTTTTTATGAATTAGAAACGCTATTTGGAAATGACACATTTTTCAACGCGATATCAAGACACGAAAAGCACAAAGTGATTCTGTTTTTAAGGAAATTAAAATTTATTTCAAGACAATTCATAATATTTCATTTCATTGGACCATTAGTTCCGACTTTAGAATCTTTGTGTACACTTTCAAAAATATTAAATATAAAACAATATGTATTTACTAAAAATTTTAACACTTACTCTAAGAATTCATTAAAAGTTAATATAGAAATTGAAAATATTTACAAGGCAATAATAAATAAATATAGAGTATCATTAAATAATCAAAGTATTGTGTTGGGCATCGAACTTATATGTATGCTATATGAAATTAGAAAAATTTGTGTTGATAATTGCATTATATTTTGTTTGAGTACAATGCTATGTAAAGAAGATTATAATAAAAAATTAGATTTAAATGACATATCTTTAAATGAATTATATATATTGTCAACCTTTTGTTCTTACACTGAGTATCATCATTGAATAATTACAAATAGAAGTGGACACCGAACATTTGCTCAAACGACCATGCGACTTATGAGCATCCAGTGAGTACTATTAGTAGCTTGAATATCATTTTCATGATATTGGTTTTTGTATATGCTAATTTATATCCTCAAAAGGGATTAAAAAAGTCCTTTTGGGATCTTTTTTGAAAACGAACTATATAAATATTTATAGATGAAGACAATAATAATATGTACGCGTTAAATGGGATAATGTGTTTGTGTCGCCACAAAAAAAGGAATAGGTATACCTAAAATCTACATCTTAATATGTTAGGTAGGTATTTGAAAAGATACTATTCATTTTTCGTGTGTAAAAAATTGCCATTTTCTTACTATTTTTATTTTGTTTTGGAGATTTGGTTAAATTGATTTACCAAATCGTTTACTTGGAGGTTTGTTGTTCCAAATAAAAAAAAATTCAATTACTTTTTCATGAATTTTTTTATCGGTACTGGCAGATATACCATTTTACGAATACATAGTTTTCTGAATGATATAGCCAAGTGCATGTATAGTATGATAACTCAAAAAATAAATTTCTTCAGTAAAGGCATTTGAAGGTTTTTAAACTTTTTAAATAAACAGAAACAAAAATGGAATACCTACATAGGGTCATGTCCCCTATAGTCGAACACTTAGTGGTCTATGGTAAAGTAATCGTCTACTGTGTTGGGACCGTTTAACGTAAATATGTGATGTAAAGTTAATAAGAAGCTTAAACTCAAAAATTTTGTGTTTCTTTAAACATTTTTTTATTAACTTTAACTACTTTTTTTTAAACAAATTAAAAGCTGAAAATAAGCAAATTCCCCAGTAGTCGAACAGTAGTTGCCTGAACCCGAACACAAAGTTTCCTAATTTCGAACATAGGATTTTATATACAGTTTCAATGTAAGATATTTAATGAAAAATTGTTTTTGAATAGTTTGTAATTATTCAATGTCTGAATTCCACCAAAAATCAAATGCAACAAATGGCAAATCCACATGGATACTTTTTTACGGTACCAAATAATTTCGAGAAATGTTCCCAATATTTACATAAGTGAGAAAACCCAAAGTTACCCTCAATAATTTTTAAGAAAGTCGGAGGAAAACTCTAGTTATAGCTTTTTTAACTTTTAGAAAATGTATGTTAAATAAAAAAAAGTTGAGAATTGAATTATTGACATTGATGAAATATTTTTAAAAATTCGTTCCTTAGAACGTTTGGAGTACTTATTTATTATTTATTTATTTATCTACACTAATATTATAAAGAGGAAAGATTTGTATTTTTGAATGTAACGAATAAACTCAAAAAGTACTGGACTAATTCTTTTTTCATTAGAACGCTACATTATCACTGAGTAACATAGGCTATATTTAGTACTAGATTACAATAGAAATTGTTAGAAATTCCTATTAAAACCAACCGAAGGTGTAAAAAATTGGCCATAAAATGTCTTTCATCGCATACGCTGCGAAGAAGTATTAATGATAGGACAAAAAAATGATTTCTAATTAAGTGCTTTATGGTCGTTTCAATTAGCATGCTTATAACTTAAATATCTTTACCTATTTATGTCTACCCGTGCGAAGACGGGACGGGCCGCTAATAAGGCCGTTAATAAACAACTTCCCATAGGAAATCATTGTAATGGGTCCGATTGTCGAATTGAAAATTTTGACATTTCTCGACGTTTCAAGGATCCTAGAGTCGAAATACAAGATTTTTAGAAAGATGTCTGTGCGTTCGTGTGTACGTACGTTCGTACGTCCGTACGTCCGTACGTTCGTGACGTTTTTTTCGTCGTCCATAGCTCAAGAACCAGAAGAGATATCGAATTCAAATAAATTTTGTTATACAGATAATAAGGCAGAAAGCTGCAGAAAGGGCTCTCAAGAAAATTGCGCGGGTGGTTTTTTTACCATACACGGAGAGAATTGAAAAATCACTAATTGCTAAATTTTAGGTTGCAATTTACGAAAACCATTTTTTTAGTAAATCAAGACGATTTTATTATAAAATGAATGAGAAAGTTGTAATTCAACATTCAAATCTTCGTAAAATACAAAACTTTATAATTTGGTGATTATTATCAAAGGTTATAATTCGAGCTTGTTGAAATGAAAGTAAATTGCAACTTTTGAGTCGCAATCTACTACTTTCAGGGAATAATTTAATTTGACTACTCATTAATATTGTTTTGCGAAATGTATAATTCGCAATGCAATGTACCATTGCATCGGGGCGAAACACATATATAAACACTTATGCTGGTTTATATTTTTCATGATTTTAAATCATATTTATTAGAATAAGTTTTTGTTGTAAATCACTAATGAATATTGTTGATTTTGCAAAAAATTGTTCTTGAATCTCTACATTATTGCTTGAAAATGCAAAGTAAATTAATCTTTAAAAGCTACAAACTGCAGAATAACCTGTTTCAAATTACGACTCAAAAGTTGTAATTTAAAAAAAAGAAGTAGCAAAACATTAGTTGTCATTTGCAAACTAATGTATATTGTCGCAGTCTAAGAAAATAAGGGTTGAAATTTGCCACATATGTGTGTAGGTATTTAAAATAATGAATCATAATCTACAAGAAAACAATTTCAATCTACAAACTCCTGCTGAAATTCACGATAAAAACAAACATTAAATTGATACAAATTGATATCAAATTGCAATTCGCTGTTTGAAATATTTGATTTCCTCGGTCGAATTATTGCTACTCAAATGTAGTGAAATATGATTTTTGAGTGTCAATATCTTCATTTTGCTCATTTATGAAATTGCAAACAAAAAGTAGCAATTTACTTATTTCGAAGCCAAGGTCCAAAACTGGATTCATTTTTCGTGATTTGCAGCTTATTTTTCTTGATCTGATCTAAGAATTCTTTCCGTGTAGCAGTTTAAAAAAAAAGGTGAAAATTTTGGTTAACCCTAAATATCTCATGAACCATTGACGCTAGAGACTTGAATTAAATTTTTTATTATATATTGTAACGTAATACAAGACAATTATATTTTTGTAAAAAAAATCCAATTAACGGTTTTTTTTATAAATCAAAAAAACTGAAAAAAATAATTTGTCACCTCGAAAATTTTACGACTAAAATATGATTTCATCTCCAAAACAATTTTGTGCAACGAAGAACAACGTTTTTGACATCTGATAAAATTTTGAGAAAAATCGAATTGACACTTTTTTTTATAAAAAATAAAATCCCAAAAAAAACATTACTCATAGTTGGTAAAAATTGAATTTCGACTCAAATATCTTTTCAAAAATTTGATATTAAGGCTTCAAACTTATTATGTCTTGTAAAAAATATTGTTTTCAACATTTTGAAAAATTTTGAGAAAAATGAAATTGACAGTTTTTTTTAAAAAAAATAAAAACCAAAAAAAAATTAATAAAAGTTGGTAAAAATTGATTTTCGACTCAAATATCTTTTCAAAACTTTGAGATATTGGCTTTGAACTACTTTTATCTTTCAATAAATATTGTTGTCAACATTAAATAAAATTTTGATAAAAATCGAATACACAGTTTTTTTTTACAAAAAATTAAAAACCGAAAAAAAAATTTAACAAAAGTTGTTAAAAATTAATTTCGACTCAAATATCTTTTCAAAAATTTGAGATAATGGCTTCAAACTAATTTTAGCTTATAAGAAACATTGTTTGCAATATTCGATAAAATTTTGAGAAAAATCGAAGTGACAGTTTTGTTTACAAGAAATAAAAACCTACAAAATAAAAATTATAAAAGTTGGTAAAAATTGATTTTCGACTCAAATATCTTTTTAAAACTTGAAGATATGGGCTTAAAACTACTTTAATCTTTCAAAAAATATTGTTTTCGACATTCGATAAAATTTTGAGAAAAATCGAATTGACAGTTTTTTTACAAAAAATAAAAACCTAAAAAAAATGTATAAAGATTGGTAAAAATTGCTTTTCGACGTAAATATCTTTTCAAAAATTTGAGGCAAGTTATATTGTTTTCAACATTCTATAAAATTTTGAGACAAATCAAATAGACAGTTTTTTTTACAAAAAATAAAAACCTAAGAAAAAAACAATACTAAAACTTGTAAAAAAACATTGGCTTCAAACTTATTTTATTTTACAGAAAATACTATTTTCGATATTCAGTAATTTTTTTTATAAAAATCCAACTGTCCGTTTTTTCATAAAAAAATAAAATCTACAAAAAATAGTACGCAAATTTGGTAAAAATTGATACATATAGACAAACTTTTAAGCAAGACAAATTTATTATTTTTATATTATTATTAATTTATTTATTATTTGTTTATATTTGATTTAAGGTATCATAAATAAAACAAATAGAAATCACCATAACAAAAATTTATTTTTTTTTAATAAAGTTCTCTTTTATTTTGTGTTATTTCCATTATAATTCTTTGTTGTTGGTGAAATCAGTTAATTTTTTACGTTTTTGATAAATAATCTAGAGGTTTTCAATTACTAGGAAAAGAGTATATCATTATCATAGTTGACAAATCAGATATTGCTGAAAAATTGACATTACAATTTCAGTCACTGGCAATACAAGTTAATACTATGATTGAAGAATGTGATAGCATCCAATCAGATATCATCACGTTGCTTGTTGACATGAATCATGGTCATGTAAATCCACATTTACTCAAACCATCACAACTCATGAAAGAAATAGACTTCATTGAAAGTAATCTGCCAAGTGATCTCACAATGTTGGGAAAACAGGAAAGGAACATTGTTAAAGACACTTACAACTCCATGGTGGCTAAAGGGACTATTATCGGTACTCGATTAGTAATTAGAGCTGATATACCACTTATTAATTACGTACCATCAGAGGTTTACAAATTGATTCCATTGCCAATGGAATTTAGAGGAAAGATGATTATAGCACAACCAACTGCAGACTACATGGCGTACAATCCAGTAGAATTTGTGTATACACTGATTACGGAAACACAACTAAATACCTGCAAAAGGAGCCTGGAAGGAAGATTCTTATGTCAAATGAATTGGGTATGGAATGCAGCTACCGACAGATCTTGTGAAATGTCAGCCTTAAAGAATTCAAAACATGCTGAATGTCAATTCACGGAAATTCCATATCATTCATTTTGGAAAAAATTGTCTGGAAACAACCGTTGGCTGTTCAAAACGTTCAACCAATCAACATTGAACCTAAACTGTAGCGATTATGAACAAGGATTAGTGGAACTACCGTCTCAAGGTATATTGACTTTGGCACCAGGATGTAAGGCACAATTTGAAGGAATCAAAATAACATCTGGGTATCAATTAGGATCAAATGTGAAGGCTGATCCTCTTGCGATGACATGGACAAAGAATATAGATCTGATAACTGAGAACCAACTTACTCTAACGAACTCATCGCTGGTAGAGACTAGGAACAGCATCCGACAATTGATATCACAAGTTCGTGACATGCGGGAATATGAGTCAAACATTAAATTAGTTAAATTTCA
Organism: Eupeodes latifasciatus; assembly: GCA_920104205.1. NCBI lineage: Eukaryota > Metazoa > Arthropoda > Insecta > Diptera > Syrphidae > Eupeodes > Eupeodes latifasciatus. Next base: position 150,422,137 of record OV049926.1, on the reverse strand, counting down.
TCAGATAAGCGGCCATGTATCCTTATTGATTACTATTGTTATAATTATTATTTTACTTATTTTGTATTTGAAAAGAAAGAATAAAAAATCTGAGATTGACTTCTCCCTGCCTGCTCTATGAGGCGGGGCAGAATGTTCAAACATTGAACACTAGAGTAATAAGAAGTGATAAGATAAGTGATAGGCATTATGTTTGCTTAGGATATCTTATCTAGCAAACATGAACACATACAAATTAAGATAACAAGAAACTGCTTTGCTTGCGCTTGGGTTCAGAGTTTGTGTGTGTGTTTCTGTTATCACTTATCGATATCACGAACAAAATAGTATATATAAGCGTAGGTTAAGATTTTATAAGGCAGTTCGAATAAAAGGCATACCGACCTTACAACTCGGCGTTTTATTTTTTTAACTCGCGGTTCATAAATTTCTCCCCACCAGAGGTAAGGGATTTTGAACACTATTGTCTGTGTTAAATGCATAGGCGACGATGTTGCAGTTAACATACGTGACGACATTGAAGTATTTTGTACGTTTGTTTTCGACTGTACACACGTGATTGTAGTTGTCGGTGTACATAACAACGTTGTAGCCTCTGCAAATTTTACAGACATTGATGTAGGTTTTGTCTTAACTGTTTCCGTGTTGAATTCGCGCTTTTTGGGTATTGTTAAAGGCTTCGATTTCAACACGGGCTCAGACGCATACGTTGGACTATTTATAGGCGTATGCAAATTCGAAGATGATGATGATGAACATTTTGATGATGGTGAGAAAAATGGCGGAGTCATAGGCGCATCTCTGGGTTTAATTAAATCCTCACCCGTTTGCGAGTTAAACATTTTAATTGTTTTTTTATTTTTAGATTTTTTGATTGCGAGATTTTTAGTTGTTTTTGATTTTTTAATGACTGGTTCATAATCATCATCATCATCATATGTTCTTAGCAGAACACGTAATAATATTTCAAAAAATAGTGCAATAAAAGTGTTTAATGTGACTGTTAAGCCACATTTTGAATATTGTGCAAGTCTCCTATATGTCTGTAACAACTCACAAAAATCAAGACTTCAAAAACTTCAAAACAAAGCCATGCGAACAATTTTAAAATGTGACCGTTATACATCAATTTCAAGAATGCTTCAATCCTTAAACTGGCTTAATATTAATCAAAGACTTTTTATGATGGCTATGGTGTTTGTCTTCAAAATAAAACAAAACATGTGCCCTGAATATCTACAAACAAGTATACCTGAAAGAAGAGTGGTACAATACAACCTGAGAAATATTGAAGAGTTCAATATCATCCGAACCAGAACATCTAGAGCGCAGGCTAGCATACTTTACATGGGATTAAACTCTTTCAACAACCTACCACAACACATCAGAAACATAAATGAACTCAATCAATTTAAAAATCAAATGATGTTATATGCAAAATCTTATACTAGCTAATTGTTAAAATTCCTAGAGCAAACCTAAAATGTTTATATTTTTAAAAAATGTTAACTTATGTATTTTGTAAATTAATGGCTCTTGAGCCAAATAAATAAACAAATAAATAAAAATAAATAAAAAATATATTTCGATGATATGGTTATCAACTAATGGGGGGGGGGGATAAGTTGTATATCCTTGTCTGCATCCATTTCTTCTTTTTCTTCTAATATATTTGGAAGCGATCCTATTACATTAATTTCTGGCCTTAGCTCCATTAACAGATTTTTGGTTGCTTCGTTACATTCCCGCTGGTCTTCTTCTTCGGGTGTAATTCCATTATTATCGCTTCCATAAATTTTTCCGTTTAATCTAACAGAAGACCTAGAACCCCGTCTTTTAGGTATTACCAATTCCGAATGAGTTTGAACGAGTGTCATATTTTGAGCTATTTGAATTGGTGCCGTATTTTGGGAGGTTTGAATAGATGACATATTGTGTTGTTGGTGTTGTTGATAGCTTTGTTGAGTTTGATTTAGCACTACAGTTGGCAAACTAGACTGATACTGGGAAAACTCTCGGTTTGTACTTATATTTTGTAAATAAGTAGATGCTTGAAAACTAATTTCGTTATTGTAGTTTGAAGTTAATGTCGAGTACCCGTTTGCGTATGGTGGAGATGTTAAAAACAGTGTTCCTGTTTCGTTTAAGTATGCAACAGGAATATTTTGAGTGCAAATAAAAGTATTTAGATCTTGTATGTGTGGTTGTTGATTTTGTTGAGTGTATTTTAAAGTATTTAAATCTTGTTGTTTTTGTGCGTTTAGGGGAGAGAAATTTAGAATATTTATATCTGGTTGATCTTGTGATTGATTTTGTGATTGTTGAAGCTCAGGGGTATTTAGATCTTGTTGAAGCTCAGGGGTATTTAGATCTTGTTGAAGCTCAGGGGTATTTAAATCTTGTAGATCTTCTGCGGTATTTAAATCTTGTTGATTTTCTGGAACACTTCGTGAAAATTCACTAAGCAAGTCTAATCTGAAGTCTAATCTGCAATTAAAAATAATAAAAAATCTGTCAAGTATTTTTTAGAATATGGTGGTATGAGAACACAAGTTTGCCGAACACATATCGACACACATCTAAAAAATATATTCATGGTAGTTTCAATCTCTTCATACTACATCGGATGTATAGTAATGAAGATTCTAATCCTGTAAGCCTTACCAACTATGTTGAAATTTTTGGAACCTGGCCACACACACCTCGAGTGTGATTCTGATCATACATTAAAGAAAAAAAATCCAGTGTCGAAATTAGTGTGCCAAGGGTCTGGTATCAGTTCATCGGAACTAATTCAAAAATTAAAGTTGTTAAAATGAAAGAAAGCAATTCTTCAACTTTAGTGAAATTTCAAAAGATAATTTCAACTGGAAAAGGTGTAACTCAGATCAACAACTTTAGACTAAAAAAAAGCATCGACATTAACACTGGGTAATCTAAAAATAATATGAAAGACTCACCAGTATTATCTTCAGACAAAAAAAAAAAAAAAAAAAGCTCTTATGGATTTATTGCAGTATATAAATCCAGAGTTTCATTCATTTTATAAAAACCTTAATACGAGTTCAACTGAGCTCAAATGCATCCAGATCTGCGTATTGACAATGAAAATTGAAGAACACTTGTTTAATCTTGGTTGTTAACTGAATTATGTCCAATATTTTACTTTTTTTAATAAATTTACATTGCATAATTGCACGAAGTAAAGTTTATAAACTAAAGTCGACATAAGAACTGTAAATTTAACACAATAAAAGAGGAATAACAGCTAAAGTAGACTTGAGCAGAACAGAACATTACATAGAGTCGTTTGTAATTTCGCAAGTTTATCAAAAGCTTTAAACTTCTGAAAAAAAAATCAAAACTGACTTTTGTGGTTATTTCTTGTGACCACAGATTTATTAAAATATTAAATTTTCACTCGACGTATTTATTAATAAACTTAAACATAAACTGCACATTAGGGGTATACAATATTATAATGATACTCAGTGTAAGAACAAAAGGTTGACAATATATATAATTCATTTAAAGATATGTCATTTAAATCTAATTTTTTATTATAATCTTCTTTACATAGCATTGTACTCAAACAAAATATAATGCAATTATCAACACAAATTTTTCTAATTTCATATAGCATACATATAAGTTCGATGCCCAACACAATACTTTGATTATTTAATGATACTCTATATTTATTTATTATTGCCTTGTAAATATTTTCAATTTCTATATTAACTTTTAATGAATTCTTAGAGTAAGTGTTAAAATTTTTAGTAAATACATATTGTTTTATATTTAATATTTTTGAAAGTGTACACAAAGATTCTAAAGTCGGAACTAATGGTCCAATGAAATGAAATATTATGAATTGTCTTGAAATAAATTTTAATTTCCTTAAAAACAGAATCACTTTGTGCTTTTCGTGTCTTGATATCGCGTTGAAAAATGTGTCATTTCCAAATAGCGTTTCTAATTCATAAAAAATTTGAATAGAATCTTCATGTTCAGCTTTATTATAATTCAAACTAACTGCAGCTTCCGATAATAACGAAAAATGCATATACATATAAACAACGTGGATATAGTTGAATATTTGATGGTATTGAAAACCATATTTTGATAGGGTAGCACAATTTATTATTAGATATACGCTGTAGAAATGGGTGATGGAGGTTATTTTGATTTCTAGAACATTTGACTTCCGTTTTTATATGTATCTAGACCGTATATTGTTTTCGGGCAATTTTCTATGTTGTGTGCATTAACAAAAATATTATAGAAACACAAAGTTTCTAGAATTATATAGATTATATTTTTATTTAATCGACACATTTTTTTTTTATAAGAGAGAAAACCACACTATGAACAATAATTTTGTTATCTGAGTTTATATACTTCTGTAGCATACTTTATTCCAAAGTAGTCAGTAAACTTTTGTATCGCACTATGCCTAACTGCAAGCACTCGTTATTTACTTGTGTCAATGTACATAGAAATCGTTGTGCAAAATTATGATTGGGCCTTATGATCGAATGATCCAACCGAAAGTTATTATTTTTAGTTCCCATTATCGATGTACAGCTTTGTGAAATCATTAAATAAATATCATTCAAGCGAAACAAGTCGTTCTCTATTAATTCGTCTTGGAAAATCCCCCACAATTCATCAGTTTTAAAATAGTTTGTGAAAAAATAAAATAAAAATTTTCTGTGTTCTTCTTCGAAATAAAATCGTGTTTTTTTTTCTCTTGCAATAATTAATGAAAACAATTAAATATGTCGCAAGCTTGGACAAAGTTCTTAAATGAAGCAACAATCGTTGTTCTCAAGGCTGTGTTAAGATCTTTATTGCTTCCAACCAGTGGTTCAAAAGCTGAATTAAAGCGCCGTGTGGAAGTCGGAGTAAAAGATCTTACAGAAGACGATCTGCGAAAGCTCATACAAGAGACTTCTAGAGAATCCGCCGTTGAATCTGCCGACGAACAGTTTTCTGATGCTGAGGACAACAACGAGGAGCAACGTTCGGAGGAAGAAATTCTGGATGAGGAATTAGAAAAACTTCATCGAATTTTTAAGAAGAAAGAGGAGATTTATAAACTACTAAAACAGCTTCAAGAATTCCAACTCGAGGAGTCTGCAACCAGTACCAAATCGACTACAGTTTGTTTCAGGGATATTGAAGACTCCATACCCCCTTTTAGTGGCGACGACAATTTACCTGTGCAACGTTGGATAGAACAATTCGAAGACTATTCCGAAATCTTAGGCCTGGATGAAAGAAGTAAATTTCTTTACGGCAAAAGACTTTTGACAGGTACAGCCAAATTATACATCAGAACAATCATTACAAAAAGTTGGCAAGATATGAAAACTTATTTGGTCAATGAGTTTAAAAAGAACGTGACTAAGGCTGATGTATACAGCGATCTTCAAATTAGAAAAAAACGTCATGACGAGACTTTCCAGCAATACGTTCTTTCAATGATGGAAATAGCTTCACAAAGTGACATTGAAGAAGAAGACATTATTCAATTTATAATTAAAGGAATAGCAGATGTTGAAATTAATAAGTCAATTTTGTATAACGCCAACACCATCATTAAATTAAAATCAGCTTTACGCAAATATGAGAAGTTAAAACGCAATTGCCGAAACAATTTTTCTGACGTCAGACCATCGAGAAGTACACCAAATAGTTCTCATGCACGCAACATTACACCAAGCCGATCAAATCTCACAAATCAAGGTTTTAATCGAATCAGCACTCAAACAACACCTGATAAGAGAGAAGTTTCGTGTTTTAAGTGTGGGAAGCAGGGACACATTTCACCGCACTGCTCTGCGAAGAAATCAGTCATGATTGTGAATACGAATGATCGAGCCGAAGAAAAAAAAAATTTGATTTGCCAGCCAGCGTGAACACATATGAAGAGAGCGAATCATCAAGCAATGAATTCGAGAAAAACATCAGCTTTAATTTTGTCAGTGATCAAATGGACTCATCAGCAACACTCTTGACTCTTTTGGATTCAGGGTCCCCAATCAGTTTTGTTCAAGCTAAGTATATACCTCCGGTTTTGATATCAACATTAGACCTGAGAAGCCATAAATATGTTGGAGTAAACAACAGCCCGCTGGATGTACTAGGAAGTATAAGTTGTATCATATCTTTTGAAAATTCATTTATAAATTTACAAATGTTAGTTGTTAAGAATAATTCAATGTCTTATCCTGTAATTTTAGGTAGAGATTTTATGGGCAAAAATGGTTTGGTTCTACAACAACAAAAGAAGAATTATGTAAATGAAATTGATCGAGATCTCCAAGTGTCATCTGGCGTTCGCGATGCTCCAGCAACAAGTCAAAATAATGAGCTGATAAGTACAGGTGATGATGTCAACTTTGTTTTTAAGGTTATGAATATTGACCTGAGTTGCAATGTGAGTAAATTAGATCTTAATATTAATGAAAATTTACCTGAGGTTATAAAAGAAAACGTTATTAGGATCGTTACACCAGCTTTCTCTATTTCGAAAGTTAATAAGCCATCAAATGATTTTTTAAAAATGCAAATAGTTTTGTCCAAAGAAACTCCATTTCATTGTCCACCAAGGAGATTGCCGTATGTGCATAAATTAAAACTTCAAGAGATTTTAGAAAATTTAATGAAAAAAGGCATTATCCGCGAGTCGACTTCCTCATTTGCGTCACCCATAGTTCTGGTCCAGAAGAAGAGTGGGGAGCTTAGGCTTTGCGTTGATTACCGCGAATTAAATAAGATAACTTTAAGAGACAATTATCCCTTACCGTTAATAGAGGATCACATTGATCGTCTTAAGAACAAAACGTTTTTCACAACCCTCGACTTAAAAGATGGTTTCCACCATGTTAATATGGCGGAAGACTCAATTAAATACACGTCTTTCACGACGCCTCTAGGGCAATTTGAATATGTAAAGATGCCATTTGGCCTTAAAAATGGTCCATCTGTGTTCGAACGGTTTATTAAGCAAGTATTTAAAGATTTGATTGCGAAAGGTAAGATTCTGACATATTTGGACGATTTTTTAATTGCTACAGAAACTGTAGAAGAGAATTTAGATATTTTAAAAGAAGTCATTCAGGTTTTAATTCAAAATGGTTTTGATCTTAGATTAGACAAGTGTTCTTTTTTACAAACCGAAATCCAATACCTGGGATATAAAATAAATAAAGATGGTATAAAGCCAAATGATGCCAATACCAACGCCATAAGGAATTTTCCAATTCCCAAGATTACAAGAGAGGTTCACAGTTACGTGGGGCTTTGTTCATATTTTCGAAAATTTATACAAAATTTCTCAAATTTAGCCAAACCATTGTACGACCTTTTGAAGAAAAACGCACCATTTGTTTTTGGTGTTAATGAAATAGAATCTTTTAATTTACTAAAAACCAAGCTTTTACAATCTCCAGTTCTCTCAATCTATAGTCCTCATAACGTAACGGAGTTGCATTGTGATGCGAGTAGTGTAGGCTTCGGTGCCGTTTTACTCCAAAAACAACACGATAACAAATTCCATCCGATTTTTTATTTTTCGAAGCGAGCCACAGAAGTTGAAAGTAGATACCACAGTTACGAGCTCGAAACTTTGTCAATTATTTACGCCTTAAGACGGTTTAAAATATATCTCATTGGAATACCTTTTAAAATAGTCACAGACTGTCAAGCACTGACATTGACTCTAAAGAAAAAGTCAATTAATCCGCGCATTTCTCGTTGGGCCTTAGAGCTACAAAGTTTTGACTACAAGGTAGAGCACCGTAAAGGGAACATGATGAGTCACGTTGATGCTCTTAGTAGATCATTTAATATACTCCACGTTGAAGATGAATCATTTGAGTTTGTTTTAGCAGCAGTGCAGAGACAGGATCCTAAGATATTATTAATCATCAAAGAGTTAGAAAAAATTGAAAGCCCAATTTATCAGATGATAGATGGTCTAATATATCGAAAAACTAAAGAAAAGGTTCTTTTTTATGTCCCTCTAAATTTGGAAGACCAGGTAATTCGAACTCATCATGAAGCAATGTGCCATTTAGGGGTTGACAAGTGTTTCGAACACCTATCCACAACCTACTGGTTTCTTAAAATGAAGGATAAAATCAGAAACTATATTAAAACCTGTCTTAAATGTATTTGTTTTTCTCCTGATTCTGGAAAAATTCAAGGAATTTTGCATTCAATACCTAAGGGAAATATGCCCTTTGACACATTGCATATTGACCACCTTGGTCCATTATCATCTGGGAGCAAAAAACACCTTCTCTGCGTAATAGATGGTTTTACAAAATTTTTAAAGCTTTATCCAGTTAAAACTACCCAAACTAAAGAAGCCATCATCTGTTTAAAGTCATATTTTGAAAACTATTCAAGGCCAAATCGGATTATATCCGATCGTGGGAGTTGTTTCACGTCAAAGGAATTTTCAGATTTTATGAGTGCAAATAACATTTATCATACAAAAGTTGCAACACATTCTCCTCAATCTAATGGCCAAATAGAGAGAATAAATCGAATTCTTATTCCCATGTTGGCCAAGGAATGTGATTCTAGTACTACTAGTGGGTGGGATAAGAATATTGCAAAAATTGAATTCGCTCTTAATAATACGTTGAATCGTAGCACACGTTTTTCGCCCAGTACACTCTTGTTCGGAACGAACCAGAAGGGACAGTTTTGTGATCGCGTCAAAGAGTTTTTAAATGTTAAATTGGATTCCAAAAGAGTAAGATTCGAAGACATGAGAAATAAAGCTAGTGAAAATATAGAAAAAAGCCAAAACTTAAACAAGATTTATTATGATAAGCGCCATAAGAAACCCCATGTGTACAAAGAAGGAGACTACATAATGGTAAAAAATATTATAAACACTCCTGGCATTAATAAGAAACTATTTGCAAAATTTAGGGGTCCATACGAAATAGAGAAAGTAATGCCTAACGATAGGTACCTAATAAAAGATATTGATGGTCTACAAATAACCCGTTTACCATATAGGGGAGTCTCATCACCTTCTAATATGAGGCCATTTTTGACTAAATATATCTTGGAACATGACGAAGACGCGGATGACGTTGGAGATCATGATATCAACGATTTTAATTAATAAAAAAAAAAAACAATTTTACTACTACCAAATAAAAAGAAAAAAAAAACGAAAGATAAAAACCAAACAATTTTCCTCAGATCTCGATTTATAAATAAATAATCCATATATGTATATCTGTATTAATGTTTTATAATATAATTTCGTACAAATATATAATCATATGTATGTATATTTTAATGTATTATCCATTATATAAATAATTGCATGCAAATTCTCACGATATTTTAAATTCATTGGATGCAAACTTTGGTATTATTTTCAGAGAATGAAATTTCTATAAAACAAAAACATCATTGAATTTTATTACTTTTCAAAAATGTAAATGTTCGATGTTCATCAAAAGACAATTTATTTTATTAACATTATTAACTTTACAAAATACTAAATGTTTATTATCTATTTAAATGAAACAAATATTATCGCTGTATTAAGAATCTTAAGTTATTTTGAAAAAATGTAATCGGGGCGATTACTCGATCAGGCTGGCCGAGCTGTAGCATACTTTATTCCAAAGTAGTCAGTAAACTTTTGTATCGCACTATGCCTAACTGCAAGCACTCGTTATTTACTTGTGTCAATGTACATAGAAATCGTTGTGCAAAATTATGATTGGGCCTTATGATCGAATGATCCAACCGAAAGTTATTATTTTTAGTTCCCATTATCGATGTACAGCTTTGTGAAATCATTAAATAAATATCATTCAAGCGAAACAAGTCGTTCTCTATTAATTCGTCTTGGAAAATCCCCCACACTTCCAAAAGCAATTGTTATCAATTTAAAGATCTTCATGTGTTGTATGTGTGTTTGTATGTGCGCTGCACGTGCCGTTGCATCATGGGTTTTTTTTCTCTCATTGAAATGTATATAAATACCCATTGCGCTTTTGATAAGTATTAATTTGTTATAAAATCTCATACAATATGTTGTTATTACATATAATCTTCAATTTTGTTTTGGCATTTTCGGTATTAAATTTTTCGAAGGCAAATTGTGTCAATAATGCAATTTATTGTACGTTATATGACGGGTTTGGTCAACGTTCGCCTGTAAATAATGTTCGTCATTTATATCGGGGAATGAATATAAGTTCTGATGACCATTTAATAAAATGGCTAGATAATAGTGTAAAATTGATGAATAGTCAAAATAAAATTCATAATACATTGTTTAATTCCACCCGCCAATATAAAATACACAAGCGTACACAGTATTTGCATTATCGTTATATAAATGAAAGGAAAAATATTTTAGCGCAAAAATCAACACATCAAAGGTCGTTTTTATACAATAATAATCTAAATCATTTATGGTTTACAAAGAATGTATTACATTATAACATATTTTATCATGTGGAATGTCCAAGTCCGGAAGTGGTATTAAGAATAATAATTAACGGGGAAATAATGGATGTAAATACAACACAATCTAAATGTGAATATTTTAGATGGATTGTTCGTAAAGCTTTAGATATTTTTAATAAAAATTCAACAATATTTAATTACATCGAACTTCCATCGGAAATAATGGATGATAGTATGTTTATACAATATGATAACTTACGAATTCCCATTGAAATGATATTAAATTTTGTATTTGTTAATAAAACACATAATTTGTTTTATTAATAAAACAAATTATGTGTTTTATTAACAAATTATTATATTATTATTATTATTATTATAATTATAATTATTATTATATTAAATTTTGTATTTGTTAATAAAACACATAATTTGTTTTATTAATAAAACAAATTATGTGTTTTATTAACAAATTATTATATTATTATTATTATTATTATTATAATTATTATTATATTAAATTTTGTATTTGTTAATAAAACACATAATTTGTTTTATTAATAAAACAAATTATGTGTTTTATTAACAAATACAAAATTTAATATCATTTCAATGGGAATTCGTAAGTTATCATATTGTATAAACATACTATCGTCCATTATTTCCGATGGAAGTTCGATGTAATTAAATATTGTGGAATTTTTATTAAAAATATCTAAAGCTTTACGAACAATCCATCTAAAATATTCACATTTAGATTGTGTTGTATTTACATCCATTATTTCCCCGTTAATTATTATTCTTAATACCACTTCCGGACTTGGACATTCCACATGATAAAATATGTTATAATGTAATACATTCTTTGTAAACCATAAATGATTTAGATTATTATTGTATAAAAACGACCTTTGATGTGTTGATTTTTGCGCTAAAATATTTTTCCTTTCATTTATATAACGATAATGCAAATACTGTGTACGCTTGTGTATTTTATATTGGCGGGTGGAATTAAACAATGTATTATGAATTTTATTTTGACTATTCATCAATTTTACACTATTATCTAGCCATTTTATTAAATGGTTATCAGAACTTATATTCATTCCCCGATATAAATGACGAACATTATTTACAGGCGAACGTTGACCAAACCCGTCATATAACGTACAATAAATTGCATTATTGACACAATTTGCCTTCGAAAAATTTAATACTGAAAATGCCAAAACAAAATTGAAGATTATATGTAATAACAACATATTGTATGAGATTTTATAACAAATTAATACTTATCAAAAGCGCAATGGGTATTTATATACATTTCAATCAGAGAAAAAAAACCCATGATGCAACGGCACGTGCAGCGCACATACAACACATGAAGATCTTTAAATTGATAACAATTGCTTTTGGAAGTATATAAACTCAGATAACAAAATTATTGTTCATAGTGTGGTTTTCTCTCTTATAAAAAAAATGTGTCGATTAAGTAAAAATATAATCTATATAATTCTAGAAACTTTGTGTTTCTATAATATTTTTGTTAATGCACACAACATAGAAAATTGCCCGAAAACAATATACGGTCTAGATATAAAAACGGAAGGCAAATGTTCTAGAAATCAAAATAACCTCCATCACCCATTTCTACAGCGTATATCTAATAATAAATTGTGCTACCCTATCAAAATATGGTTTTCAATACCATCAAATATTCAACTATATCCACGTTGTTTATATGTATATGCATTTTTCGTTATTATCGGAAGCTGCAGTTAGTTTGAATTATAATAAAGCTGAACATGAAGATTCTATTCAAATTTTTTATGAATTAGAAACGCTATTTGGAAATGACACATTTTTCAACGCGATATCAAGACACGAAAAGCACAAAGTGATTCTGTTTTTAAGGAAATTAAAATTTATTTCAAGACAATTCATAATATTTCATTTCATTGGACCATTAGTTCCGACTTTAGAATCTTTGTGTACACTTTCAAAAATATTAAATATAAAACAATATGTATTTACTAAAAATTTTAACACTTACTCTAAGAATTCATTAAAAGTTAATATAGAAATTGAAAATATTTACAAGGCAATAATAAATAAATATAGAGTATCATTAAATAATCAAAGTATTGTGTTGGGCATCGAACTTATATGTATGCTATATGAAATTAGAAAAATTTGTGTTGATAATTGCATTATATTTTGTTTGAGTACAATGCTATGTAAAGAAGATTATAATAAAAAATTAGATTTAAATGACATATCTTTAAATGAATTATATATATTGTCAACCTTTTGTTCTTACACTGAGTATCATTATAATATTGTATACCCCTAATGTGCAGTTTATGTTTAAGTTTATTAATAAATACGTCGAGTGAAAATTTAATATTTTAATAAATCTGTGGTCACAAGAAATAACCACAAAAGTCAGTTTTGATTTTTTTTTCAGAAGTTTAAAGCTTTTGATAAACTTGCGAAATTACAAACGACTCTATGTAATGTTCTGTTCTGCTCAAGTCTACTTTAGCTGTTATTCCTCTTTTATTGTGTTAAATTTACAGTTCTTATGTCGACTTTAGTTTATAAACTTTACTTCGTGCAATTATGCAATGTAAATTTATTAAAAAAAGTAAAATATTGGACATAATTCAGTTAACAACCAAGATTAAACAAGTGTTCTTCAATTTTCATTGTCAATACGCAGATCTGGATGCATTTGAGCTCAGTTGAACTCGTATTAAGGTTTTTATAAAATGAATGAAACTCTGGATTTATATACTGCAATAAATCCATAAGAGCTTTTTTTTTTTTTTTTTTTGTCTGAAGATAATACTGGTGAGTCTTTCATATTATTTTTAGATTACCCAGTGTTAATGTCGATGCTTTTTTTTAGTCTAAAGTTGTTGATCTGAGTTACACCTTTTCCAGTTGAAATTATCTTTTGAAATTTCACTAAAGTTGAAGAATTGCTTTCTTTCATTTTAACAACTTTAATTTTTGAATTAGTTCCGATGAACTGATACCAGACCCTTGGCACACTAATTTCGACACTGGATTTTTTTTCTTTAATGTATGATCAGAATCACACTCGAGGTGTGTGTGGCCAGGTTCCAAAAATTTCAACATAGTTGGTAAGGCTTACAGGATTAGAATCTTCATTACTATACATCCGATGTAGTATGAAGAGATTGAAACTACCATGAATATATTTTTTAGATGTGTGTCGATATGTGTTCGGCAAACTTGTGTTCTCATACCACCATATTCTAAAAAATACTTGACAGATTTTTTATTATTTTTAATTGCAGATTAGACTTCAGATTAGACTTGCTTAGTGAATTTTCACGAAGTGTTCCAGAAAATCAACAAGATTTAAATACCGCAGAAGATCTACAAGATTTAAATACCCCTGAGCTTCAACAAGATCTAAATACCCCTGAGCTTCAACAAGATCTAAATACCCCTGAGCTTCAACAATCACAAAATCAATCACAAGATCAACCAGATATAAATATTCTAAATTTCTCTCCCCTAAACGCACAAAAACAACAAGATTTAAATACTTTAAAATACACTCAACAAAATCAACAACCACACATACAAGATCTAAATACTTTTATTTGCACTCAAAATATTCCTGTTGCATACTTAAACGAAACAGGAACACTGTTTTTAACATCTCCACCATACGCAAACGGGTACTCGACATTAACTTCAAACTACAATAACGAAATTAGTTTTCAAGCATCTACTTATTTACAAAATATAAGTACAAACCGAGAGTTTTCCCAGTATCAGTCTAGTTTGCCAACTGTAGTGCTAAATCAAACTCAACAAAGCTATCAACAACACCAACAACACAATATGTCATCTATTCAAACCTCCCAAAATACGGCACCAATTCAAATAGCTCAAAATATGACACTCGTTCAAACTCATTCGGAATTGGTAATACCTAAAAGACGGGGTTCTAGGTCTTCTGTTAGATTAAACGGAAAAATGTATGGAAGCGATAATAATGGAATTACACCCGAAGAAGAAGACCAGCGGGAATGTAACGAAGCAACCAAAAATCTGTTAATGGAGCTAAGGCCAGAAATTAATGTAATAGGATCGCTTCCAAATATATTAGAAGAAAAAGAAGAAATGGATGCAGACAAGGATATACAACTTATCCCCCCCCCCCATTAGTTGATAACCATATCATCGAAATATATGATGATGATGATGATTATGAACCAGTCATTAAAAAATCAAAAACAACTAAAAATCTCGCAATCAAAAAATCTAAAAATAAAAAAACAATTAAAATGTTTAACTCGCAAACGGGTGAGGATTTAATTAAACCCAGAGATGCGCCTATGACTCCGCCATTTTTCTCACCATCATCAATATGTTCATCATCATCATCTTCGAATTTGCATACGCCTATAAATAGTCCAACGTATGCGTCTGAGCCCGTGTTGAAATCGAAGCCTTTAACAATACCCAAAAAGCGCGAATTCAACACGGAAACAGTTAAGACAAAACCTACATCAATGTCTGTAAAATTTGCAGAGGCTACAACGTTGTTATGTACACCGACAACTACAATCACGTGTGTACAGTCGAAAACAAACGTACAAAATACTTCAATGTCGTCACGTATGTTAACTGCAACATCGTCGCCTATGCATTTAACACAGACAATAGTGTTCAAAATCCCTTACCTCTGGTGGGGAGAAATTTATGAACCGCGAGTTAAAAAAATAAAACGCCGAGTTGTAAGGTCGGTATGCCTTTTATTCGAACTGCCTTATAAAATCTTAACCTACGCTTATATATACTATTTTGTTCGTGATATCGATAAGTGATAACAGAAACACACACACAAACTCTGAACCCAAGCGCAAGCAAAGCAGTTTCTTGTTATCTTAATTTGTATGTGTTCATGTTTGCTAGATAAGATATCCTAAGCAAACATAATGCCTATCACTTATCTTATCACTTCTTATTACTCTAGTGTTCAATGTTTGAACATTCTGCCCCGCCTCATAGAGCAGGCAGGGAGAAGTCAATCTCAGATTTTTTATTCTTTCTTTTCAAATACAAAATAAGTAAAATAATAATTATAACAATAGTAATCAATAAGGATACATGGCCGCTTATCTGATGAAATTTAACTAATTTAATGTTTGACTCATATTCCCGCATGTCACGAACTTGTGATATCAATTGTCGGATGCTGTTCCTAGTCTCTACCAGCGATGAGTTCGTTAGAGTAAGTTGGTTCTCAGTTATCAGATCTATATTCTTTGTCCATGTCATCGCAAGAGGATCAGCCTTCACATTTGATCCTAATTGATACCCAGATGTTATTTTGATTCCTTCAAATTGTGCCTTACATCCTGGTGCCAAAGTCAATATACCTTGAGACGGTAGTTCCACTAATCCTTGTTCATAATCGCTACAGTTTAGGTTCAATGTTGATTGGTTGAACGTTTTGAACAGCCAACGGTTGTTTCCAGACAATTTTTTCCAAAATGAATGATATGGAATTTCCGTGAATTGACATTCAGCATGTTTTGAATTCTTTAAGGCTGACATTTCACAAGATCTGTCGGTAGCTGCATTCCATACCCAATTCATTTGACATAAGAATCTTCCTTCCAGGCTCCTTTTGCAGGTATTTAGTTGTGTTTCCGTAATCAGTGTATACACAAATTCTACTGGATTGTACGCCATGTAGTCTGCAGTTGGTTGTGCTATAATCATCTTTCCTCTAAATTCCATTGGCAATGGAATCAATTTGTAAACCTCTGATGGTACGTAATTAATAAGTGGTATATCAGCTCTAATTACTAATCGAGTACCGATAATAGTCCCTTTAGCCACCATGGAGTTGTAAGTGTCTTTAACAATGTTCCTTTCCTGTTTTCCCAACATTGTGAGATCACTTGGCAGATTACTTTCAATGAAGTCTATTTCTTTCATGAGTTGTGATGGTTTGAGTAAATGTGGATTTACATGACCATGATTCATGTCAACAAGCAACGTGATGATATCTGATTGGATGCTATCACATTCTTCAATCATAGTATTAACTTGTATTGCCAGTGACTGAAATTGTAATGTCAATTTTTCAGCAATATCTGATTTGTCAACTATGATAATGATATACTCTTTTCCTAGTAATTGAAAACCTCTAGATTATTTATCAAAAACGTAAAAAATTAACTGATTTCACCAACAACAAAGAATTATAATGGAAATAACACAAAATAAAAGAGAACTTTATTAAAAAAAAATAAATTTTTGTTATGGTGATTTCTATTTGTTTTATTTATGATACCTTAAATCAAATATAAACAAATAATAAATAAATTAATAATAATATAAAAATAATAAATTTGTCTTGCTTAAAAGTTTGTCTATATGTATCAATTTTTACCAAATTTGCGTACTATTTTTTGTAGATTTTATTTTTTTATGAAAAAACGGACAGTTGGATTTTTATAAAAATAAAATGCACGACTGGGTCGCACGAACTTGCTCCTGTATGCAAAGAGTCTGTTTAAAAAAGCATCTATATAAGATTTAAAATTATACCTTTAAAACAAGTTTGTCTTCAAAGATTTAAATGCTATTCGATTTGTCAAAAAAAACCGCGCGATTCATCCCAAGACACAACTCATCCTAGGACAACTCATCCCGGAAATGAATTGGTATTTACAATAGTTATAGTTATAAACAATACATACATATGTACCAAATGCATTATCTAATTTGGATAAAAGATAGTAATCAGCCTTATCATGAATTCCATCGTAGTCGGAATTTTTACGAATCCCGAAAAACTGTATCATGAAATCCGTTCGTAATGCAAAATTGTATGAGATTTTCCACTACGAACGGATTTCATGAAACAGTTTTTCGGAATTCGTAAAAATTTCCGATTACGATGGAATTCATGATAGGGCTGAATATAATAAAAGTTTTGTCAATGTAATGCGCTCTTTCGGGCTCAGGTACAGGATTTGATTTGGTGAGATGGGAGGGGATTACATTTAATGCATTTAAAATAATTAAAAAAAAAAACTATTTTAAGATTCAAAACTTTACCTGAAAAATAAGTTTGTCTTCAAAAATTTAGATGCCATTTTATAAATCAAAAAACCCTTGATTTTTCAAAATTTTTTTTTGAAAATCGTTAGAGCAGTTTTTTTTTAAATTAATTTTTTATATATAAAATTTTTAAATTTTGTTCTAAAAATATTTTTGGTATGCAGTTGTTTAGTGATTGTAAATATACGCTCTACATTTGAATTTCGTAAAAAATTGTTGACCCGTTTTTGAGATATAGAATTTTGAAAAAAAAAAATTCAATATTTTTTTAAAAATCCAAACAATAAAAAATTTCACTTTTGATAATCAAATATTGTTAAGGCAATATAAGAGCTTATTCAGAAAAAAAATTATTGAAATCGGTTGATAAGTTGCTGAGAAAATTAAGAAACAAAATAACGGTTCTATGAGCGGTACCTTTCCTGAGCAATACAAAAATATGTTTTTCTTATGAAAAGAAGCCAAGTTTAAAAACAAAATTTTAGAGAAAATTTAAAAAAAATCTATCGGTTTGTTTTTGAGAAAATTCGAATTTTCGTTTTTTGACCAAAAAAATTGTATGGGGGCCACTGTTAGTTTTGGTCTTAAAAAAAAAATGAAAAAAACGCCTAACGCGAATCTGCTGAAAACCTTAACTTCCAAGTTTGAACTCAATCGACCCAATGGTTTAGGCTGTAGGAGCGTGGACAGACAGACAAAACAGACCGGACGGAATCGCGGGACCCACTTTTTTCGACTTCTCTACCATCGTAATATCATGTTTGATTAAAATCTCGAGTTCGAAATTTTGCACGAATGCAAAACTTGCCATATAGTTCCTATATGTCGCAAGTAAAAAGCATCTATATAAGATTTAAAATTATACCTTTAAAACAAGTTTGTCTTCAAAGATTTAAATGCTATTCGATTTGTCAAAAAAAACCGCGCGATTCATCCCAAGACACAACTCATCCTAGGACAACTCATCCCGGAAATGAATTGGTATTTACAATAGTTATAGTTATAAACAATACATACATATGTACCAAATGCATTATCTAATTTGGATAAAAGATAGTAATCAGCCTTATCATGAATTCCATCGTAGTCGGAATTTTTACGAATCCCGAAAAACTGTATCATGAAATCCGTTCGTAATGCAAAATTGTATGAGATTTTCCACTACGAACGGATTTCATGAAACAGTTTTTCGGGATTCGTAAAAATTTCCGATTACGATGGAATTCATGATAGGGCTGAATATAATAAAAGTTTTGTCAATGTAATGCGCTCTTTCGGGCTCAGGTACAGGATTTGATTTGGTGAGATGGGAGGGGATTACATTTAATGCATTTAAAATAATTAAAAAAAAAAACTATTTTAAGATTCAAAACTTTACCTGAAAAATAAGTTTGTCTTCAAAAATTTAGATGCCATTTTATAAATCAAAAAACCCTTGATTTTTCAAAATTTTTTTTTGAAAATCGTTAGAGCAGTTTTTTTTTAAATTAATTTTTTATATATAAAATTTTTAAATTTTGTTCTAAAAATATTTTTGGTATGCAGTTGTTTAGTGATTGTAAATATACGCTCTACATTTGAATTTCGTAAAAAATTGTTGACCCGTTTTTGAGATATAGAATTTTGAAAAAAAAAAATTCAATATTTTTTTAAAAATCCAAACAATAAAAAATTTCACTTTTGATAATCAAATATTGTTAAGGCAATATAAGAGCTTATTCAGAAAAAAAATTATTGAAATCGGTTGATAAGTTGCTGAGAAAATTAAGAAACAAAATAACGGTTCTATGAGCGGTACCTTTCCTGAGCAATACAAAAATATGTTTTTCTTATGAAAAGAAGCCAAGTTTAAAAACAAAATTTTAGAGAAAATTTAAAAAAAATCTATCGGTTTGTTTTTGAGAAAATTCGAATTTTCGTTTTTTGACCAAAAAAATTGTATGGGGGCCACTGTTAGTTTTGGTCTTAAAAAAAAAATGAAAAAAACGCCTAACGCGAATCTGCTGAAAACCTTAACTTCCAAGTTTGAACTCAATCGACCCAATGGTTTAGGCTGTAGGAGCGTGGACAGACAGACAAAACAGACCGGACGGAATCGCGGGACCCACTTTTTTCGACTTCTCTACCATCGTAATATCATGTTTGATTAAAATCTCGAGTTCGAAATTTTGCACGAATGCAAAACTTGCCATATAGTTCCTATATGTCGCAAGTAAAAATTACTGAATATCGAAAATAGTATTTTCTGTAAAATAAAATAAGTTTGAAGCCAATGTTTTTTTACAAGTTTTAGTATTGTTTTTTTCTTAGGTTTTTATTTTTTGTAAAAAAAACTGTCTATTTGATTTGTCTCAAAATTTTATAGAATGTTGAAAACAATATAACTTGCCTCAAATTTTTGAAAAGATATTTACGTCGAAAAGCAATTTTTACCAATCTTTATACATTTTTTTTAGGTTTTTATTTTTTGTAAAAAAACTGTCAATTCGATTTTTCTCAAAATTTTATCGAATGTCGAAAACAATATTTTTTGAAAGATTAAAGTAGTTTTAAGCCCATATCTTCAAGTTTTAAAAAGATATTTGAGTCGAAAATCAATTTTTACCAACTTTTATAATTTTTATTTTGTAGGTTTTTATTTTTTGTAAACAAAACTGTCAATTCGATTTTTCTCAAAATTTTATCGAATGTTGCAAACAATGTTTCTTATAAGCTAAAAGTAGTTCAAAGCCAATATCTCAAAGTTTTGAAAAGATATTTGAGTCGAAAATCAATTTTTACCAACTTTTATTAATTTTTTTTTGGTTTTTATTTTTTTTTAAAAAAACTGTCAATTTCATTTTTCTCAAAATTTTTCAAAATGTTGAAAACAATATTTTTTACAAGACATAATAAGTTTGAAGCCTTAATATCAAATTTTTGAAAAGATATTTGAGTCGAAATTCAATTTTTACCAACTATGAGTAATGTTTTTTTTGGGATTTTATTTTTTATAAAAAAAAGTGTCAATTCGATTTTTCTCAAAATTTTATCAGATGTCAAAAACGTTGTTCTTCGTTGCACAAAATTGTTTTGGAGATGAAATCATATTTTAGTCGTAAAATTTTCGAGGTGACAAATTATTTTTTTCAGTTTTTTTGATTTATAAAAAAAACCGTTAATTGGATTTTTTTTACAAAAATATAATTGTCTTGTATTACGTTACAATATATAATAAAAAATTTAATTCAAGTCTCTAGCGTCAATGGTTCATGAGATATTTAGGGTTAACCAAAATTTTCACCTTTTTTTTTAAACTGCTACACGGAAAGAATTCTTAGATCAGATCAAGAAAAATAAGCTACAAATCACGAAAAATGAATCCAGTTTTGGACCTTGGCTTCGAAATAAGTAAATTGCTACTTTTTGTTTGCAATTTCATAAAATGAGCAAAATGAAGATATTGACACTCAAAAATCATATTTCACTATATTTGAGTAGCAATAATTCGACCGAGGAAATCAAATATTTCAAACAGCGAATTGCAATTTGATATCAATTTGTATCAATTTAATGTTTGTTTTTATCGTGAATTTCAGCAGGAGTTTGTACATTGAAATTGTTTTCTTGTAGATTATGATTCGTTATTTTAAATACCTACACACATAAGTGGCAAATTTCAACCCTTATTTTCTTAGACTGCGACAATATACATTAGTTTGCAAATGACAACTAATGTTTTGCTACTTTTTTTTTTTTATTTTAAAACTTTTGAGTCGTAATTTGAAACAGGTTATTCTGCAGTTTGCATACTTAGTTATCTTTAAATTGCAACTTTTGAGTCGTAATTTGAAACAGTTTCTACAGCAATTTGTAGCTTTTAAAGATTAATTTACTTTGCATTTTCAAGCAATAATGTAGAGATTCAAGAACAATTTTTTGCAAAATCAACAATATTCATTAGTGATTTACAACAAAAACTTATTCTAATAAATATGATTTAAAATCATGAAAAATATAAACCAGCATAAGTGTTTATATATGTGTTTCGCCCCGATGCAATGGTACATTGCATTGCGAATTATACATTTCGCAAAACAATATTAATGAGTAGTCAAATTAAATTATTCCCTGAAAGTAGTAGATTGCGACTCAAAAGTTGCAATTTACTTTCATTTCAACAAGCTCGAATTATAACCTTTGATAATAATCACCAAATTATAAAATTTTGTATTTTACGAAGATTTGAATGTTGAATTAAAACTTTCTCATTCATTTTATAATAAAATCGTCTTGATTTACTAAAAAAATGGTTTTCGTAAATTGCAACCTAAAATTTAGCAATTAGTGATTTTTCAATTCTCTCCGTGTATGGTAAAAAAACCACCCGCGCAATTTTCTTGAGAGCCCTTTCTGCAGCTTTCTGCCTTATTATCTGTATAACAAAATTTATTTGAATTCGATATCTCTTCTGGTTCTTGAGCTATGGACGACGAAAAAAACGTCACGAACGTACGGACGTACGAACGTACGTACACACGAACGCACAGACATCTTTCTAAAAATCTTGTATTTCGACTCTAGGGTCCTTGAAACGTCGAGAAATGTCAAAATTTTCAATTCGACAATCGGACCCATTACAGTGATTTCCTATGGGAAGTTGTTTATTAACGGCCTTATTAGCGGCCGTCCCGTCTTCGCACGGGTAGACATAAATAGGTACAGATATTTAAGTTATAAGCATGCTAATTGAAACGACCATAAAGCACTTAATTAGAAATCATTTTTTTGTCCTATCATTAATACTTTTTCGCAGCGTATGCGATGAAAGACATTTTATGGCCAATTTTTTACACCTTCGGTTGGTTTTAATAGGAATTTCTAACAATTTCTATTGTAATCTAGTACTAAATATAGCCTATGTTACTCAGTGATAATGTAGCGTTCTAATGAAAAAAGAATTAGTCCAGTACTTTTTGAGTTTATTCGTTACATTCAAAAATACAAATCTTTCCTCTTTATAATATTAGTGTAGATAAATAAATAAATAATAAATAAGCACTCCAAACGTTCTAAGGAACGAATTTTTAAAAATATTTCATCAATGTCAATAATTCAATTCTCAACTTTTTTTTATTTAACATAAATTTTCTAAAAGTTAAAAAAGCTATAACTAGAGTTTTCCTCCGACTTTCTTAAAAATTATTGAGGGTAACTTTGGGTTTTCTCACTTATGTAAATATTGGGAACATTTCTCGAAATTATTTGGTACCGTAAAAAAGTATCCATGTGGATTTGCCATTTGTTGCATTTGATTTTTGGTGGAATTCAGATATTAAGTTAAAGCTTTGTATATGAAAACTTAGTTTTCATATACAAAGGTTAAAGGGAATTCAGATATTAAGTTAAGGAAATTAAGATTCTCATACATCAAATAATAATGGGCGATATTGGGAATTTCCATTTAACATCATCGTGAATTTCTCTTAAAACAAATTTCCCTCTTACAAAACCAATACATCCTCCCGAATTGAAATTTCCCTCAAAATGTTTTCATTCTTCTAAAATTGAGAACAGAAAAATACTCAAAAGTTTTTCTTTAAATTATTTGGTACCAGGAACCAGGAGAAGAGAATTTTTTCAACTACACAAAGACTGACAAAATTTGGAAGGCAACGAAATTTCCTTAGAGATGTCGGATAATGTTCCATTTAGTCAGGTGTTTGCCTTTAATAAAATTTCAATTGGAATTTATCCCATGGAAGAAAACTGGAAATGTTTAAAGTTTTGCACTGTTTTTGAAAGCTCAAAATATTGGTTATTGAGATGAGAGCCAAGTTTTCCGGTAAATATTTTCGATTTATTCAATTTCCCATTTTTCGAAGATGTGAACATTTCCTATAAAAATGTTATTCACAATAGCCCGTGTAAATTTAATTTCCCTGAAACAATTGTATATTAAATTAAAAAGAACCCTCAAAAATAATTTCTCCAAAACAAAAAACCCAATATTATACCTTCCATACTTCGCTGCATTTTAATCCAACTACCTTTGTATATACCTTTTCATATACAAAGATATGGAGGTTTACAATAACTTGCAAAATTTGGAAAGAAACGAAATTTCCCTAGAGATTTTGGATATGTTCCATTGAGGTAGAATGTGTGTGGTTACCTTGAATAAAATTTCAATTGGAATTAATCCCATCTCAATAAAACTGATTATACTCGTATGTACTTTTATTTTTGCAATGTTTCTTGAAATCTCAAAATGTTGCTTATTCAAATAAGACACAAGTTTCCCAAAAAATAAATGGGAGGTTTATGGTATATTTCGATATTTCCTATAAAAATGTTATTCAAAATAGCCCGTGGGAATTTAATTCTCTGGAATAATTGTATGTTAAAGTGAAAACCACCCTTAAAAATAATTTCTCCAGAACAAAAGCCCAATATTATGCCTTCCAAACTTCATCGCATTTTGTTCCTATTATCAAAGTTTTCCAAAAGAACCTTTTCAGTGCCAACTATACCCATAAGACACGAAATAAAGTTAAGTCTACAAACTTATAGTCCAGTTAATAAAGGTTTTCACCTAAAATAATCCAACAGTTTTGAAACTTGGCACACTTACTAAGGGATGTCTGGTGATGACCTAAAAAATAGTCCCCAAGAATCCGACGTGAGCTGTAGCGGCAGTTAAGAGAAACATGGAGTTTATTTCAGTTTTTCACGTTTGTCTCGAAAAATATTTGTCGTATCACACAATTTTGTGCCACAAAATTAAAGCTCTTTAAATTTTGAAAAAAAGCTTTTATGAATTTTTTCGTATCTCTTATAGTTTAAAGAAAATAACCCTAGCGGCAGTGAAGAGTAACATACGGTTTTTTCGGTTTTTCGGGTTTATCTTGAAAACTATTTGTCGTATCAAAAAATAATCTTCTACAAAATTAAAGCTTATTAAATTTCCTAAAGAAATATGATATTAATTTGTTTGTAATTGTTTTAGTTTGTAAAATAACTCTATCGGCATTTAGGGAAAATATTTGTTTGTGTGGTAAATTTTAATCAGCCTCTTAATATAAAAAGTAAATAAATCGTTGCTGCAGCTTCATCTGAGTCCCTTCTACCAAAATGTGTAGTGAGATGGGGTGGATTTCACCTGTTAATGTCCTATATTGGTTCAATAGGTTTTTGTGATGAGTGGAAGTGGCCTGCAAGAGTTAATGAGTCTCCTTCGTTATGTGCACTAAAACGAAACCCTCATTTGATCTATTTAAGTGAGAAACTACAAACAAATCTTAACAAACTCAAATCTAATGGACCAACAGCAACCTTATGGATTCAGTTATTTAATATGATTATATTGCTTAAAGATTTTATGCACGCTGAGCGGTCTTGCGATTGGAATGCCCATATTAACTGTGTGAAGAATATAATTCCATATTTCCATGCCGCCGGACACTTTTCGTACGCCAAATCATGTCACCTGTATTTGCAGAACATGATAAAACTGCCTTCAGTGATGACCCTAGATGAATTTGAAAACTTTGTGCAGTAGGGTTACTTTACTATGTGAAGAACTGACCGATTTTGGACAGGAGTGTGGTCGAACCAGACAATTGAACAAGCTCTAATGCGTGGAATGAAGAGTGTAGGTGGCTTGACACGAGGCCGTGGAACCACTGATAGTGTACTTAGCAAATGGGTTCTAGGGCTGACTGCTACTCATGAAATTTGCTCATCACTCGAAGAATTCACTGGAAACAAACTCCATGTTTCACTTAACTGCCGCTAGAGCTCACGTCGGATTCTTGTGGGACTTTTTTTGGGTCATTACCAGACATCCCTTGATAAGTGTGCTAAGTTTCAAAACTGCTGGATTTTTGTTGAGGTGAAGGCAATTTTTTTTCTTTCGTTGACTGGACTATTAACAAGGTGTATTTTGATTGCAAAAAGTGCTTTGAAACTTGAATAGATACACATACAAGCTTTATATACAAAGATACAAGGTTATGTTATTACAATCAACTTAAAACAACAACTACTATCAATAGTTACAACCATTTGGTTACTGCTCAGACTTTCGGAAACTTAAATGAAAATACTTTGAATAGCTTTTTAAAGCTTGAAAATAATTGATATATATTTCACAACAAACAAAAAGTCATTGTCTTTGGTGTGTTTTTATTTCGTTTTCAAATTTGGAGAAAATTGTAATAGATTTGATTCCATTGCTGGAGGTTATAACAAGTTACTTTTAAGCTTTTTGTCCTCAGAATTATATTCTTCCAAATTTAGTTTTAGTTTTTAACGCTCTAATTTGAAGTTCTGAAATTGTCAACATAGACCTGAGTTTTCAATATTTGTGTATAGTTGTTTTTCAATACACATTTAAATAAATTAAATCATTTAAATAAGCAAGTTGGCTTAATTTTCGTTGATTTCATCTCTTGGAAACAAATTCCTGTTTTGGAACTCGAAATTATTGGGTTTTTAGCCTTGAATCTATGTCACCCTCCTAGGAAAATCGTAAACTTAATTTTATTTTTATAGAATAACCTTCATTATGTGCTTTATATGTTACCCCTTTGGGTAGGTATAGGAAGGTACAATAATTAAATTCAAACATTGTTGGCTCTATTGTAAAAGTTTTTGTTTTTATTCAAAATCTCATGTATCGTTAATAACATCAGAGAGAAAAATATGTCAATAGTATTAAAATATTACCAAAATTATATCTACATTTTAAATATTATTTGTATGATAGTTTACGTGGAAAAGTCAATAAATTGAAAAATAGGTTACAAGCAGTTTTATTTGTCCGTAAATTTATTAATATGTTTTGTAAATTTGCTTTAAAAAAGCAATTACAGAAAGTAAAACTAAAATTCTTTGATTAATATTGTTATTTATGTATCCTTGGAAGCATTTTATAAGCCCCCTAGGTAGTAGAAACGGGCCAACTTAGCGAAAAATCAATTTCTCTGATATCAGAAGTCTCCGTTTTATGCAGACGTCCAAATAGTAATGTCTTAAGCTTCTATTAGACGGTCAATGTAAACGGTAAACGTGTTCGGTCTCTGACATAAAAATGACGTCAAAATTTGTCCCAAGGGTGTCACGTCGTGTAATCTTCAACGAAAAATGCCCTCAACGTGTTGAAGAGTACATTGACACTCACGTTGACATCCCTTTTTGAGTCAACGAGTTGACTATTTTATGTGACCGTGTAATCTGTGAACTAATGGTATTGGGACACGATGACTCGTTTTTGGGACGGTCGGTCATCGCAATAACTGTGTCCCATGGTTGAAAGGACAGAATTTTGTACCGAGTTAATGCATATTTTCATATTGTAGAAACGTACAATATGAAAATTAAGTTAAAAGATTGTTTTATAAATTAATTTTAAAATGCAGGTGAGTTTTATTATGTTTTGTTTTTCTATGTTTAAATAGGTAATAGTTGCTATGAGAAAAAATATTCTTTTCCAGCCTAAAATAAACTAAATAACTTTGATTCACATAAACAATATTTTGTCAAATAGTGAAATCGGTAATGTTTTGACTTTGACTAGTTTCATGCATTGAAACTGTGACCGTTGACGCTGCGTTGATAGAGAAAATTTTGATTGTTTGGTGACGTCCAGAGATTCAACGCGTTGATCGTGGAATTAAAGCTTCATAATGATATTTTGAAATAACAGCTCATAATATAGCATTGTGTTTATTGACACTTCAAAAAAAGAAAATAACCAATAGATTTACTCTAAGTGCACTCTGGCGTATACTTACTTTTTTGTTTACTGAATTTTTATTTAATCAATTAAAAATAAATAAAATGCACGACTGGGTCGCACGAACTTGCTCCTGTATGCAAAGAGTCTGTTTAAAAAAGCACCTATATAAGATTTAAAATTATACCTTTAAAACAAGTTTGTCTTCAAAGATTTAAATGCTATTCGATTAGTCAAAAAAACCGCGCGATTCATCCCAAGACTTAACTCATCCTAGGACAACTCATCCCGGAAATGAATTGGTATTTACAATAGTTATAGTTATAAACAATACATACATATGTACCAAATGCATTATCTAATTTGGATAAAAGATAGTAATCAGCCCTATCATGAATTCCATCGTAGTCGGAATTTTTACGAATCCCGAAAAACTGTATCATGAAATCCGTTCGTAATGCAAAATTGTATGAGATTTTCCACTACGAACTGATTTCATGATACAGTTTTTCGGGATTCGTAAAAATTTCCGATTACGATGGAATTCATGATAGGGCTGAATAAAATAAAAGTTTTGTCAATGTAATGCGCTCTTTCGGGCTCACGCACAGGATTTGATCTGGTCAGATGGAAGGATTACATTTAATGCAGTTAAAATAATTTAAAAAAAAACTATTTTAAGATTCAAAACTTTACCTGAAAAATAAGTTTGTCTTCAAAAATTTAGATGCCATTTTATAAATCAAAAAACCCTTGATTTTTCAAAATTTTTTTTTTGAAAATCGTTAGAGCGGTTTTTTTTAAATTAATTTTTTATATATAAAATTTTTAAATTTTGTTTTAAAAATATTTTTGGTATGCAGTTATTTAGTGATTGTAAATATACGCTCTACATTTGAATTTCGTAAAAAAATGTTGACCCGTTTTTGAGATATAGAATTTTGAAAAAAAAAATTCAATATTTTTTTAAAAATCCAAACAATAAAAAATTTCACTTTTGATAATCAAATATTGTTAAGGCAATATAAGAGCTTATTCAGAAAAAAAATTATTGAAATCGGTTGATAAGTTGCTGAGAAAATTAAGAAACAAAATAACGGTTCTATGAGCGGTACCTTTCCTGAGCAATACAAAAATATGTTTTTCTTATGAAAAGAAGCCAAGTTTAAAAATAAAATTTTAGAGAAAATTTAAAAAAAATCTATCGGTTTGTTTTTGAGAAAATTCGAATTTTCGTTTTTTGACCAAAAAAATTGTATGGGGGCCACTGTTAGTTTTGGTCTTAAAAAAAAAAATGAAAAAAACGCCTAACGCGAATCTGCTGAAAACCTTAACTTCCAAGTTTGAACTCAATCGACCCAATGGTTTAGGCTGTAGGAGCGTGGACAGACAGACAAAACAGACCGGACGGAATCGCGGGACCCACTTTTTTCGACTTCTCTACCATCGTAATATCATGTTTGATTAAAATCTCGAGTTCGAAATTTTGCACGAATGCAAAACTTGCCATATATATGTACATAGTTCCTATATGTCGCAAGTAAAAAGGAGGCTGGAATGCGCCCCCACGATAACTTCCCATCCCGTCTGTCGATTTGTCTTGCTTAAAAGCTTTTCGTGTTTTGATTCTCTCGACAAATCCAACCATGCCTAGTTGTCTTAAAAACTCAGATGGTACATGGACTAATTCTTGCGAAGAAACGCTAAACCTGCTATTAAACAGCCACTTCCCAGATAGCCCCAAATCCGTTAACACATCAAACCGTCCTGGGTCGGGTATTAACTTAACTTTTCCTCAAGGTCTTGTTACAAAAGAAAAATTGACATGGGCTCTGAATAATTTCGAACCGTATAAATCTCCAGGTACAGATCAAATCGTACCAGCTGAGCTACAACATACCATCGATATAACTTTTCCCATCATTGAGATGATCTTCAAAAGTTTTCTAGATCTGGTCTATATACCTCAGCGATGGAGAGAAGTAAAGGTAGTTTTCATTCCCAAGGCGGGCAAATGCTCGCATGTCAACCCTAAAGATCTTAGACCTATTAGCCTATCATCATTCATTCTCAAAACTCTGGAACGTTTGATTGATATCCATGTACGTAATAGCATTGATAAGAGACTATCGATGTCTCAGCATGCTTACTGCAAAGGGAAATCGGTAGAAACAGCCTTGCACACTCTGGTAAGAACTAACGAATACTCCCTAGAGCAAAAGTAAGATACTATGGTGGCCTTCCTGGATATTGAGGGCGCTTTCAACAACGTTGACACATCCGCTTTCACTTCTGCTATGACGACCCTAAACGTCGAATACTCACTCTTTGATTGATTAATGAAATGCTAAAAAGCAGGATCATCAACTCTAAGATGGGGATTTTTTTACGAAAAGGTCTGTCGGTAGAAGCACTCCGCAAGGTGGTGTTCTGTCCCCTCTCCTGTGGAACATAGTGGTTCACGAACTGCTAATATCCCTTAAGAAGGAAGGCTACAAAGTGATTGCGTATGCCGATGATGTTGCTATCGCCGTCACAGGAGAACATCCTAATACACTGAGAGACCTCCTCCAAAACGCACTTAATATGCTTACTAGATGGGCTGATCACTGCGGACTTAGTATTAATCCTCAAAAAACCGACCTCGTCCTTTTTACACGGAAATACAAGATCCCAGTAATTGTACCGCCTTCAATAAAAGGTGTACCACTAATTTTTACCAATGAAGCCAAATATCTTGATCTGATATTAGACAAAAAATTAAGTTGGATACCTAATATTCAGGAAAGAGTTATAAAAGCTACAGTAGTTCTTTTCCTTTGCAAAAAAGCCATAGGAAGCAAATGGGGTTTTCAACCTCGCATAACCTATTGACTATACACATCGGTCATCGGACCAGTACTTATGTACGGGGTTGCAGTATGGTGTACTGCACTGGAGAAAGTCACATACTATGACAAACTCAGCAGAGTCCAACGCACTGCATGTCTCTGCATAAGCGCGACATTGAGAACCACACCCTCAGCAGCGTTAGACACTCTCTTCCATCTGACACCCCCCGACATCTTCAGCAAACAAGTGGCAGCGAGTACAGCTATAAGACTCAACGCCTCATCTCAATGGACCAACAACAATGTTGGGCACTCCATCATTCTGAACCTCTTTGGTTCTATACTAAAGTACATAGACTACACTATCCCAAAACCCCAATTCGGTAAAAACTTCCAGGTATCCATTCCATCCAGGGATAAATGGGAAGACAAAAAACTCCTGGATGACAAAAGCATTCATTTTTATATAGATGGATCCAAGACGAATGAGTGAGTTGGTAGTGGTGTGTACTCAGAAAAGCTTAATCTAAGCATTTCATTCCGCCTCCCTAATCATTGTAGCGTCTTCCAAGCTGAAATTTTAGGGATCAAAGAAGTTCTCTCCTGGCTAAGAGAAAACGTGATATCAACTTCTGATATCCGCATCTTCTCTGACAGTCAGGCTGCTATTAAATCTCTTGACGGTGTCTCAACCAAATCTCAAACGGCCCTTGATTGTCGATCGTCTCTTATGGAGATGGCGCAGCAATTTAACATTCACCCCTGTTGGGTACCAGGCCACAGATACATCACAGGAAATTGTAGAGCCGATGAGCTCGCTAAAAATGGAACCGCCATGCCTATTTCACCTGAAAGGGGGAAGATAGGTATACCGATAGCTGCATGTAAACTTCTGCTATTATTATTATTATTACAATTTATTAAACTCTACATAAATGTACAGTGTAATTTTAAAACAGCACTAGAGCTACCAGGGCTTAAGGCTGATAAACTTCTGCTAAAAGAAACAGCTTTTACGATAACAAACTCTAGGTGGCACAATTTACCAACGTGCGCTGCGCAGCCACAAAACTCATATGGCCTTCACTGGACCTAAAGCGCTCTAAAGACTTGTTATCTCAAAGCAGACTTCATATTAGCACCTTAATAGGTGTCTTTACGGGACACTGTCTTAATGGCAGACACGCAATACGACTTGGTGTAGCCTCAAATGACTTCTGTAGGAGCTGTATGGACGAGGAAGAAGAGGAAACAATCTCTCACCTTCTCTGCACTTGCCCTGCTCTTTCACTAAGACGCAAACTTCAGCCACTTTAACCTAACCTAACCTTTGATAAAAAATGGTTTTCATATTTTGTTAAAAAAGTTGTAGGTTAAATTATTCTAAAAAATTAACTAAAAACTACGAACAATATTTTTTTTTTAATTTTATTTTGATTCAAAATCTTTTTTTGTTAACGAGATTTTTAGTTGAAAACCAATTTTAGTAGCATTTTTTGAAAGCTTTTATTTTTTTTATAAACAAATACAAATTGGATTTTTCTAAGAAAATTTATCACAGAATGAAATCATTTTGAAGTCAATAACTTCATTTATTCACGAGATATCGATAACCGAACATTAATTTTTACTAATTTTGGGTACTTTCTTTTGTAGATTTTCATTTTTATGAAAAAAACTGACTTCCGGATTTTCATATAAGTTTTACTGAGTGTCAAAAAACAATATTTTCTATAAGATAACGGCAATACCTAAAATTTTAAAAACGATGTTTGAGTCGAAAGTAAATTCTTACCAAATTTTAGTATTTTTTTTTAGGTTTTTATTTTTTGTAAAAAAAAAACTGTCAATTCGATTTTTCGCAAAATGTTACCGAAAATTTCTTATAAGATAAAATTAGTTTGAAACCATAATCTTAACTTTTTAAAAAGATAATTGACTCGAAAGTCAATTTTTACCAACTTTTATTAATTTTTTTTGTTAGGTTTTTATTTTTTGTAAAAAAATGTCAATTCGATTTTTCTCAAAATTGTACCAGATGTTTAAAACGTCATTTTTCGTTGCACAAAATCATTTTGGAGATAAAATCAATTTTTGTTCGTAAAATTTTCGAAGTGACAGATACTTTTTTTTTCAGTTTTTTTTTTCAACTGTTAGTTGAATTTTTTTCAAAAATGTATTTGTTTTTAATCACATTACAATATATAATATACATTTTTTTTTAAGTTTCTAGCGATATTGGTTCGTGAGATATTTAAGGTTAACCAAAATTTCACCTTTTTTTAAATTGCTATGGTAAAAAACCACCCAATTTTCTTGAGAGTTCTTTCTGCATGTTTCTGCATTATTATCTGTATAACAAAATTTATTTGAAGTCAATATCTCTTCTGGTTTTTTTTTTATATTATACGCGCACTCAAGGGGATATGAATACCCTTATGATGATTAATCACAGTGCGAGCAATTAGGAAGGGAGGATAGGATTAGAAAGGAGATACCGATGGACATTGGTTTTGAATGTCTGCACATTGTAATGAGTGGGAAACATTGAGTCTGGTAAAGCATTCCACATTCGTGTAGTGCGACTAAAGAAAGAATCTCTGTACTTTACAGTACGTCCGAAATTGGGCTCAAGGGTAAACTGATGAGCAGTCCTAGAAGAACGGGTATTACGGTTGAATTGTTTGAGGGGAGGAATGCAACTGGCTATTTCATTAGAGCATTGTTTATGAAAGTAGCGATAAAATAATGACAGGCATGAAACCTTACGACGGTGCTCGAGAGATACAAAAGTTTCAGTTAGACAACGATCACCTATCATTTTTAGAGCTCTCTTTTGAATTCTGTCTAGGAGACTCAAGTAGGTTATAGGAGCACCTGCCCATATATGGGAATTGTACTCGAGTTTCGGACGAATATAGGCTTTATAGATTATAGCCATATCAGAAGGGGTAAAAAACTTCTTGCATCTTCGGAGAAAACCTAAACACTTAGCAGCATTTTTGGCGATGTCAAATATGTGATCACTCCACAACAAGTGGTTTGTAATGCACATACCTAGGACTGATAGCTGTTCAGTCTCCTCGATGCAAGTACCACTCATGGATAGTGGCATTGGGGGAAGGTTACGCTTTTGTGACAGTAGACAGCATTGAGTTTTCGAAGCATTAAATTCTACACGGTTTTTGATTCCCCATTGGACAATGCTGTCAAGATCAGAATTTAATGAGCTTATCATACGCTGCCGTTGGTAGTCCACATCCGAAGAAATAGGATGAGAATCTAAAAACGAATATGAGAAGCTGAGGGTACTGTCATCAGCGAAACAATTAAGTGGGTTAGAAGTTTCAGACAAAAGATCATTTATAAAAATAAGGAAAAGTGACGGAGACAAAATGGAGCCCTGGGGAACACCAGCGTTTATTTTGTGGATATCAGATTTGAACCCGTCCAATACTACTTGAATTGAACGGTCCGAAAGGTAATTTCTAACCCAACGAAGAAGGGACTCATCAATACCAAATGCACACATTTTCGATAAGAGAGCTTGGTGCCAAACTCTATCAAATGCCTTTGAAATATCAAGTGCAATAATCTTACTTTCTCCAAAACGATGTAAAGATTTGTTCCACTGTTCGGTGAGATAAACCATAAAATCACCAGTGGATCTATTGCAACGAAAGCCATACTGCCGGTCATTAAGAAGCTTCCGTTCTTCAAGATATTTCTTAAGTTGAAAATTGATCAGCGTTTCCATGACCTTGGAAAGAAGGGACGTAAGTGCAATTGCACGATAGTTAGATGGTGAGGAGGATTCGCCTTTTTTAGGGACAGGCTGGACAAATGCAGTTTTCCATCCACTCGGAAAGAGACCTGTAGAATAGGACAGATGGAAAAGCTTACGCAGTGGTTTTGCCAGCGTTGAAGAACACCTCTTCAGAACAATAGCGGGGATACTATCCGGGCCAGC
This sequence comes from Eupeodes latifasciatus, assembly GCA_920104205.1. Taxonomy (NCBI): domain Eukaryota; kingdom Metazoa; phylum Arthropoda; class Insecta; order Diptera; family Syrphidae; genus Eupeodes; species Eupeodes latifasciatus. Next base: position 150,388,035 of record OV049926.1, on the reverse strand, counting down.
GGATTTGTGAATGTCAAGATTTTTAAGGACTCTAGTAACTGAACGAGTGCGAAAGAAGATTTGTCCCATAGAATCGTTTACGCTTTCAAGTACAGGCGGAGTCATGTCACTCATTGGCAGCATCGAATTAACAGCAAACTGTGCTGCAAGCAAATTGGCTTTATCAATCGAGCTTACGTAGGGAGTGTCATTGGAAACGAGCGTAGGAACTGACGATGACGTAGTGTTGCGCACATTTTTTACAAATGACCAGAAATTTTTACTACTATTGGGACATTGTAGTATTTTTTGCCCTAATTTCTGATCATGTAAAAATTTAATGCGTCGTATATGTCCGTTACAGGTCTTTTTAGCTTGTTTGAACTTATTCCGGTGTTCCTCAGTTGGGTTGGCTTTGTAATTCCGAAAACTTACATTTTTGGTCCTAATAACTTCTTTACAGCTCGAATCAAATCATGAGTTTTCTTTGGGTTTGATAGATTTTACCCTATTGGGGATAAAATTTCTCATTCCACAAAGAATCAAGTTTGTAATCATATCTGCACTAGAATCCACGTCACTATCGAGGAAGCATAGTGACCAGTTAAAGTTCCTGAAGAATTCATTGAGACCGTCCCAGTTGGCTTTCTTATATTGCCAAACGGTTCTCGTAGGTGTTTTAACTTTAACTGGGGTTTTTTGGCATGAGAAATTTGCAGATATAACACAATGGTCTGATGTGCCTAGAGGCGATAATAAACTGACAGTATATTTATTAGGATCAGAAGTAAGAAACAAGTCTAGAGTGTTGGCGGATTGACCTGCAACGTCAGGAATCTGAGTTGGCTCGTCAACTAACTGAGTCAAGTGGTTTAACTCAGCAAAAATCTCGACATACCTTCCTTCGGATGTTGTCTGACCAGAATAGTGCAGCCACGAAGAATTGTGTACATTGAAATCGCCCGTAACAACGATCTCACTGTGCGGAAAATGGGATACAATTCTCTGGATAGAGTCGGACAGCGCGTCGAATTCGTTAGAAGTCGAATTGCTATCCAGGCTTGGGCTGCGATAAATAAAACACGTGTGAATGATGCGCCTTTGGACGGTGAATTTAAACCACATATAATTAAAATTTGTGTTGGTGCACTGACCATATTGTGGTAGAAGTTGATAGGCAATATCATTCCGTACATAAACGGCTAGACCATAGTGAAAAAAGAATAAAGGCACTAAGCTATAACCGAAGAGGTTAAACTCAGAGTGATCAGTGGTTTCACCAACCTGAGTTTCGCTTAGTGCCAAAACAGCTGGCCTGTTCAAAACAGTATGAACGTATGCAGCATTGAAATTTTTTCTAAGCCCATGAATGTTGCTATACTGAACACAAAACTTACCAGCCATCACAATACACAAAAACACAAAAAAAAAACCGGAACAAGACAGTTATCTATGTAGTAAATTTAATTTGGGTACCAAAACTTTTCAGTTACAATTTACCATTAGTGTTATGCCTTAATGCAAAATTGAAACTAATCCGCTCCTGAACCCCAAAAAAAATTTAACCGCAATTTATCAAGTAATTGTTTTACATAGTCTACTACCGCACTGTATATTATGTATATAACAAGCAGCACTTGCAGTGGCTATGCAAAACAATTGTGAGCGAAGGTAGAACAGAGAGGGAGGGGAGCACAAGGGAGACTCGTTGCGTTGATTTTTTTAAATTTAAATTAATGAAACACTGCACTGAGAACTTTTTCGTGAAATGTAGGAATTTATGTGTAATTTTGATTTTTATATGTTTGGGCTATTTTTTTTGTTAGCACTCGCGTCGCGTTCGTTGGTTATTTGTTTGTTTTGTTGTTTAAATATTAATTAATTAAGTTTGGGGGGAGGGCAGTAATTAAAAATACTATTTAACTTTGTTTATTTTTTGTTGTACACACAGCAAGAGACGAATGTAGTACGCTCCCACGCGTGCGCTCACGGTGGGATGTAGATCGGCAAAAAAAAATGGTTCTTGAGCTATGGACGACGAAAAAAACGTCGCAAACGTACGGACGTATGAATGTACGTACACACGCATTCACAGACATCTCTCTAGAAATCTTTTATTTCGACTCTAGGGACCTTGAAACGTAGAGAAATGTCAAAATTTTCTTTTCAGGAAGTTAATAAACTACAACATTTTTAACAAACTTTTATAGGACATTTTTAGATTAGGCCAAAGAAATTGGATAACCATATTTTATCCTACATATTTAAATACAAGCGTGGAACTTATCTCAAAATACGTTTCTAAACATAACACAATACACAATAAAACGATTAAAAATGATAAATGCACTGCACATTGGTAATCAATTAACCAAATTAATTGCATTCCCACATGAAAGCCTACCTTCATTTAATGGATATTAAAAATTATCAAATCAAGTGTAGTGTCACCGAACTGCCTCTATTTATGTTATAAATTTTAAAAATATCTGTAGACGTAAAATATAAAAATAGAACTTCCACTTAATTGTTCTATTTTCTAGAAAAACTTAAAAGTCCATATAGAGGAATTTTTTTTTTTTTTTCAAAATTTATGGATAAAAATATTAAAATCGTATTTCAACACGAAAACTCGTGTTGTGTTAAGTAATCTTTGTTTATTTAATGTTGCGTGGAAATACAATTTAATTTCTAATACGTTTTTCATTCATGTCGTTTGTAAGCGTTCAGTCGCTGTGTTGTTGTGTTTATAAGATTCGCTTATATGCCTTGCAAATTATCAATAAACATATTTCCAAAGTCACGCACGCTAGATATTTTTTTGGTCTTTTCTTGCATCATGATAACACCATTTTCAGTTCAGTGTATTTTGAGGGTGTCTTAAAATAATAGCCGGGTCGCATGTTTGAGTAGAATAATGCAAATAGCCCTCCCCATCTAATACACACTTAATTAATAATTGCATATCAGGCTCATATAGTCGACGTGTACCGGAAACGTTCTGTGTGTACAAATTTATAACCGTGTTTCCATTTCTCTGTGGGCTGATCTGAACTTAAAGGTTGTTCTTTTTTATTTCTTGTCCCGGTGCGGTGGCGGTGGCCGGCAAGTTCTATAAACAACTCTTAAGACCATAACATTTTCATATTTATAGAGTTTATATCCTTTAAGAGTACGTACCTACATACAGAGAGGTACTAGGATGTATAATTATTTTTGCAGTTTTTCTTGAATTTTTTTCAAATTTTTCAACGTTAAATTATGAAGCACGTTTTAGCCTTCAATTATATATTTTTTACCACTGTCAGCAAATTGATGTTTATACGTCTATAAAGAAGCTCAGCTTCCTTTAACCATACAAAAATACATATAACTATATGTAACCAAAAGGAGCTCTTTACGAACACCTCGACCAAGGTAAATGGTGTTTGGCGTGCACGTAATAAGTTTCAAAAGGATACACTCTTTTTAAGCCTTGCATATATACGAATTACGTTACATCTACATTTATGTAAAAAGGCGTGTGGGTCTGGGACCAAAAAGCGACACACAGCAACACGTAAATATTTACACACACACATTATGTAATCTTTGCACCTTTTTATTTTCGAGAAGCACCCACAGAAGAAAAAAAGACTTAAGAGGAGCGTATATGCACATAATTAAAATAAAATGGAAGAAGGAAAAACTAATATTCAGGACATGGGAGAAGATTTCAATAAGCCCGGTAAATTGAGGTTTGATAGAAAAACTATACAAACATGTGTAGAATAGCTTCATATTGGTATAACTTAATTTTTGTTTCTATATGTGTTTGCGCAAGGATGGGTCGGTACATATACTTCATATAGGAATATCCTTGCCTAACGAATTCGGTATACGGTTAACACTATAAAGCTGTCTTTTGATGCAAGAAATTGTTTTGGTAAACATTCCTTTGAAGTGATATTGGATTGGATTAATAAAAAAAAAAAAAAAACAGGAACTTGAAAGGGAAGCTCGTTATGAAGAGGACTTTTTTTAGATTATTCCGGCTACAAGTATGTTCATTGAAATTACTTGAATAATGATGAGGTGAATAAATATCCTTGATTAGCAACTTCAATTAATGTGTCTAGGAATACAGAAGGTCTTCTTCTATCAAAAAACTTTTATATTGTTGAACTATTTGAAGTAATAAGTTCAAGTTCTGGTCACATCAAAGGTCAATAGATTTCATTTGTTTGAGTCAGCTGCAAAATCAATAAAACACAATTGTTTTAAGGGCATCCGAAATGTTAAACACCTCATTTGTGGCATAATTTCAGATATCAGTTTACCAAATTTGAAGTGCTGTAGAACTGTAGATGTAAAGTCTCCATGATAGCTATCTGAACCTGAAGAGAATTACGGCGATCCAAAGCTGTACTCCGCTTAACCTATGGAGTAAGTTCTTGAATTACAGTGGATGTCTGGAAGTAAAATATTGAAAAACAGTTATACGTCCTTTTCTCATCATTTTGAATATGGTATCTTTCTTAACAAAGCTTAAGTCGATAGTCGATAGTCGATAGATCTTTTGGAAAGCAAAAATGACTTTACACTCATTTATTGAGTTGCTGATGAGATAAAAATGGATCTACATTGTTGAAAATGAAGATGGTCCGTCTAAAACGAAGCCGGAATTTCAGAAGTATTTTTTGAAAATATTCATACGGCTGCATACTTTACTCAATATTTTGACAGCTAAATATCATCTATCATCTATTCTATATATATAAAAATGAATTGCTGTTCGTAAGTCTCACTAAAACTCGAGAACGGCTGAACGGATTTATCTTATCTTAGTCTTGAAATGTTCGTGGAGGTCTAGGGAAGGTTTAAAGGGCGAGAAAAAATCGAATAATTTCCAAGAAACCCCTAAAAATAGTCCTTTTCTATTTCAAATACAAACTTTTTCTAGAGTCAACTTGAACTTTATTGCTAGGTATTCAAGAAAGTTCATACTAAATTATAATCACTCTCTGTTGTCTAAGCAATTTAAGTGTGTTCCTAACGTTAAAGAGTCAATTTGCAATTTATTACCGCTGCATAAAGTTCAAATTCAATCATATCTATGAAAATAGTCTTCGCGTGCGCTTTGGAGTTGCAAAGGGAACAACAGTACGACATTGAAGCATTGGCCGAAACAGTTTGTACAAATGTTCCACAATTAAATCAACAACAAAGAATTACGTACGACATTTTGATAGAAGCTGTGAACAGTGGATCTGGTGGAATTTATTTCCTTGATGCTCCCGGAGGAACCGTAAAAACGTTCTTAATTTCATTGCTTTTGGCGAGGATCAGATCGCGAAATGATGTTGCTCTAGCGTTGGCTTCATCTGGAATAGCTGCGACTTTGCAGAAGGCGGACGAACTGCGCATTCTGCCTTGAAATTACCATTAAACATGCAAATCACCGAAACATCAATTTGCAACATCGACGAAAATAGCGCAATGGCCAGGATCCTACAGGTATGCAAATTAATTGTTTGGGATGAATGCACAATGGCCCATAAGAGGTCACTGAAGGTGCTGAACAGAACATTGAAAGATTTTCGTGACAACCAAAATATTTTTGGTGGGGCCATGATTCTGTTGTCAGGTGATTTTCGTCAGACTCTTCCAGTTATTCCCCGATCAACTGTTGCTGAGGAACTAAATGCATGCCTAAAATCATCGAATTTGTGGCAGTACGTAAAGACACTCCAATTAACAACTAACATGTGAGTACTTTTGCAACATGATGAAACTGCAAATGTATTTGCGAAGCAGTTGTTAGATAGTGGAAATAATAAAGTTGCAATGGACATCTCGACCGGATTCATCATCATCAAAAGAGGAGCTTATTCAGCGTGTTTTCCCAGATATAGCGCAAAAGTTCAATAACCATAATTGGCTATGTGAATGAGCAATATTGGCAGCGAAAAATAATAATGTCGAGGATCTCAATGCGACCATTCATAATTTTCTTCCAGGACAGTTGGTTTCCTTCAAATCAGTCGAGATCGTTATGAACCACGATGACGTAGTTAACTATTGCACGGAGTTTTTAAATTCACTGGAATTGCCTGGATTACCACCTCCCAATTTGCAGTTAAAAGTAGGATCAGTTGTCATCATGCTGCGTAACATTAATCAACCTCGACTATGCAATGGAACAAGACTGGCTGTGAAAAAGCTGATGAATAACGTCATTGAGGCAACAATCATAAAAGGAAAATACAAAGGAGAGGATGTCTTGATCCCGCGAATACCGATGATTCCAACGGATTTACAATTCGATTTTAAACACTTACAATTTCCAGTACGTCTGGCCTTTGCGATGACAAGAAATAAATCGCAAGGACAGTCTTTACAAGTTTGCGGAATCAACTTGGAGTTTCCCTGTTTCGCGCATGGGCAATTATACGTTGCGTGTTCGCGCGTCCGAAACCCGTCTTCTTTGTTTATTTACGCACCACAAAACAAAAAATATAGTTTATGAAAAAGCTTTAAATTGATTAACAAATTGTATCATAACAGTGTGTGTGGAAAACTCTGTTTTTTTAAGTCAGCAAGCAATAGCCAGTATTTCAGGAAAACTCTGTTTTTTTAAGTAAGCAACATGATGTGTCGAAAATAATAATAAAACTTCATGCTTCATTAAAAAAATGTTTTTTTTATTCAATACGTTTTGTTTGTTTTGAAATTAATTTATACAAAAGTTTAGGTCTTTTATTTATCGATTGAGGCAGTCTGCCGGGTCAGCTAGTTATTTATAATTTTGTTAGCTGGAACATAAGAGAATCTACAATTTTTTGAGATTTTAATCAAACATGGAATTAGGCATTACGATGGTAAAGAAGCTGACAAAGTTTTCCCAGGTGATTCTGTCCATCTCTCTGTCTGTCCTCGTCCATACAGCTACATTGGGTTTATTCAGTTTAAACTTAGACGTAAAGGTTTAATCTGTGGTCAAGATAACTTTTTTTAATTTAATCAAATATTCCAACAAAGGTTTTGAGCTGATTGTCGTCAGGTGATTTTTTATTACTTTAAACAAAATTAACAGTAATTCCCACAGGTCCAAAATTGAAAATTCGATTTTTTATTAAAATGGCCTGATAAATTTCTTTGAAGTTAACTCTTAAGTTTTCCTCTTAACTTGGCTGCTTTGGATATAAGAAACATATTTACATATTGAAACAGAAGAGTACTACAATCAAACCGTTATTTTGTTTTTAAGTTTTCTAAGGGACTAATGAACTGAACTGATGAACTGACTTTTATAAAAATCTAGCTTTTAGGTTGTCCATGTTAGGGCTGGCAACGATAACAGATGAGTCTCGGTTTCGTTTCGGCCTTGTCTCATGAAACCGAGACGAGACGAGACGATACTACTTTTGAACCTTATTAGACGAGATCAAGACGAGACTTTGTGTACCGAAATTTGCTGAGAATCTCGTCGATTTCTTCCAAATTACAAATTACACTAATGCACATGCTTTAGAATCCATTAGATCTGTTTTAATTAAAAATTTTATTTTCGGATTGGATTACCAATAAAAAACACAATAAACTTTTATATTTCGTTAAAGAATGTCTACAATTTCGATGAATAAGGAAATTTCGATGTGGTTTATCAGGCAACTTCGTGAATATTTTTGTGATTAAATTCAAGAATTTGTAAACTACTCGAGATTCAGTTATACGAGACCGAGATCGATACCAAGACGTGACTGACATTTTTCGATTTTGACGGGCCCGAGGCGAGACTAACAAAAGTTTCATCGTGGGTTGTCTCGTGGCCGGTCCTAGTCTAGATAATATTTGATACTACAAATTCTTTAATTTTATTTTCTGGAATTTAAAATTTTTTCTTTTCTTTCAAATGTTAATAATTCAAAAACAGGTCAACATTTTTTGAACTAAATTTAAATTTTTAGATTTTGATATTTTATGGCGTTAAATACAAATTAAGGATAACAAAATCCTTTTAAAATATTATTTGATTTGAAAAAAGTGTATTTTTGTTGACCAATGTTATAGAACACTACTGGATTGTGTTGACTCTACTGACACTTATTTTGCTTCTTAACATAGCCGATGATCCAAAAACACGCTTCGTTTAAGAAGATTATTTTTAACTTCCCATAGGAAGTTATTGTAATGGGTCCGATTTGTCAAATTGAAAATATTGACATTTTTCGACGTTTCAAGGTCCCTAGAGTCGAAATAAAAGATTTTTAGAAAGATGTTTGTGCGTGCGTGTGAACGTCCGTACGTTCGCGACGTTTTTTTCGTTGCCCATAGCTCAACAACCAGAAGAGATATCGACTTAAAATAAATTTTGTTATACAGATAATAAGGCAGAAAGATGCAGAAAGGGCTCTCAAGAAAATTGAGTGGGTGGTTTTTTTACCATAGCAGTTTAAAAAAAATGTGAAAATTTTGGTTAACCCTAAATATCTCATGAACCAATGACGCTAGAGACTTGAATTAAATTTTATATTATATATTGTAACGTGATACAAAACAAGTATATTTTAGAAAAAAATCTAATTAACGTTTTTTTTATAAATCAAAAAAACTGAACAAAAAAAATTGTTGCCTCGAATTTCGACTCAAATATCTTTTCAAAAACTTGAGATTATGGCTTCAAACTTATTTTATCTTATAAGAAATATTATTTTCAACATTAGGACAAATTTTGAGAAAAATCGAATTGACAGTTTTTTACAAAAAATAAAAACCTAAAAAAAATTAATAAAACTTGGTAAAATTTGACTTTCGACACAAATATCTTTCCAAATTTTGAGATATTGGCTTTAAACTACTTTTATCTTTTAAAAAATATTGTTTTCAACATTCAGTAAAATTTTTAAAAAAATCGAATTGACAGTTTTTTTACAAAAAAATTAAAAACCTAAAAAAATTTAACAAAAGTTGGTAAAAATTGATTTTCGACTCAAATATATTTTTAAACATTTGACATTATGGCTTCCAACTAATCTTAACTAAGAAGAATATTGTTTTAAACATTAAGACAAATTTTGAGGAAAATCGAATTGACAGTTTTTTTACAAAAAATAAAAACCTAAAAAAAAATTATAAAAGTTGGTAGTAACAATTTATTTTCTACTCAAATATCTTTTCAAAACTTTGAGATATTGGCTTTAAACTAATTTTATCTTATGAGAAATATTGTTTTCAACATGCGATAAAATTTTGAGAAAAATCGAATTCACAGTTTTTTCTACAAAAATAAAAACTTAAAAAAAAACAATACTTAAACTAGATAAAAATTTACTTTCGACTCAAGTAGCTTTTTAAAAATTACAAATATTGGCTTCAAACTTATTTTTTTTCACAGAAAATATTGTTTTCGATATTCAGTAATTTTTTTTATAAAAATCCAACAGTCCGTTTTTTCATAAAAAAATAAAATCTATAAAAAATAGTACGCATACTCGGTATAAATTGATACATATTGTTACATAATGAAAGTGCTCCATTATCTCCCTAGTGAGTACACTATAAATCTAAGCTTTCACCACACTCGTATTTGTCCAGCAAAAACAAGTGTGCATATACTTGGTCTTTTAAAATTCTCCAACTTCATCTTCTGCAAAGATAAAGCTGGAGATCATGATTGGTCGTCTTGCCTAGCAACTAAATGACGCTTAGGGATTAAGTGAAGCTTTGAGTCCAGTTGTTTTGTTAAGCTATATTCAGCTTCGTTTAGAGTGGTCACCCAAATACATTATAATTAGTTAGTCTGTCTATTTCTGTATCCCGTCCTATTAACACGCTGTTACACTAAAATCTAAGTTAACATGTGAAATTTAGAATCAATTAAATGTAATAGACAACTTAATGTTACATAGATAAACTATTTTTAAAAAAAACAAAGTGTGTTTTCCTGTGTTTAAATAAAACACATATAATTATATAGACAAACTTTTAAGCAAGACAAATCGACAGACGGTATGGGAAGTTATCAGTGTGGGTCGCATCCCAGCCTCTTTTTTGATTATATTTTTGATCATAATAAGAATGTACGATCTAAAACTAAGGCGAATTTTTGGAAATTAGTTTTTGAAAATTTTAAACACCTCCTTCTGCTCAATATGAGAAATTATGTTTTACTCAATATTTTGACAGCTAGACTAAAATTAAATTTAGTGGCACTACTGCCAGTGACTAATGTCAGGGATAGGGGGCCCTTTTATGACCAGTATTACAGTTGGAAAATTTGTTAATTCCTCGCAAGCGACAGAATCCGAGAAAAAAAAAACTTCTAGGTAGCATAGGTAACGAATAAACCCAGCCTCCTGGGATATGTTTCCTATATACAGCTATAAATGCCATTGGAAATTTTGAAAGTTGCTGAAATATAATAATTGGAAAACTATAATTTCGGTCTGGTAACTCTAAAATAAAGGTATAAAATAATGTGCTTAATATTATTCCCTCCTTCCTTGTTGCTTTGTATAGTTGCAAAATGATGATACTTCATCTTTAAAGGTTATCCTTAGACAAGTTTTCGAACTGTTTTAAACCATCCTACTCAATTTCAACTTCATAGTCTTAGAGTCTCTATTTACGAGGTAACTAGTTTCGCATTTAAGAAAATTTATAATATTAAACACATTTTCGCCAATTTTCAATCTTTAAAATTCAAATTAAAACAAAAAAGAAGTCGAAAAAAAAATCTCTGCTGTAAGCCTTAAGGCGAAGTTTACAATCTTTGATATTTATTTAAAATATTCGACTTTATCGATTTCTCAAACACCACGAGTTTAGGTATGCAGACAATTCTATAATAACCTGAAGCTCGTTTTTGAATTAAATCAGGTAATTTGTTTCTTACACACTATCAATACCCACCGCTTCAACCACCGCTTCTGCTACTGCGACTGTTACCGCTACGCTACTGATAAAAATCACATCACGATTTGGCATTGACCCTCTATATTGTAGGGGTTGGAGCGGGTATAGGTAGGTACACCAACTTCCACATAAAACACTACACCACTTCACATAAATTCCAAAATAAATTCCCTTAATTGTGTTGTGGTATGACTTTATTTCGATCGATTTTGCCTGTAGCACATTTTATAAGATTGTTTTTAATATCCCCAAGACAACAAGTCTGTGATTTTGTTCTCATCATTTATACATTTTGTTATTTTGTAACAATAAGAAAATACGTACCAACGTAACGTATATACGAGTATATAGAAAACACCTCATCACACCCCAGAGAATACTTAATTTCTGAACATCACTCGTCCTACTCCCTGACCTCCACAGCACCACCCAAACCCAAAAACCTTTGCATACGTTTATATCCTTTTCAGAAAATGTGCTCTAGACATTCCTTAGAGGCTTTTACACACCTTTGCATGGGATGTGATGATTATTTGCATTTGCGGTATAAACAATGCGATTCTAACGCTTCGTTGATACAACAACAACAACAAACTAAGAGAAAAAAAATATATGTAGATTACTTTGTAAAGCTTTTAATTTTTGAAATCCCCCATTCAAAGTTCTTATATACATACTCCCTTATATGAGTACTCTTGGGCTCTGAACTGTTGTGTATAGATTTAAATCTGTGAATCCATCTTGACTTGTAACCTTCTTTATGATGTGGTCTTTGGTTGTGCTTCCAGAGCAACAACTGTAGCTCTGCTATGGTGACATTCAGTAAAAAGGAATGTACATAGATCTCATCAGAAATACACAAAAGTTAATTTCAGGGATTCGAGGCTGTTTCTGTATAAGAAAATGAAGCTCTGGCGATGCTGATGTTTACTCTGTTTGGTGCCCTTGACAGATAGCATCATATCATCTCATCTCATCTCTATACCTTAACGTTGGAGTTTCGTGCATTAAGTAAACACTTTTAGTTCAGCATAAGCAAAGCATGGATGGGATGAGAAGACAGGCCAGCACAAAAATAGGGGATTCTGAATGTTTTCCGAAAGTCCCTCTTAACGGGGTTTTTGGAATTTTGAAAAACAAAATGGAATCAGGACTCTTAAGGATACCCTCTTAGAAGTTCTTCAAAATACTTGAACCAAGAGTCTGATATTTGATGTTGTGGTATTGAAGTTGCATCTCTCAAAAAATATTAAAGTTCTAAAGTCTACTGCTGGGTAAAGTTATTTCTTTATCATGATTTGCACCTTTTATGTACATTTATTAAACCTTTTCCCCTCTTAAAATAAATTCCAGATCCGAATCTGATGGTATAACACTTGAAGATTGTTATTTCTATAAGGGTTTGCTTGCATCTGAGCAAATATTAAAATCATTTCATTTTGTTATTTAGATTTACGTACTCGTACTTTCCTATTCCTCCTATACAAAGTTTTCAAAGCCAAATGGGACACTTTTATTCAAATTTTGTTCCTAGAACATTCTTCATACATTTATATATTGACATTTAAGTTGCACTTACATTATATAATGTGAATAATATTAAAAGAAGTTTACTACTAAAGAAATATATAAAACTGTTTGTTGGTTTCTGGCAGTGTTTTTCATGGAAAAATCCATTAATGAATTTCAAAAATTAGTTACATCTATTTCTATATATATAAAAATTAATGAAGGTTTGTACGTAGAGAAAAATTAAAAAAAAAGTCTTGAAAAAGTGTTAAATCAACATCTTTCTATACTCCCATATACAAACAATTTTTACTTATACTTAAAAGCCAATTTGAACCTTTGGCAAAACAATCGAAGACAAAAAAAGTGACGGTAGTTCTGTCAAACAAATTTGCTTTGTTGTGTTTATATTTTCCAAAATATTGTTGAGTGGAGGTAAAATGCCACGAGCAAGACGACCAAACATAGGCCGGTGAACGCCTAATGCAAATCAAGTGGCATTATTAAGACGATCTCAGACTACAGATGAACGCGCACAAGCTAATGCATCGCAGAGTGAACGTATTGCACAGAATAGATCTGTTGACCCTGTACCTGTACTTAATCTTGCACGGCGATCACGAATACGTCGTGCTGTTTTGGATGAAATGCTGCGTGCTGCTTTTAATTACAATAGTCAGATTGATTTATAGTATGTACGGATATATTGGAATGATGGACGCAATTTGTCCACATTGTGATGCGGCTAACTTTCCAGGTGAAACTCCCCGCATGTGTTGTGCTAATGGTAAAGTGAGATTGCCAACATTAGAAACTCCACCCGAACCATTGTATTCATTTATTTTTTGGGACATCTCAAACGTCGAAGCAGTTTTTGAGTAATATTCAACAATACAATTCGGCATTTCAAATGACTTCTTTTGGTGCTACTAAAATTATTAGAGATAATTTTATGCCGACTTTTAAGGTAAATACCTCAACAGGATTGTCCCATGTTTATATCAATCTGAATCATAAAGTTTTAAGAATTCTGATTCAACATCTACCTAAAATTGCATAAATGTTACAGATTCAGGGCCAGATTTATCATCAAGCTGGTTCGTTATTGCTATACCCCGACGATGATCATCAATTTTTGCAAATTTATTTTATTGGTGATGAAAATCGCGAACTGGATCAACGTTGTGCAATTGTTTCAAATACAAGACGAGAAATTATTCGTGAGCTACAAAGATTTTTCCATCAGCATAACGCATTAGTTCAATGTTTCAAAATTGCTCTTGATCGTATGCCATCTGATAATCACAAAATTGTAATAGCACCAAATTGAACATTCAACAAAAACATGTATATGACACAATCATGCAAGCCGTTTCCAATAATGCAGGTGGATTATATTTCTTGGATGCACCTGGTGGTTCAGGCAAAACTTTCGTTGTATCATTGATTTTAGGGACTATTCGATCGGAGCAGATAATTGCATTGACACTTGCATCTTCGGGAATTGCTGCTACATCATTAGAAGGTGGTCGGACCGCACACTCTGCATTAAAATTGCCATTGAATGTACAGGTGATTGAAACTCTAACTTGCAATATTTCGAGAAATTCTGCTATGGCAAAAGTTCTGCGATTAATGTCAATTATTTTATGGGATGAGTGCACAATGGCGAATAAAAAATCAATAGAAGCATTTAATCGAACAATGCAAGATTTACGCGGTTATCAACAGCTTTTTGGTAGTCATTCCTCGATCAACTCCTGCTGATGAAATAAACGCCTGTTTGAAGTCATCAGTTCTCTGGAGATATGTACGAAAATTGACACTGAACATTAATATGCGTATTCACCTACATAATGATGCAACTGCCATGAGCTTTTAAAACAATTGTTAGAAATTGGTGATGGCAAAATACCAATCGACGCGTCGACGGTACCGACGGATTGATCACTTTACCGAACAATTTTTGTACAATTGCGCAATCTATAGATGAGTTGATTGAATGTGTTTTCCCGAATATTCTTCAGAATTACAGAAATCATGATTGGTTGAGAGAACGCGCCATTTACGCACCGAAGAAAATTCATATCAATGCGAAAGCGAAACTGCCATGTGTAGTCAAGACATATAAATCAATTGACAGTGCTATGAATCAAGATGAGGCAATGAATTATCCAATTGAATTTTTAAATTCATTGGATCCGGCTGGTATACCACCGCATTGCTTGAATCTGAAAATTGGTTCTTTGATTATATTATTGCGAAATATTAATCCACCAAAACTGTGCAATGGCACCAGATTGATAGTGAAAAAGTTATTGCCGAATTTGATTGAAGCTACAATCTTAACTGGTAAATCAAAAGGAGAAGTGTGTTTGATACCGCGTATCCCTATGATTCCAACTATATGCCATTTGAATTCAAAAGATTACAATATCATTTGCGTTTATCATTTGCGATGTCCATAAATAAGGCCCAAGGGCAAACACTTCAAGTTTGTGGTGTCAATTTGTAGGAATCATGTTTTCACATGGCCAACTTTATGTTGCCTGTTCCAGAGTCGGTACCCCCGGCCCCAACTGTTTATTTATTCATGCTCAAATTAGAAAAACAAAAAATATTGTTTATCCAACTGTTTTAGACTAACCCATATAGACCCACCATAGTAAGAGTACCCAATTCTTTTTTATTTTTTAGGTTTTACTCTTTGCTGATAAATATAATACAAACAATATATAATTTGGGTCATTTTGACTTTTAAATAGCTAGCAATTTAAAATATTTTTTTTGTTTGAATCAATGAACTTAATAATCATTTTTTTATTACTGTGACTTATACGTAGCGAAGCACGTACCGGTCCGCTAATTTTCTCATAAAATAATAGATTTTTTTATAAAACTGCTTTTTTTTCTAAACTTCAGCTTATTTCCTACATTGTCCACAGGGATCGGATGTTGAGGTTTGTTTTTTAAATCAAAGTTATATTCTGAGTATTTCTTCAAAATTTAAACAATATATGAATATTCAAAAATCTGATACAAATGTTTAAAGGCTAATTTTACAATACAATGCATTAAACTGGATCCGGATCTGAATCTTGTTCCTGATAACCGCAACTATCCTCATTATATGTCAAATATCAGCTATCTCATTCAATATTTTCAAAAAAAATATCCCAATTTCAAATATTGATTCTCCAATCTCAATATCTCAAATCAAAATCTGTTTTGGATGAACAGAGAACTGAAGCGTCCAAATACTTTGAAGCATTTGTTAGAGGATTTAGATCACAATATTGATTTTCTACTAAGCTACATTGGCAGGGAGCTTCGATATGTTCCAAAAATTTAAAAGTCTTAAGGTGTTTAATCGTATCGTCTCGAAGATTATTTATTATCACCTCATAGAGAAATCGTTCCATATAAAGTAAAATTTTAGTTTTTGCTTGTCAAATGTCAAAATGATGACAGCTGAAAAAGTGATAGATGCCCAGATTGTGGATAATTTGAAATAAAACCTCTTATTGAAAAACTATAAATGTATTTTTTTTAGTGGGGCTTAAGCCCCATACATTTCGCTTAGTTCAAGCTATAAGTATAACTTAAAATCTAACTTAAATATAAACTTTTAACTATTAGTGAGGTGCTCTTGTTAAAATAAAATCAATTTGGATTCGAGTTGCCCAACCCGAGCATACGGGTCAGAGGTTCGTTAAGGCCATAGGAGGCAAGGGCGGAACCAGACTTTTCATCAGGGGGGGGGGTCACACACTTAGATGAGTTCTTACTCACCGCTTAAAAATGTTCTTTAATGTTTTGTAAAGGAGGCTAACAAAATTTAAATAACATAATGTGTATGAGTATATTAACCTAACCTTTACACATTCCAATTGCTAAAATGACAACTTTAGTTATCAAATTATTTTAGAACACCCTTGTCCAGCAAGGTATGGTCTAACTATTTAATTTGGATGACTCCCTACATATGAAAGCATTCCTAGATTCCAAAAGTTTTCTAAATATGCCATATTTAAGAGCTAAAATACAATAGGTTAGAGGGTTTTTGCTGCATTTCAAGCAAAAATGTAAGAAATTGTTTTGAAACGTAGCTTTTTTTCCAAAAATAAAATATACTTTTCTTGTATCCATTTC
Organism: Eupeodes latifasciatus; assembly: GCA_920104205.1. NCBI lineage: Eukaryota > Metazoa > Arthropoda > Insecta > Diptera > Syrphidae > Eupeodes > Eupeodes latifasciatus. The sequence continues at coordinate 150,371,499 of OV049926.1, read as the reverse complement.
TATTTATGCTAAGAACGCTAAAAAAATTCAAAAACCCAGAAAATGAGAGAGGGGGAATTTTTTTCGAACTCAATTTTCGGGAGTCTATTATTAGAGAAAAATGTTTGGTTCTTGAATTTAAGGAAATAGGTGTATTTAAGTACATAATTTCTCTAAATAATAATAAATAAGTTGGGAAGAAACGTTTGTGTGGCACTCACAAATTACACGTTTCAGAATCTCTTTTCACTTCAAATCTCAAGAGATTCAAGGCTTGTATATCAATAGATATGACCCGTTTATTATGTTTTTCAATTAGCCAATAATTTAACAAAAGTGTCATTTTTGCTGTTTTTGGGACATTTATGTTATTGAAATTCGTGTTTAAATATTAGTTCTAGAGCATCCAAAGCGAATTCCCTTCAAAAGTAGATTTATTTATTTTTCTAAGATCTTTTGTATTCAACAGGAAACCAATTTTGAAATAAATAAAATGCACGACTAGAACTTGCTAATTTCTTCCAAAAAAAAAATATTTCCTATATTTTACCTGCAAAATAAGTTTTTCTTAAAAATTTAAATGCCATTTTATTTGTCAAAAAATCTAGAATAACTTATTTTTTTTCGAAAATAATTTTAAATTTTAAATTTTGTCTTAAAAATATTTTTCATATGTAAGCACTAAATAAAGGGCTTATAAATATATGTACATTTTACATTTAAATTTGGTCAAAAAATTTTGACCTCTTTCTGAGATATCGAGTTTGTAAACAAAATTAATATTTTCTTAAAAATAAAAAAAATACATTTTTGATCATAAAAAATCATCATCAATTTGATCATTTGATCATCAAAAAGAGCTTGCAAAGAAAGAGAAGATTATTGAAATTAGTTTTCCATTAGTTCTTGAGATAACTTAAAAACAAAATAAAGGTTTTGGAGGGGTACCCTTCTGGAGCAATACCAAAATATGTTTTTCTTGTAGAAAGAAGCCAAATTAAGAACACAAAATTTAGAGAAAGTTTTAGAAAAATCATATGTTTTAACCAACAAATTTTTATGCGGACTGCTGTTAGTTTTCGTATTAATAAAATGAAAAAAAGAACGCCTTACGCTAATGGGCTGAAAACCTTAATTTCAATCAACACAATTGTTTGGACTGTAAGAGCCAGGAAAGACAGACAGACGGACGGAATCGGGGTACCCACTTTTTTCGACTTTTCTACCGTCGTAATGTCCTATTTGATTAAAAGCTCTAGTTTGAAATTGTTTACTAATGCAAAACTTACTATAAAGTTCCTATATTTCGCAAGTTAAATTAACTTCAATGTTCACTATTTATGTGTGTCAACAAAAATTTAATAATAAAATTGAAGGCTAGTTTAAGGAATTTAAAGGCAACTTAATATAAAATTGATGATCTCTTATTCAGGGTTTCTTCTTAAGAACCTGAATATTTGCTCTTTTTCTTAGAAACAATTTTCATGAAAATAATTTAAAGCATTACTAAAGTTTTTTTCAAATTCTAAATTGAGTGAAAACAAAAATTTTAGTTGTTTTTGACAGCAAACCACTTTTTGGTGAATGTCGTTAAATTACTAATAAATCTATAGATGAAATCTTTACTTATACAACTTAACTGTATAAGCTTTATGGCTCATATGACCCCCCCCCCCCCTGGATCGTCAGTTGGTCAAAAGTTGATGAATTTGTGCTGCGTTTTTGGAATAGGCTGAATTTCCGATTCATATTATGTTCTTGGTCCAGTCCTCAGTTAAAAGTAGTACTTTTAGGAGCAAATTTTAAGGAAGTAAAATACAAATGTTGTTTTCATATACAAAAAATAAATAATTCAAAATATAATGGGGGTCATATCCATTAACGCAATACGATTAGTTTTGAATTGAAGGGAATTCCTACGAAAAAGCAAACAAATCATGACCCCTACGACACCCCCCCCCCCTGGATCCGCTATTGATAGGAGGTGTTCTGTGTTGGTAGTAAGAAGAGCCCATGGTTTCTCAGATTACAGGGTGTTAGTGTTAAAAGAAATCGAGTAAGATAGAGAGAGAGGAGCAGCCAACTGAACCAGAGAGATGAATTAATAGTATGTTAGCAATTATTCTACGTTCCTATAATGAGTTGAGATTTAGCAAATGGAGGCGATCACGATAAGGGGCTTAGATCAAAGGATTTTCCCAAGGAAGGTTTTGATGTGCAAAACGAATAATTGATATGTAGCAGTCTAACAAACGTCATGTAAGGCGATGGGGTCACGTAAGGTTTAGAAAATTGTTTACCAGCGTAGAGGGATATTTAACAAAGTTTGGATGGTTATGAACATGTCAATGTCTAAATGACTACCTTGGGAAACACCATCAGAAGTGGCTAGAATATGATTTAAAACGTGCGGAGTAAGAATTAATTCATTTTAGGAAAAGATGTTCAAAACCTAAGGACAAGAGTTTGATGTCTATAAGATTATGAGAAATTTTGTCAAACGCTTTGCTGAAGTCATTGGAGACCATATTAACTTTATTTCCGTTTTCTATGGCTCTTAGAGTGTATTAAACGAACTCTAGGTTTTTGGTGATAGATCTGCCGGGGTAGTTAAAGATCTGTAACGGAAGCTGAGGAGTCCATATAGAATTCTTTCAACAATTTTTCGGACATAAGAAAGTTTAACAATCGGCCGATAGTTTATTACCTGACTTTCGGTCCCTTCTTGTGAATAGGAGTTATAAGAAAATTTGAGTAAATGTTTTTTGATACGAGTATAAGGATAAACAAAAAACAATTCATTAAGGAGTTGAAAGAGAAGAATAACATTTTTGTACACAAATAGCAAGAAGGCCATCAGGGCCCGAAGTGAACTCAACTTAGAAAATAAATAAGGAGAAATGCAATCGGTTAATAATGGACCCAACCAAAATTCGTTAAATACTCAATTAATTAAATGTAAATGTGGCAATTGATAAAAATTCCTCATTTGCATTTATAAATATATCTAGTTGAATTTTTATAAGCAGCAAACACTGTATTTCGTTGAATGAGGATAGTTTCGTTTCTCTTCAATTGAAATTATTAACTTTCCATAGAAAGTTATTGTAATCGGTCCGATTTTTCGAATTGAAAATATTGACATTTCTCGACGTTTCAATGCCTCTAGATTCGAAATAAAAGATTTTTAGAGAGATGTCTGTGCGTACGTGTGTACGTCCATTCGTACGTCCCTTCTTGACATTTTTTTCGTCCATAGCTCAAGAACCAGTAGAGATATCGACTTCAAATAAATTTTGTTATACAGATAATAATGCAGAAAGATGCAGAAAAGACTCTCAAGAAAATTTCGTGGGTAGTTTTTTTACCATAGCAATTTAAAAAAAATGTGAAAATTTTGGTTTACCCTAAATATCTCACGAACCAATAATGTTAGAGACTTGAATTAAATTTTATATTATATATTATGACGTGATACCAAACTAGTATACTTACTTACTTACTTAAGATGGCGCTACAGTCCTGTGTGAACTAGGGCCTCACCCAACAAACTTCTCCATCTAGCTCGGTCCCTAGCTAGATGTCTCCAGTTTCGCGCTCCGAGTTGGGTGAGGTCACCTTCCACTTGTGCGCGCCACCTGATTCGCGGTCTTCCTCTACTGCGCTGTCCTGTGGGTGTGGATTCGAAGACTTTCCGGACCGGAGCATTGGTTTCCATGCGCTCTACGTGACCTAGCCAAAACCAAACTAGTATATTTTTGGAAAAAATTCGAATTAACGTTTTTTATAAATCAAAAAAACTAAAAAATAATATTTGTCACCTCGAATATTTTCGGACCAAAAAATGATTTTATCTCCAAAATAGTTGTGTGCAATAAAAAATAACGTTTTTGACATCTGGTAACATTTTCAGAAAAAACGAATTGAACGTTTCTTTGAGAAAAAATAAAAACCTAAAAAAAAAACATTAATAGAAGTTGGTAAAAATTGATTTTCGACTCAAATATCTTTTCAAAAATTAGAGATAATGGCTTCGAATTATTTTTGTTTCATAAGAAATATTATTTTCAACATTTGGTAAAATTTTGAGAAAAATCGAATCGACAGGCCTAAAAAAAAAACATTACTAAATGTTGGTAAAAATTGATTTTCGACTTAAATATCTTTTCAAAAATTTTAGATATTGGCTTTAAATTAATTTTTTTTATAAAAAAATATTGGTTTTAACATTAATTTAGTAAAATTTTAAGAAAAATCGAATTGACAGTTTTCTTACAAAAATAAAATTTGTCATACAAAAATAAAATCTACAAAACATTTTTTTAAAAATTGATGTGCGGTTCTCGATATCTCCTGAACAATAGAAGATATTGACTTCAAATTAATTCCATTCATCCAATTTGTATTTGTTTGTATGAGAAATAAAAACTTTTAAGAAATGCTACTAAAATTTGTACAAATTGGTTTTCGACTAAAATTCTCGCTAACAAAAAAAGATTTTCAAAAGAAACTATTGGCATATGATGTAAAATATTGTTGGCAAAATTTTAGAATAATTCAACTGACAACTTTTTTAACAAAACAATAAAAACCCTTTAAGCCAGACAAATCGGCAGACGGGATGGGAAGTTATCAGTGTGGGTCGCATCCCAGCCTCTTTTTTCTTAGTTTGTTTTTATCTGGTGTTTTTACCTCGAAAATCATTTGAAACATATTTCAGTAAGCATGTGCCTTAAGCGTTTCGATCGGACTATAGTACTTGGTCGGGTAAACCTTATAATTAATAACGGCTGCACAAGCCTTTCAAAGCTGACTAGCACATCCAGACATATTTTCACGGGATTGTTTATCCATGCTTCCTCAATGCTTTTGAGAAGCTCAGATGACGTCTTCTGAAACCCAAAATTTGAGTTATTGCAATATGTTCTTCTTTTAATAACTACTTCCCTCTAGTTTTGGGGCTTTAATATATTGTCTTTTAGACGAGGAATTAGCAAAAATGGAACTTGAGTATTTCTTTAGACTATCAATTTCCTCGAAAAATAATAAATTATTCCTGAAATGTCAGGAATCACTTCTTGTCTAGGGACAATTCGTCAAAACCGAAATATATAATTCAATGTTTAAAGCCGGGTTTTTCTTTCAAGAATCTCGGCAAAACAATTTGTTCTTCAAGTGTTTTAAAATAAGCGTAAATCTTCAAGCACTACCACGAAGTACCTTAACTACCCATAGATTTTTGTGCTTCCAAAGTGTACTCGTATATGCATGGGTAGTAGCTTTTCATCTATTGTATGTTATCCTGCAATATAATTTATTTTTTTGAAACATAAACAAACCACAAACCAACCGGATACGAGAATGACAAAGACCAAGTTTTTAACTATAGTACATAATGTTGATTTGAAATTACGAATTTTCTTACTAATTCCATATTTATGTAGATATACACATAAAAAAAGGTACACCTATACCTACCACTGCTCATACTCTCACTATTTTTTCTCCTAGTAAAACTATAGAACCAAGTTTATATGGTGTACGAGTATTTTATTCCAAGCCCAAGTGGTACTTGCTTTTGTAGCTTTCTAAAATTGTTCACCCTAAAATATGGTAACTGTGGGTAGTTTAGTTAGTTAGTTGATGGTGGGTAGGTAAAAAAAAAACTGTTAACTTTATTTCCATCATATTTAGCTATGATTTGTAACTTCTTTGACCAAAAAACCACTTGAAAACTCTCTTTTAAATTAACACTCAACTAAATTCGCGCTCATAAGCGCACATTGTCCTTGTGTGTTCCAAAACTTTATAGCGAGCTCAAAACAAACAGTTAAACTATAACATACATTCATAATATGGTATACCGCACTAACACACACACACACACACACACATATAGCAACAAACAAAATAGAGGTAACGGTAACCACTTAGCAAACATCAAAGCCATTCATTATGCTCGGATTGGATCCCAACATGGTAGCCAACGAAGCAAACTGAAAACTTCCCGATTTTTTTTGTTGTTGTGTTTGTTGTTTTGTTGGATTTTAATTTTTGCCAAGCAAGCAAGGCAATCACCGGGGCTCAACCATAAATGTCGCGAACGAGAAATGTCAGCGCGGCACTCCTTTGGCTGCGGATTGAGCCACTATTGTGTATGTGGTTGACCTATTCAGTCAACCAACCAACAAGTCCATGAGCCGAGCATCAAGGGAGCGACAATGGTAACGGCAACGTAATCATAATCACGAGTAGGCATACATACATACCAAGTACCTAACCTACATACCTAGTAGACTTACCTTACCTGCCGTTTTTCCGAAGCACCATTATCATCCCCATCATCACAGACCGTTCAACGTAAGGTACCGTTTTGTTTTCCACGTTTGGTGCTGTCGTCGCGTACATTTACTTCCCACCCGCCATCAATGGGCTAAGGCTTGGGCAGACATTTAAATACAGGGAAAAAATACTCTCTCTATGTCCTGATCCTGATGGTCCTAGAGAGTGCAGGATATTTTAAATTACCCACAAGGCCATCGCAACAGTACTTACATCTACCTACCTACCTTCTTGTGCTGCCCTGCCACCCAAAGTAGGTCCGCGCTGTGAGGTAATGCCACGAAGGAAATTGTTTATGACAGTTTAATATCTAGAGCAAGGGACAATGCGATAGGGAAAAACTAACGCCGGTCTCCGCGGCCGCCGGAACACCCTCTACCGAATGGAAGTGGGCTTGGATTAGGCTGGGGTGCTAAATCTTCAACCACAGCACGTTATTGCAGGTCGACATACGAGTAAGGCACGTTCATGGCCACACCACACCGCACAGCACCAACTACGTCCGGTTTCAATTTCTATGAAGCTCGGCTTGGTTCGACCTCGCTGGATGGTGATGGTGATAGTGATGGCAAGGGCGATGGCGGCGTTGGCTTTTGTACGATGTACGAAAGAAAACTGCGCTGCAAACATTTCTCTTCATCAACGGATATTTGCTGAAAGCAAAAGTTACCGTTAAACTCATATAGTGCTCTGATGGTGCATATAATAGTGAGAGTGCTCTCCATTCTGGAAAATACTGCCAGAATACATGAACGAATCCTTCTTCTTTGTTTTCCTCTGTCTGACCTGATCCACGCCGCCGCTTTCCACTCCATTCCACCCGCTTCGGCCCACTAACCATCCAGATCCACGGCGCGGCGCACAGCTATTTAAGCTTTATCTCTGTCCTGTTTGGTTCGTTGACGCTACCACCGCACCAACCATCAAGCTTAATGAAAAAAATTACCTTCTCGCCCATTGGGGCACGCGTGTTTCAGATATAACTGTACAGTTATACACCTTCGTAACGAATTAGTTCTACACCGGTAAAAATATTGCTTCAAAGCAAAACTATACATAATTTCGGTAACTGCAAGCTAACTTTCCACTGAGCTTTGATATTTGATTGGACTTTATATAAGTGTCGATGATAATACTCCAATAATTTTATCACTGAGTGAACCGCAATAAGAAGCTGGTCTTGGAAAAACCAGAAGTTCAAACAAAATGGCAACCTAGGAAACTTCTAGTTGATAAAGTAGTTTTTAAATAAGTTAACAAGGAACTAAGAAAAAGAATCATTGACTACAAAAACGATTCACTAAGATGCTTCTACCGAATTGTCAATATGGAAAGCAACAATGACCCCAGGCGCAAAACCCGCCAATAATATACAAAAGTAGTTGAATCTTGATACAAATAGCTGATCTCATTGCTGAGCATCCTGCTAATGTTTTTTAACTATTCCCTGTAAAAATACAGCTACAGATCTCTTACAGTTTGTTAAGAGGTACGACGAGTGTGAAACCATTTTCGTCACCAGGGATTCTTATAACTGCTCAAGCCTTTAAAAACTCCAATTAACAACAAACTCATTTCTTACTCTAAGATATGTAATACATCATTGGAAAACTGCAGATGTCATTGTTATTTTCAAACAAGGTATGCCACCAACAGATCTTTTTAAAGCACAATATGACAAAAGTTTTTGAAAAACTGCAATTGAAATGGCTCAGCAAAATATCAAAAGAAAGATGACTTACTTATACCTACCGAACCACCAAATTTGATTTTGAATTAAAAATTCCACTATAGACCAAATACATCGAATTACTGATGTGGCAGAAAAGTAAATACAAATGCATATGGACCTTCCCAGGCAGAACTAAAAAATACTGAATCATATGCTAAAAACGCACTTTTTGGAGTGCAGTACAACCAGAAATAGTCGAAACTAAAAAAATTGAAGCTGGTGCACCACAGGGAAGTATCCCATGACCAACCTTGTATCTTTTATATACAATTGATATTTTGATGGATATCAACGTTATCATGCTGCGAACTTTGCTGATGATACTACAAAATTTGTGCCAGATAAATCCGTTATGAAGGCATTACAAAAACTGCATATACGGTCGATAAAGTTAGTGATTGGACGTAAAAATGGTGTATCAAACTGAAAAAGAAAAGAACCTTAAAACAATTCTGACAAATAACCTGGAATGACTTTGGGATTCAAGAATTAAAAATAAAAGAGCACATCACAAGGAAGTACAAAAGAATTTATTGCTTACTAGGAAAAAGCGCTACAAAAGTTTTTTTTAAATAAAACAAAAACTGTTTTGGATATTATAATATAGATGAATAAAACAACTTTTTCAGTTGAATGCTATACTTCGAATAATTATTTATTTCGATCCTAGTGAATAATATGAATATCCTGAATGAATATTCATTGTCGACTACCTAAAATATATTATTAAAGTACACAATACTACAATACTTTCTTCTTTTGAAGTTAAATATTTTTTTTTTAATTTAAAATTTTAGATAAGTGAAAGTCTTGCTGATCGTCGAAGTTTTGGAATTTCTTCTACTGCACTTGCCTTTGACATTACAATTGATCCAACATCTGTATTCAACTTATTTAAATGTGAAACATTTCGTCGATAAGTTCTGCCTGAATTATTTGACATAACGACAACTTCACCATCTCTCCTCGATAATACTTTATATGGTTCAGGTTCAAAGTTAGACTCTAATTTGTTAGTTTTTGTCATTCTTTTTACAAGAACTTCATCTCCTTTCTGTATACTACTTTCTCTTGCCCGTCTTCGGTTATCTGCATATACTTTTCCTTTCTCTTTGTTTTCTCTGTCTTTGTCAGCGGCCTCCTCATCAACTTCCATTGGCTGGTGAATACTTGGCAACTTATCTCTAATATTACGACCAAAAAGCATTTGTGATGGTGTTTTCTGTGTTGTTGAGTGTGGTGTTGAACGGTACATAAGTAAATATTCGTTCAAATCAGTTTTCCAGTTTCTATTAGTGCTTTGACTAATAACGAGCCTTTTTAGTATTGATCTATTTTGTCTCTCAACCTCACCGTTCTGTTGTGGCCAATATGGTGTCGTGCTAATCAAATGAATATTGTTAATATTACAATAGTCGCGAAATTCTTCACTTATAAATTGTCTTCCATTATCGGCAGTAATCGATAGAGGTAGTCCGAATCGTGCAAATATAATTTGTAGCCGTTTAATTATCTCCGTAGAATCAATCTTTTTCATTATTTCAATTTCTATGTACCGACTATAATAATCAACGATAACAAACAAGTGGGGATGTGATGGTAGCGGGCCCAAACAATCTATAGCAATGTGCTGCCAAGGTTCAGACGGCAACAGCTTTCTTTTCAATGGTTCTGGTGCTGATGGTGCAGATACTAACGTGCATCCTCGACATTGCTTGACTCTTGTCTCAACATCTGCGTCCATTTTTGGCCACCAAACTTTAGAACGTAATCTTTGCTTCATCAATGTAATTCCCGGATGACCTTCGTGTGCCAAATCAAGCGTTTGACTTCTCAAAGCTTCTGGTATAACGATGCGTGTTCCACGCAGCAAAATCTCACCTGCAAAACAGAATTCAGTTGAAAAAATTTTAAATTGCAATGCTTTTCCAGTCCAATTATTTTCGCGAAGTGCAATCTTAACTGCTTGAATTGTTTCATCTCGAACTGATTGTCGTTTGATTTCAAATATTTTGATTGCAACTGGAGTGGCATTTGATGCAACCCAATGCACATAATGTTCCGTTTGTTCATCAAACGATTGTATGTCATTGTTCTCACATACTGCTAATCGCGATAACGGATCAGCTATGTTTGTTTTTCCTGGACGATAGATAACTTTATACTTATATGACATTAATCTTAAAACCCAACGTTCGATTCTTGCACATGGTCTTGATTTTATACCAAAAATCACTTCAAGTGGCTTGTGATCAGTTACCAATTCAAATTCTCGCCCAAACAAATAAAAATGAAACCTTTCTGTGGCCCAAACTAGAGCCAATGCTTCTTTTTCCGTTTGTGCATATCGTTTCTCTACATCTGATAAACTCTTGCTGGCATAAGAAATGACTCTTGGGCCTAACTCATTAATCTGTATCAATACAGCTCCTAGCCCAGTTGGACTGGCATCTGCTATCAATTGTGTTCGATTTTTCACATCGTAGTATCCCAAATACAGTTGATCTGACATGTACTCTTTAAGTTTATCAAAAGAGTTCTTCTGTTCAGTTTTCCAAGTAAACTTTTGACCCTTTTTGGTTAATAATCGAAGTGGATCAGTAATTGTTGAAAGGTTTGGAATAAACTTGCCAACATAATTCACCAATCCTAAAAAACTCCTCACTTCTTCTGCATTTGTTGGTTCACGAAATGTACAAATAGCTTCTAATTTATCATTTTCTGGAAATATACCCGTTTTTGTAATTCGATGACCTAAGAAAACTAATTCTTCGACCCTGAAAACGCACTTTGCTTGATTAAGTGATATGCAATTTGTTTTAAGTGTTTCTAGAACAGCAGATAATCTAGAATCATGTTCCTGTTTATCCATACCATATACCAAAATGTCATCAATAAAGACAAAACAACCATTACATCCACTCAATATTTGCTCCATAGTTTTCTGAAAAATTTCGGGAGCACACACAATGCCAAACATAAATCGTTTATAACGAAATAAACCTCTTCGTGTTATAAAGGTAGTAATTTCTCTTGATTTTTCCGATATTTCAATCTGGTGAAAGGCGTTCTTAACATCAAGTTTAGAGAAAATTTGTCCTTTTCCAAGGTGTGGCAAGAAATCTTCTATTGTTGGAAGAGGGTAATGTTCTCGCTCAATGGCTTCGTTCGCTCGACGCATATCGATGCATAGCCGAATGTCATCTCCCTTTGGTATAACGACCATTGGAGAAACCCACTTTGCTGGTCCGTTAACTTTTTCAATAACATCTTGCGCAAGAAGTTCCTCAATTTTAGTGTCAACTGCTTTCTCTAATGCTATCGGAATTCTTCGGTACGGTTGAACTACGGGTGTAGCATCTTTCTTTATTGGTATATCTACCAAAATACCTTTCATTTTTCCCATTTGTAGCATCTTTCCTTCATCTATATTATTAATTGTATGATCGATTTTCAGGATGCCTATTTTAGTGGCAGTTTCTCGTCCGATCAGAAGTTTACCTTCACCTTTTATGACATAAAAATCACTTCTGTGTTTACCTGATAGGTCAAGTTCAACAGTAAATGCACCAATTAATGGCAATTCATATCCACCGTATGCTTTAAAAACTTTTCCAGTCTCTTTCCGTTGATTTGATACAATTATGTTTTTTGATTTCAATGTCTCCCACATGTGCTGACTCATTAAATTATATTTGGAACCAGAATCGATAATGGCATTCACAGGTACTCCTCCAATTCTGCATTGAACTTCACAATTATCATTCTTCGTGGTTACATTGAAAACGTATTCGTCCTTATCTGTTATTTGCTTGACAGATTCTTCAATATGTTTTCTTTTGGAATCATCTAGTTGACAATCAGGTTTTATCATTGTAGAGATAGATAGATAGATAAATTCTTTATTTTTTCATCACAAAGTTTACAAATTTTTATACTTAAGAATAAGGACATGGCAATACTGCCGTCTGCCTGAGATGACATTTCAAATATGATTTAAAAATAAAAGAAATAATAAAAAAGCAAAAATTTTTAAAATATAAAAAATAAATAAGTAGCAAAAGATATGAAGAAATATATTTATATAAAAACAATGATATCAATTTTAACGTGATTTGAAACACAAAATATTACACAATTTAATTAATTTGATTAATTGTTTATAAACATTTTTATCAATCTTAACGTGATTTGAAACACAAAATAATATCTACACAATTCAGTTATGATTAGCTATTTTTTAAAATATTATCAATTTTAACGTGATTTGAAACACAAAAGAAATAATATCAAATTTTGTATGATCAGCAACAAAGCAATAAATTGTTAGGTATACAATTCGGTTTAAACTGCAATAAGCGGGTAATCGGCTAGGTTTAATATGTGAAACTGTTACGGTAAGAAAGAGCATGTTGGCAATATTTAAAGAGGCTGCGCCAGCCCATTGCTCCATTTAAAATTTCAAAAAGCTTTTCCAAGGATATAAAACTTTCCCGAAAATGCAACCGACGGATTTCTTGTAGAATAGGACAAGCAGCAACGAAATGGTAAATATCTTCATTCACTCTTCCGTTACATACATAGATCACATAGCTGGGGCAAGTCTGGTCGATGAGGTACAAAGTTTAAATTTAAAATTTCAACTCTTGCTCTAAAAATAATACTTATAACCGAGGCTGAAAATTCATTACTAAAGTAAGAGACTTCCGAGGGCAGTTGGTGATTTAAATGACTATAAATAGCTCTTGAAGTAGATGAAGATGCTCTGGAAAGATTATCCAGAAACATTTTGTGATCCACCTTAGCAATCACATCAGCAAACTGAGCCTGCCAATCGGTCACATTAGTTTCTGATAAGTTTAAACTTGTTTCGTAAGAGTAAGCTAGTTCGTTCCAGTCTTTAAACGGGGAAGCATTCACTCGAAGTAATTTTCTCAAAATGATTTTGTGAAGACAAGTTTCACTTCTTTTCATCACTCTAGTAATGAAGTTCGCACTTGCCTTCAAATTTTGTATATATATAGGGACTATTCCTGACTCAACATATATGGCGTAGTTGAGTGTTGAGTTAGGCAAACGAAATATCCTCTTAAAAAAGTTCCTTTGTACAGTTTCAAAAGCTTCGAAGTGTGTGTATCCGAAGACTTGAACGCCATATGCCATGCATGCATTTACTGTCGCGTTGAAAACTTTGTACTTGGACGTTAAATCCACATTTTGGTTCGAAAAAAACTTTGGCCACATTATATTAAGTGCCAAATTAGCTTCGTTGCTTTTTTCTTTAGAGTGCTTTAGATAGCTTAAATTGTAGGTCAAGAGGACACCCAAATATTTAAACTCCTGTACAACCTCAATATGTATATTATTTAGAGACCATTTTTCTTCCGCTCGCCTTCTTGATTGTCTCTTTTCAAATACAACAATCTTAGTCTTTTCGGTATTAATTTGCAAGCAAAATGAACTTAGACGGTTTATTTGCATTTGTATCGTGAAAGGATTATCAGCAAGCATAACTAGATCGTCCGCGTACAACAGGACTTTGATTAAAATGTTAGCAAAATTAACTCCACCCGGAAGAAGATCGCAGACATCATCTATGAACAGGGCAAATAATAATGGGCTGAGGATACAACCTTGAGGAACACCTGAAGTTGTTTCAAATCGATTTGAAAATGTGATACCGTCCCATACCCTTGCATTTGTTGACGAAATAAAACTTGCATACACTTGGAGAAACTTTCGTGACAAACCAATACAAGAGAGTTTGTAAATTAAAGCTTGTCTATTGACTTTATCAAATGCAGCTTTAAAATCAACAAAGCAAGTGTATAGTTTCTTTTTCCTATCTATAAATTGTTGAGCAATGCTTGAAATGGCAAAGATATGATCCATGGTTGAAAAACCTGGGCGGAAACCGGCTTGAAAGATGCTCAAAAGACTGTTATCCTCAATCCATTTTGTGAGTCTTTCATATAGGATTGCAGTAAAAGTTTTTCTTATTGAATTTAAAATTGAAATACCTCTATAATTTTCCGCAGCGTTAGCATCACCTTTTTTAAAAATGGCAAAAATTACAGATTCGTTGAAACTGATAGGTACACATCCATCATTGTACAACTTGTTATAAAAGGAAACGAGGTAGTTTTTGAAATCAATATTGCTGTTTTTATAAAACTCGACTGGTATGCCGTCTAGGCCAGGAGCCTTGCTATTTTTCATTTTTTGGAGCGTTACTTCCAATTCGGGCAATGAGAAATCTAAATCCAGCTGGTTGACTCTAGTATCAGGTAGCGCGTAATCAAAGGTATGAAGGTCTTCATCAGCTGAGAGTAGAGTTTTAAAATGAGCTGCTAACGTCTCAGCTTCTAAAGAGAACCTTATACCCTGATTGCGCCCCCCAAGTTCGCGCACTGTCTCCCAAAATATCTTTGAGTTTGTGCAGTTTTCTAATTTCTTAGCCACGTTTTTTAAATAGGTGATTTTCTTAACTGAGCACATTTTTTTAAAATCATTGTTAACGCGAAGATAGATGTTTTTGAAAAATTGAGAATTGGTCGTCCTAAACAGTTTTAAGTAAACAAACGAAAGTTTACGGAGATTTCTGCAATCCTTATCAAACCATACATTTTTAGCTACAAAAGTGTGTGTACTCTTCAACGCAAAAGGGGCTGCAGTCTTTATAACCCGTTCTATACTTTCAAACACCACTTCAGACGAGACTGCGGATTGTTGGGGCAGAGATAGTAAGTGCCGAGAGAGGAGGGTTCTATAGAGTGTTGCATTGTTCTGCGACCACTTCAGCTTATTAAAACTAGAAGGTGTAGCTAGCTGGTTTGGCTCCGTTAGCTGAATTTTAATAACTATTGGAAAATGAGCCGAATAGTTGACAAGTGCAACTTCAAAATCATTGATAATGTTCAGCCAGTCCCCTGAAATCGCAGCAAAGTCAATCACGGATTGTCCCTGCCCGCTAACAAAAGTGAATTCGCCACATGCATCACTATTAGAAGACCCATTTAAAACGAATAGACCAAAAACTTCAAAAAATTCTGTTAAACTCCGCCCGTTGCGGTTATAAATTTTATCTCTAGAACATCTACTCTCGGCCAGTGCAACTCGTAAAATATTAGCGGAAGAATTTTGATATTCACCAATCCTAGCATTTAAATCACCGACGATTAACACATTGTCAAGAGAAGTATTATTCATAAATTCCACTAGTTCATCGAAATCGCTTAGCCAATCATTGCAATTTAAATAAATCGGAATAATATAATAGTTTAGGTTGTTGCTAACCATATGAAAAATAATTTTAGATTCAATAATTTTAAAATTAATAAGGTTACCCCATAAAGATTTTCTAATCCCATATAAAATACCCCCACTGGCTCTCCATGCAAATTTGATCTTATCGCGGGTGTAAACATTACTTTAAAGTCTTTGAAATATTTTAGAAATTCATTTTGATTCTTTTCTTCAATAAAAGTTTCTATTAGAATTATAACATCAAATTGATGTAAATATTTAAAAAAATCGGAATGTAAAAGTTTACTTTTGAGACCAGTTATATTATACGAACATATATTTAATTTTTGAAAAATAATTGTGTTATGGCAGACGACAGAATTTACCTATTGTGTTTTATCCCTAACATGGTGTGAACTTCGATTTCCAGATGGCGCTCGCTGCGGTTGGTGGCCAAAAGCAGAAGAAGAATTTGGAACCACGGCTAACTTCGCTCCCTCGCTGCAGTCAAAGTAATCGTAACAGCTGTCACCAAATAGTTCACTAATGAGTGACATGTCCGCTGCTGATTTGACAACTAAACCTCGTGAAATTTTGTAAACAAACAATTGATTGTTGATTTGCAATTTGTTGTCTCCTTTAACGAAAATTCTGGCGTTTGGATTTATCTGCAGCAGTTTGTTTTTTGTTTCTATTAGTGTCTTTCTTTTTTTCCTTGATATAAGTGATTGCTCGCGAAAAATACTTATTCCGGAGCCTTTGAGCGTGTGCGCGGCGGTAATAAGTTTTTCAGTGATCGCCGCTGTTGGAAGTTCGATTATGACAGTTCCTCTATCAGTGTTGTTGTTGCGTATTTGTCTGGAGCTCTTAAATTGTATTTCTTCGTCTTCATTTAACATCAGAAGCCCCTTGCAAGTCTGTTTAGCTAATTGGATTGCATCGGTTTCTGTGTCTAAAGGAAGGTGTACCACAATAGACTTATCGTTTGATTTCCGTGAGAGAATTTCCAATTGGGTTTCAAGCAAATCGCATCTTTCTGTCATTACAGTGAGTTTTTTGCTGAGTTGGGTGTTAAGTGTCTTCAAAGAAAGTATCTCGTTCGAGAGCACCAACAAGTCATTTTTTGTGACAAGATCTTTAAGCTTTTCTTCGAGACTCTCGTTTAAGATACTTTTTAGATCAGCAACTGATAATTCACCTATTCCCATATTTGGTGCTTTTGGATGAGAAATCTTTTTTTTTGTAGTGTTTTGTTCAGGTGAAATTTCAAACAAGTATCGCTTGCGGTTCATCGGCAAATCGTTGTACCGCAAATTGATTTAGATGCACGACGGAGAAAACTTTTTTTACTTTTTCTTTTTAAGCTTATTTACTTGAATAAATTTAACTCACAATATGCGGTGTTAGTTCAAAGTGATTAAATAAATGTTTATGCGTGGGATTTCTTAGGAAGTTACTTAGATTTTTTAATTTAAATTAAAAAAATACGAGAGCTTCGAAAACTTTTGCAATTCCACTTTGACAGTTGAAACGTCACTCATTGTATTCAATGAGGTATGTTTACCACCAAATTGATAACTTCGTTTTCGCGATCGACATTTCTTGGAAAAATGGTCTCGTCCACCACATTTATTGCAAATTTTTCCAAATGCTGGACATTTTTGATCATTCTTAATATGTCCGGAATATCCACATCGATGACATTCAATATGTTGTGGGGTATATGATTGATTTCGTTGTTTCGTTTTCCAGGAATTTATTTTTGAGCTGATTCTGTTAACTTCATCAATTTGGGGTTCTCGCTTATCAAAACATTTTTCTTGTTGAGCAACGGTTTCAAAAACTTTTGCAACTCGTAAAATTTCTTCGAGACTAGAATCACCTCGTTTGAGCAAATCTCTTCGAAGAGTAGTTGACAGGCAATCTTGAATAATTTGATCTTTTACATTTTCTTCCAAATTTGATCCAAAGTCACATCTATCAGCCTGCATGCGTAACCGAATTGTAAACATGTCAATGTTTTCATCTGACTTTTGTTTCATTTGTCTTAATATGTGTCTTTCATAAGTGGTATTTGTTTTTGGTAGGAAAAATTTATTTAATTTATTGACTGTTCTCTCATATTGAGTCATATGTGGAATATATTTTTCGATATTCGCTAATGGTCCAAATTTTAAATTTTCTGAAAGGTCTGGTAGTGAAGCGATCAACATCTGTATTTTTGAGCCAGCATAATGTAAGAGTAAATCATGTTTCCAATTTTCATCGTGTATACGACTTGCTCGAATCATTGTTTCGAAAGATCGTAACCATTTTTGCCATTCTATTCCAACTTTATTTGTATGTAGAGAATAATCAAACTCCCGAACTTGAAGACCCAACGGTCGAATAGTATCTAAAACATAAATAAAAATATCTTAGAACTTTTCAAAAAAATAATTCACTTCGTTCTTTATCTCAATTATTCATTACAGCATTTAAGCTACCAGCATTTAAGCTACGTATATCAGCATTTAAGCTACCAGCATTTTAGCTTCGTATATCAGCATTTAAGCTACCAGCATTTAAGCTATACAATCACAATATTATTACATTGTTTGGCTAAACAAATATAATATTTTGTTTAATCAATCGTTTCAGCATTTAAGCTCTTTTTTTTTTACATTATGTCTATATTTTTATGTGTGCATCTTTGTTCGTAATTTTAATCTACACTTTAAAAGCACACACATAAAAATATTATGTTCATTACATAAGTTAAATGTATGACCATATTATATAAATTTAACAGCATTCTTTTAAACAAAAGAAATTACCTTTTGTTTTTACTTTTGTGACCAATCATTCCTCTTTAAATTTTCCTTTCATCTTACCTAAAAAGTCATTTGCCATATTTTTACAAAGCATCTACGGGATCCTTTAAAACTTCTTACTGAGTTCTTATTTCACCAATTGATATGCAATCTTGAATATGGCTTCTTATTTATTTATGTATGTATTGTTTTTTTTTTTTATTCCTCGTCGCCAATATAATATAGATGAATAAAACAACTTTTTCAGTTGAATGCTATACTTCGAATAATTATTTATTTCGATCCTAGTGAATATTTATTCATTGTCGACTACCTAAAATATATTATTAAAGTACACAATACTACAGATATCAATTAAATTGTTTATTCCTGTGAAAGGAGGTTTGGTGCATGGCTACCACGGGCACGCTTCCAGAAGTACAGTGTTTTCAAGTATAAATCGGCCGATACTGCTGCAATTTCACGTTCGATATTCGTACGAAGTTCATCAATCGTCGCTGGCTTGTTGGCATAGACCATAGACTGACGTAGCCCCACAGGAAATAGTCAAACGGCGGCGTCAAATCGCACGACCGAGGCGGCCAATCGACATTCGCTCTGTGGTGCCACAAGCCGTCCTGTTGGAACCACATGTCTTCCAAGCCCATATCATTCAATCCAATCCAAAAATATTCGGTTTTCATTGAACGGTATAGCGATCCCCATTCATAGTAACGTGCCGGTCTTGATTATCACGGGAGAATTACGGCCCAATGACGCCACCGGCCACACCAAACCGTAATTTTTTCGGGATGCAATGATGACTCATGGAGTATGTGTGGATTGCTGCTTGACCAATACTTTCGACTAGTTTTTGGCTCGTATATCTGTCCATCATAAAATGGCAAACCTTATCGAAGAGAAATGTCAAAAGAGCGGCAAGAAATATGGCGTCGTTTGCTGTCCCTGTCGCTCTACTTTTGTAGCGTCCCTTTTGAAAACCCCTGTAAAATTAGGTAAGACATATCTTTTGCCCGTCTTTCAAAGATTGGTCATTGGTCTAGCATTCAGTACCGTTTGTTATCGATTGTCATTTAAAAATTTCAATCGAATAGAAGAAAACTTAAGTGGCTTTATTTTTCAAAAAAATCAGCTTCCAAACGCAAAATAGAATCTTATAATCGAATTTACGGCTTTACGCTATTTCACCCTATTTTAAAATTTGTCAGCAAGAAATTGATTCCGTTTTTTAACAATGTTTACTTCTGCTCCAAATCAAAATGTTCTACACTTTTTAATTTTTAACATATATTTTTTTTCAGTGTCGGTTTACTGTGAAGCGGATTTGAAAACAAGCAAGGATCGTGTGCAAAGGTCTGAAGTTGTCAGGAATCGTTGCTAACATGCAATTTTCCTATTACTCGGAAGCGCACATTTAACAACGTTCAACGGCACACACCGATTCAACTCTAAATTCACCGGGATGAGAAGAGTCAGGACTCGGGAAACTCGCGTCAAAGGGCGAACGCAAAATTTTAAAGTCTCGTTGTAATACTGACTGTATTTTTTTGTATCTTTTTTTTTAAATATTTTTCTCGTATATTTTTGGAAAGTTCCTGTTTTTTGTTTGGCTTTAGAACTCGATGCAGGATGTTAAAGAACATGCGGGTAATCTGCAACTACAGCTAGTCACGATATCGTAGTTGTAGTCTTCATAGTCGTCGTCATCGTCGTCGTTGTCGTCGTCACATGTCTTTAACGCCATGAGGACGAAGAATGTTGTTTCAACAAAGCACAGCCGTTGGAAAGATAAATGGATATGCTCCATATATCTACACACTTGTCTCGGATAGTACCACAAAGTGGAGGTAATGTTGAATTATCATGGAAGTTCATATTCCGCTAGGAGTACCTATGTATGGTAACAGAGCAGGGGTAACCCTCGCGAGCCGTCGTCGTGGCTGAATTTAATAAATTAAAATTTACTCATGACCTAACTACCGACCTGCATGTGATGTGAAATGTGACAGAGCAAAAGAAGGTAATGGTATAGGGTGGTCGTCTTCAATGGAGAATGAAAAACGGAGGACGATGAGGTGCTCCAGCTCCTGTGCTCGAATAGTTTATCTTGTCCCAGCACACTTTGGTAGTGCGGAGCCATTGGCGCGTATGCCATAAACACGATAAGGGGTTATGGCAGAGCACGCCTTTCGATTCAAGGAAGGTGTAGGTTTAATATATATAGTATATATATTTTTCTCGTATTTCTTGAGGAATGATTGAATTGAAATGTTGCAGTTGAAGGAGTATCCCATAGGATAAAACGTGGCATGAGAATTTTGATATTTTCAAATGTTTAAGGAGCGAAATGAGCTAGTGTTGCACGGGAGGTGAGGGTGGTTTTAACACCCAACATCACGAACAGTTTATACGTGACAAAAATTTAGTTTTCCACAGGACGAGGACGACGATAAGGATTTTTGGAAGGAGATGAAGATGGGAAAGAAGAAGTAGAAGTTCCATGTTCGCACACACATTGAGCAAGGAAGAGAGGAAGGACTTGTTTTAAGTTGAAGATAAGTTTTTATGTTTTCTTTTATTCCGGAGGATAGTTTATAGTGTTTGTGCTGTTTGCGGGCAGGTGGAATAAATTTGTTCATGCTTTCTGTAAAATTTGGTCTATAAAGTGGATTATAGGTATGAAGGTACAGGTTAGAGTATACTGCGCGCTATCATTTTGGAAGGAAACAAAATTATATTCGAGGGGAGACATTTTGTCGCTAGGCGGCTATGTTCATGTTCATTGAGATGGTCGTAGATTAAATGGCAATGTGTGGAGAGACTTTGAAACTAATTTTTTTCTTAACTTTTTTGAATATAAATAGGACATACCACTTGAAAAAGTCGAGGAAAAAGTTTTGAAAATCTTAAAGCATTATTAAAACGAGCGGAATATGGTATAAGGCCTATATTGGAATAAATTTTCTTTAACACTTATTATAAATAGAATAGGGGATGAACTACTTCAATTGAGTTTTTGATTATAAGGATCTTGGGCCTGTTGGCTTGATTAACTTTTAATAAGAATGTTAGATTTTAGCTGGTAGTATGTATACTTGAAGAAATTATGGGTTCCTTTAACTATGGACTACTGGATCTTTCGCAAAACTCAATGTTCTTTGAAATAAAGTTTAAGGAATGATGTGATAGGAAGCAACTGATATTCTGCTTCGGACAAACCTGATAAAATGATTTTTGAACTAACATTAGGATAAAAGGCCATCAATTCGGTCCATTTTCTAATATAAGTGTTTAATTCAACCAAGAGGAGCTATGTTAAAATACAAATTTTGTAACTTTTGTCTTGGTTTTAAAAAATATTATACGTTTATTACTTGTAAGGCAAGTACTCGTATTACATTCGTACAAAATTAAAAGCTCAACATTTTAATCAAACATGACATTAAGATGGTATAGGGAAGTCCGGCAATTTCCTCCTTATGTCGTTCTGTACTGTCTGCACTCGGCCCTACCTAGAAATGAAGGTTTTAAGCATATTCGCGTTAGGCATTTTTTAAACCAAAACAACAGAAGTCTCCATCCAAATTTTTTGGTCGAACATCGAAAATTCAAATTTTATTAAAAACGGCTATTTTTAAGCACACTTGACGGACAGTAGGAAGTTCAAGCGATCCAGTCGTGCATTTTTTAACTTCCCATAGGAAGTTATTGTAATGGGTCCGATTTGTCGAATTGAAAATTTTGGCATTTCTCGACGTTTCAAGGTCCCTAGAGTCGAAATAAAAGATTTTTAGAAAGATGTATGGCGTGCGTGTGTACATACATCCGTACGTTCGCAACATTTTTTCGACGTCTATAGCTCAAGAAACAGAAGAGATATCGACTTCAAATAAATTTTGTTATACAGATAATAAGGCAGAAAGATGCAGAAAAGGCTCACAAGAAAATTGCAAAGGTGGTTTTTTTTAACATAGCAGTTTAAAAAAAAGTGAACATTTTGGTTAACCCTAAATATCTCACGATCTCTAACGCTAGAGACTTGAAATATAGAAATTAATTTTTGAAAAAATTACAATTAACGGTTTTTTATAAAACAAAAAAACTGAAAAAAAAAATATTATTTACCTCGAAAAATTTACGAACAAAAAACGATTTTATCTGCAAAAAAAATTTTGTGCAACGAAGAATAACGTTTTCAACATCTGGTAAAATTTTGAGAAAAGTCGAATTGACAGTTTTTTTTATAAAAAAAAACCTATAGGTAAAAAACATTACTCAAAGTTGGTAAAAATTGATTTTCGACTTAAATATCTTTTCAAAAATTTAAGATTATATCTTCCAACTAATTTTATCTTATAAAAAATATTGTTTTCAACATTTGGAAAAATTTTGAGAAAAATCAAATGGACAGTTTTTTTCAAAAAAATAAAAACCTAAACAAAATATTAACAAAAGTTGGTAAAAATTAATTTTCGACTCAACTATCTCTTAAAAACTTTGAGATATTGGTCTTAACCTAATTTTATATTTTAAAAAATATTGTTGTCAACATTCAGCCAAATTTTGAAAAGAATCGAATTTACAGTTTATTTTACAAAAAAATAAAAACTAAACAAAAATTAATAAAAGTTGGTAAAAATTGATTTTCGACTCAAATATCTTTTCAAGACTTTAAGATATTGATTTTAAACTAATTTTGTTTTAAAAGCAATATTGTTTTCAATATTCTGTAAAATTTTGAGAAAAAACGAATTGATAGTTTTTTTACAAAAAATAAAAACCTAAAAAGAAACAATACTAAGACTTAGTAAAAATTTACTTTCGACTCAAATATCTTTTCAAAAATTACAAATATAGGCTTCAAACTTATTTTATTTCACAGAAAATATTATTTTCGATATTTAGTAACTTTTTTATAAAAATCCAAAAGTCCGTTTTTTCATAAAAAATTAAAATTACAAAAAATAGTACGGAAATTTGTATTTGTTTATATAAGAAATAATTTTTTTTAAGAAATTCTACTAAAATTGATAAAAATTGGTTTTCGACTAAAAATTTCGTTAACAAAAAATAAATTCGAAAACAAAGTTTTAAGAATAATTCAACTAAGAACTTTTTTAACAAAACACGAAAACCTACAAACTTTTAAGCAAAAACACTCCATTACCAAGACCGGAATCTCAGACTGACATTTCGGTTTGCCTACAAACTAGAAAGCACAAAATGTGAGAAAGTGTGCGTGAAATGATGCAAAAAACCAAACACATTCTCAAATTTAGTGTTTCGGCCAATCAAAACGCTTCATTATAGTAATCAGCCCCATCTAAATGCTTCATTTTGAATGTTTCATGGCCTCGTTCAAAAACTAAACAATCCTAACCAACAGAATCTGAAGTGCTGACATGGTCTTAAATTGGAAGATTTGTATAGCTTTTTAATTTCCATCCAAATAAATGTTGTAAATGTATATTAAATAAAATAAAATTGACCAAATACATATTATTTAATGATTTATTAGTTTATTATTATTTATTTTGTTTACTTAAATAATTTGCGAACGCAACATGCGCTGCAACCGGTTAAGTATAGTTATTGCAAATGGACAAAAGTGTAACTCAATACTTGTTCAGGTGGAAACAATAGGCGGATGCCTCCGTATTTTTTTGTACAGACAATGCTACGAGAAGCATACTTGTGAAGTTCCATTGCCAACTTTAGCTAGTTCAGATTCCTCAATTAGATTAGTATTTTCATCATTTAAGCAGTTCGGTAGTTGCAAGACCAAATTTTAGTTTTGTTTGTTGCAGAAATATTCCTGAAAATTTCTTTTTGAGGGACTATGTTAGAGTTAGAATTTTGTTTGTAGTTAGATTTTGGAATAAAAATTTGAGGGAACCATGTTTTAAAAATAAGTTGCTTTGTGTAAAGCATCTTTAAGGAATAGAAATAGGCAATATGTTTACACACAATACCAACTAAATGAGTGCAATAAATAGATTTAAGTAACTTTTTTTTATTCCAGTATGGGGAAACCGAACACCCAATAGAAAAAAACCGGTACTCGCGCCAAAGTCCATACTTCTTGACTAAATAATGTTATCTTCTATGTTTACGCATAAAATTACGAATTTTGTAGCGCATGAAAATTTCTAGACATTTTACAATGTGAACAATTAAATATGCTATGAAATAATTGGCTGCTATTAATGCTAATTTTTTTCGAAAAAAAGTTGATGAAGGTTAGCCGAAGCGGAAATTTCTTTAATGAACATATTTAAAATATTATTGGCTTTCTCAAAAATATTTTTCTACGCTAACCTCTGCTTTATATCTGAAAACTATCGTTTATGTATATTTTCTTCTATGTTCTGCATTTATAAAATGCAATCTATGGAAGTATTTACTATATTAAGAAAAACATGTACGTAAAACTCATTAATTTGTTTCATTTTTAGCAGCACTTTTACTAAACATACCCTTCAAACAATAATAAGTAAACTTGAACTTTGGTAACTAAACATTTTTAAGGGATGAATGAAAATTATATTTTGCGTTAAACTGTGGAAATTCACTAAAAAAACTTCTGTATGTCAACAATAAACATTCATGACGATTACATGTTCTATCAAGTTAGTTGTGCATGAATTCAGAACGATTTTAAGACGTTTTCATTTTGTGATATATGTCAAAATTTGCATTTTATTTGCTCTGGCATTTAATCAACAGGGTCGCTATAATCGTTCTGATTACTTTTTTAAAACATTGGTGTTCCTTTGATGCATAGTTTTTTTTGATAGCAAATACATGTCTGCTTCCATCAATCAAGAATGTTATGGATAAGATATTTTTCGATTATATAACTTTTTTTTTTTAATTTAATATTTATTAATTATAATGGAATTGAAAAATAGTTGCAAGCTTAAATCATTAAAAACAAACTATAAATATACTTGGATTAATTAAATTGATACAGATTTTAATTAATTGCAAACAAAATATTTGGCCGTTCATTAACGAAAATTTATTAGAATTCAATACAAAAATTGCGCTCGCACCCTTAACTTGATGGTTCTTCGAACGCATCTTTGATACAAAAATCCGAGGTTTATTATGAAATTTAAAGAATTTCGTAGTGATTACTGTAAATTAGTGAATTAATTATAATAAACTGATGTTGAACATGCTTTTTTCAAGACAAAAAGGTACATTGGTTCACTATCCACAAAATACCTGCAAAATTAAAGCTTAAAACTGACTTTTTCATCGAAAAAAGTAAAAAGAAAATCCTGAAAAAAACTTATTAACCCCTCCATTTTGTTTTTGCTTTGCAAAGTGCAGCTAGCCCACGGCATCGTTTTTTTTTTTGTTTGTGCTCACATCTATTCATGGACTAATTGTCAAAATTACAAATACAACAATGTAAGCAAACGGGTTTTGGAGAGTGAAACGTACGAAAGATTCCGGTCTTGGTAATAGAGTGTTTTTGCTTTTAAGCAAGACAAATCGACAGAGAGGATGGGAAGTTATCAGTGTGGGTCGCATCCCAGCCTCTTTTTTTTTAATTGGCTTTATTCAGTAACGTGATCTCCATCAAGAGCAACACAATCGTTCTCGCGCCAATTTATTATTTTGATACTATTTTTATAGAACAATTTATCTTTTTCCTTAAAATTGGCAACAGTTTCAGCGATAATCTCTTCATTCGACCAAAATTTTCATTATCTTTAAGAATTCCGAACAGCCAGTAACGCCCGTAGAGCCATTTCTGGAGAATACGGTACATTTTTTATGTAAAAGCATTACCAAATGTTGCTTAACACGTTTTTGTTTTTGTCAACAGTGTCTTTTAAAAAATCCTAAAAAACAACTAAGATGTGTTTTTAAGACTTAAGCGAATAGTTTTGAACATAAATACATACACTGCGTGAAGATTTTGCAAAGTAAAAATATTTGTCTAAATAAAAATATTGTCTGCTCAAATTTTAAAAATGCTTGTTTTCAACATGGTTTCTATAATACTTTTAAGGTATTTTTAAAACTCAATTCTCAAACAAAATAGAGCCCCGACAGCTAATGGGATATTAGCCGAGTTATTTCAAGATGGCGGGCCAGCTTTACTTCGATTAGTTTATGCGGTTATAGTGCCGAAGGAATGCCAGAAGGGTAGAGATAAGGTATTATATGTCCCATACACAATAAAGGAGATATCTTCAACGTGCAGCAACTATAGAGGTTGTTGAGTATCGCCTATAAGATCCTTTAATCTGATCGAATAACCCCATACGTTTAAACTATTATCGGGCTATATCAGTGTGGCTTCATCCCAGGAAAATCAACAACCGACTAGATTTTTACCCTTAGGCAATGGAAAAGGTTTAGAATTTAGTATTCCAACTTATCATCTGTTTAAAGACTTTAAGGCTGCCTACGATAGCATAGCCAGGGTCGAACTATACAATACCATGAGAAAATTTAGCATCCCAAACCAATTGATACGACTATATAGGTCGACTATCACCAATATATCAAGCCAATTAAAAATAGCTGGATTGCTAACCAGACCCATCTACATTTACATCGGACTTCGACAAGGGGATGGTTTGGCCTCCCTCCTCTCTAACCTGGCGTTAGAAAAAGCAATTCGTGGCTTTGGCATGTCAACTAGAAGAACTATATCGTCACAAAGTCTAGCCAGATACTGGCTTAAGCAGACCACATCGACATCATCTAGAGAACCGAACACGATTCCTTCACCCAGATCGAGCAGGTGGCACAAAATCAAAGTAAATGGTGGCATCGACTGCGAGAAGAACAATTCGTCAAACAATCAAGGTAATTGAGCATGAATTTGAAGTAGTACAAATTTTCAAATACCTTGGTAGCAGCCAATAACAATATAGAAGAAAAAATACGTGGGCGGTAGCTCAAAGCCAACATAACCTTTTTCAGTCTGTCAAAGCTTTTTAAATCCAGAAACCTGAATATAACTTTTAACCTGGCAGTGTAAAGGGAGTATGGTTCAGCCAGTACTCACATATAGATCTGCCAGTACTCACATATGCAGTCCTTAGTAAAAGACACCCTAATCACTTAGACGCGTTCGAGAGGAAGGTCTTGCGGAGAATTATTGGCCCCTAATGTGCGGAATGACGATTCCGGAGACAATTAACAACTGTATATGCAATCTACCTCGAAGCTGATATTGTGACAAAAATTAATCACGGTAGACTCTGGTGGGCTGGACACCTAGATCGCATGGGTGAAGAGGAACCAGCTCGGAAAGTCCTTTATAGTTCATTTTATGGTTGGCGACAGTGTGGCTGATAATGCTTACGCTGCAGGAAAGATGGTGTATACTAGGTCGCCCAAAGCCATGGGATGCGCTGGATGGCGTTCGGTTCGCGATTGGGACAAATGGAGAGACTTGTTGTATGAAGCCAGGACCGGATCACAGGTGCCGAGCCGATGATGATGATTTAAACTTAAACTTCGTTACAAAAACAAAAAGTATTTACTAACCGTTTTGCTTGTTATTGTTAAAAAACTGTTTTAGCACTAAAAAATTTATGTGAGACAAGGAAAGTCTAAAAACTTATGAAGATTGTATGAGATACTAATGGGTGATTTTTTTGAGGTTAGGATTTTCATGCATTAGTATTTGACAGATCACGCGGGATTTCAGACATGGTGTCAAAGAGAAAGATGCTCAGTATGCTTTGACATTTCATCATGAATAGACTTACTAACGAGCAACGCTTGCAAATCATTGAATTTTATTACCAAAATCAGTGTTCGGTTCGAAATGTGTTTATCGACAAATTTTGTTCAGCGATGAGGCTCATTTCTGGTTGAATGGCTACGTAAATAAGCAAAATTGCCGCATTTGGAGTGAAGAGCAACCAGAAGCCGTTCAAGAACTGCCCATGCATCCCGAAAAATGCACTGTTTGGTGTGGTTTGTACGCTGGTGGAATCATTGGACCGTATTTTTTCAAAGATGCTGTTGGACGCAACGTTACGGTGAATGGCGATCGCTATCGTTCAATGCTAACAAACTTTTTGTTGCCAAAAATGGAAGAACTGAACTTGGTTGACATGTGGTTTCAACAAGATGGCGCTACATGCCACACAGCTCGCGATTCTATGGCCATTTTGAGGGAAAACTTCGGAGAACAATTCATCTCAAGGAATGGACCGGTAAGTTGGCCACCAAGATCATGCGATTTGACGCCTTTAGACTATTTTTTGTGGGGCTACGTCAAGTCTAAAGTCTACACAAATAAGCCAGCAACTATTCCAGCTTTGGAAGACAACATTTCCGAAGAAATTCGGGCTATTCCGGCCGAAATGCTCGAAAAAGTTACCCAAAATTGGACTTTCCGAATGGACCACCTAAGACGCAGCCGCGGTCAACATTTAAATGAAATTATCTTCAAAAAGTAAATGTCATGGACCAATCTAACGTTTCAAATAAAGAATCGATGAGATTTTGCAAATTCTATGCGTTTTTTTTTAAAAAAAAGTTCTCAAGCTCTTAAAAAATCACCCGATATAAATATTGAACATGCCTATTGAAGATAAGAATTATAGATTTGGAAAATCATTTGAAATTTTATTGACAAAACTACTCCATAAATGTGGATACCTTCTAGAAAGTGGGTATAAATATGTATAGAATTTTGAAAAGTAGTATCTCAAAAAAACAGACGTGATAGAGTAATTTAGGGCAAATTTAACAGCTGCCTTTTGAAGGTAAATATTAACTGAAAAAGAGGTGAATATAATTAAACTTGCTATCAACTACTGTAAAAGTGCTATTACTTCACCAGTCATGCGAGAACAAAATTTATCAATAACTCCACCAACCTAAAACTTCCGAAACAGTCACACCTTCTCTGTCAAATACACTCACAATTTATGTGAATGAATTATATGTTTTTAAATAAATCAATCAGGAAATTATCCAAATTTCCTTACCTTCCAATTATTTTTCCAAAAAGGACTTAACTTATTTTTACAAATTGAAAAGAAATTAATTGGCAAAATAAATTGAATGAAAATATTATTTAACCAAACAAACAAAGCCTAACTAACAAAATAAGTCTTAAGGGCATAATTTTTGATTGAATAGGTTCCCATAGAGAACCATTAGTTTTTATCAACATATTTTGTATGTAAATTTAAGAACAGAAGAAAAAAAACAAAAACAAAACGAACCAACACTTACTCATGCATGATTGAATATGGACAAGAGTAGATTTTGTTAGTTCTAAAAATCCACCCCCCTTGACTATGAGTATAATACAAAATCAGCAATCTTTAGAAAGAACCTATACCGATATGAAACCCATACAGTCGAACTATACAATATCACATCTAAATCTAGATCTATAATATTCATGGTTACCATCGTTAAGATAAATTGACCAATGCTCCACTGAATTCACAATAAAATCCAGCTAGTACATTAAAATGTATCCTTATTCTTCATCATCATCATCATAATGTATGAACTAAACACAAACACTGGCATATATCATATACATACATATATAAATACAAACACACAAAATAATATTCTGCACTCTTAGAATCCTTAGAATCCTCAATGAAGCAGACAGACTGCTGCAATAGCAGCTTAAGTGGATAAAGCAAGACAAATAAGTTTATTATAAAATTTGCTTCTTGAACATCGTTGATCTATACAAAAGGACACTCGACATCATACACACAAATATACACTCAACCACACATGTACAAAAAAAAAAACAACATCCTACATCCTTACATATTCATATATATGTAGAATATACTCGAATATATAGAGAAGAAGGCTGAATAGAAGCTCATTCGATTCAACTTTAGAATGCACTAGCTATCCCCCAGAGAGCTCAGAGGTTTATCAAAAATAATTCGAATTTATTTCTCGAGGACACACACAAATATGTACAAATGTACGAATGTATGTAAGGATATATCTACACCTATACACTATACACAAATCATCTCTCTGGAGCATTAATGTGGAATTGAAAATCGATTTGTATAGTATTCTGATTTTGCTATATGCTTTAAAGGCGCTCCACTCCATCTCAATGTGCATCCAGACAAACAAAAATTAAACAGAAATAAAAACAGCAGGTCCTTACATACATCGATATATCTTTGTATATATGCGATGGCTTTGAAATATCGAAGCAGAAATTTAATTTGGAATTTTGTGTAACGTGTAACAACATTCGATTGAGCATAGAAATTACAAACATACAAAACTTTATACTCGTATAGGCCTTTTCAAATCAGTATGAATTTCAGCAGTAAAATTTTGAAGGTTTTAGCTGAGTTTTTCGAAGAATTATTAAAATCATTTTGAGCTAAAATGTGTGGAATTTAATTCCATTTTAAAGGTTAGCTTAAACAAATTAGATACCTACACCTCATTTACATTCACCTCATTAACCACCAACTTACCTAATGTTTCTCCGAAAAGTTCCAACGTTATGAAATTCAGACTAAGCCTCATTGTACACCAAACTGTTTTCCGACTTTCACTCAAATTTGTTGTACATTCATCTCAACTTCTCATACAAAAACGGTGTTATCAAGTTTTCAAAAAAATGGAAAAAAAGCGGCTGGGTTGCGACCCACACTGATAACTTTTCATCCTGTCTGTCGAATTGTCTTGCTTAAAAGGTTTGTAGGTTTTCTTGTTTTGGTAAAAAAGTTGTAGTTGAATTGTTCTAAAAAATTTGAAAATTACCAACAATATTTTGCATATGATGAAATAGTTTGATTTCGAAATCTGTTTTTGTTAACGAGATTTTTAGTCGAAAACAAATTTTTACCAATTTTAGTAGCATTTCTTAAAAAATTTTATTTCTTATATAAACAAATACAAATTTGGATGAATGAAATTAATTTGAAGTCAATATCTTCTATTGTTCACGAGATGTCGAGAACCGAACATAAATTTTTACCAAATTTGCGTACCTACTATTTTTTGTAGATTTTATTTTTTTTATGAAAAAACGGACTGTTGGATTTTTATAAAAAATTTACTGAATGTCGAAAACAATATTTTCTGTGAGATAAAATAAGTTTGAAGCCAATATTTTTAATTTTTAAAATGATATTTGAGTCGAAAAATTTTTTTTACCAAATTTTGTTAATTTTTTTTTTAATGTTTAGGTATAAGAAAACTGTCAATTTGATTTTTCTAAAAATTTTACTGAATGTTGAAAACAATATTTTTTAAAAGATGAAATTAGTTTAAAGCCAATATCTTAAAGTCTTGAAAAGATATTCGAGTCGAAAATTAATTCTTACCAACTTTAAGTAATGTTTTTTTTATGTTTTTATTTTTTATAAAAAAAACTGTCAATTCGATTTTTCTCAGCATTTTACCAGATGTTAAAAACGTTATTGTTCGTTCCACAAAATTGTTTTTGAAATAAAATTATTTTTTGTTCGTAGAAAAAATCGAAATAGAAAAAGAGGCTAACAAATTGCAACGAATGTGTTGTAGCCCGCAGTGTTATTTAAAAAAAGATATCTATTTAAAAATGTATGCTTAATCTATTTTATCTCCACACGTTTATTCGAGGCGTTAAATGAATTAAGTAATTATATTTCATTAAACTTTTATTTCTGTCAATTGGAGGTTGTAGGAAATTTTACTTAACTTTGATAATAATAATATAAGTTTTGTGACGTATTTTTTTTAAAATGAGGCTGGTCATGCACTTGCTGTGAATTTTGTTCGTTATCGTGAGATGATAACGAATTTTGTATGGCCCAAAATTGTAAGATATGGACGTGGACGTTATGTGGTTTCAATAGGATAATACCACTTGACACACAACTAACGAAACAATGGCTCTTTTGTGTGATAAATTCAATGGCCGTGTTATCTCACGTGTCGTGACGATGTAATTTGGCCGCCAATATCATGTGATTTGACAACGTTGGACTTTTTTTTTTTGAGGTTATTTGAAGGAAAGGTCTGTTGTACTTCGATAATCCAGCAAAAAAATCAGAGGTAAAGGATGGGATAATTCGGCACATTAGCGGCATAGAACTTCAATTATGCCTCAGTGTCATCGAAAATTTGGACCATCGAATGGGGGTGTGTCGCCGAGTTCACGGCTGTCATTTGTCTAATATTTTGTTCAATAAATAATTGAACCATACCAATATTATTATAATAAAACAATTTTCAATAAAATCCTAAATAATGTGTGTTTTATCAGTACCCATGGCATGATGGTTAGTGCGTTGGACTGTCATGCGAGAGGTCTTGGGTTCGATCCCTGCCTATGCCACCTAAAAGTTTTTTTCATGGGTACTGCCTCTTGCGAGGAATTGACAAATTCTCCAAGAGTAATTCTTGTCATGAAAAGTGCTTTCTCAAAAATTTGCCGTTCGGATTCGGCTTGAAACTGTAGGTCCCTTCCATCCCTGATAGATTGTGGTCAAAATCCCGCAATCCTGAAAACATAGAAATCAGGAAATTTCAAAATAACAACATTCTAAAATCAATAATTCCGAAATAATAAAGTCCAGAAAATCCAAAACCTTGAAAACGAAAAATCCGATATTTCCTTTTTGGAATTTGTAAATTCGTTACAACCTTAATTTTTTTTTATAATTATAATTTAATATATTTATTAGCGTTAATTTATCTTTTTTTTACAAAATGGCAATTAGACAATTTACATAGATATGATTTCGATACCTTACTGATGTCAATAATATGTTTGAAAAAAAAAAAAATTTAAAAGAACGTGATCAAATATAATTGGAAGGAAAAGCTAATTGTAAAAACCTTCATCAATGATTACATAGTAAATATTCTTAAATTAAGGTGGGAACGAGAGTAGATATGGTAGTTTATCTAAACAAATTATTTGCAAGATATATTTATTTTACAGTTTGTGTAACAAATTAAAAAACAAAATAATTAAATTAAATAAATAGAAATAATGCTAACAATTGTATATAAATATCACAGTACAATAATATTTTTGAAAATAGTTAAATCAGTCTTTTCATTTTGATAGAAGTAAATAAATGAATAAATAAATAAATAAATAAATGAGCTATTTGCAATTTTTTTATATGTGTTTTTCCACTTTTGCCCAATACTGGAAAACCATAAAACATAATTGCTTGAAATATGGATTTAAATATAAGTATTTTATTTTCAATACTTAGTTTGGATAATAAAGGATAAAGCGTTTTTATTGTAACCTTGATTTTATTTACAATTTGAAGTACATGGAATCCAAAGGTAAGTTTAGAGTCAAGGAAAACCCCAAGGTACTTAGCCGAATTAGCCTATTCAATTATTTTACCATCGATATGGATGCTGTTATTGGGTAAGAGACAAGACTTTCTTTTCCTTGTGAAAAAGATAGCCTGAGTCTTAATCACCATTTATTAACTTCCCATAGGAAGTTATTGTAATGGGTCCGATTTGTCAAATTGAAAATTTTGACATTTCTCGACGTTTCAAGGTCCCTAGAGTCGAAATAAAAGATTTTTAGAAAGATGTCTGTGCGTGCGTGTGTACGTACGTCCGTATGTCCGTACGTTCGCGACGTTTTTTTCGTTGTCCATAAATAAATTTTGTTATACAGATAATAAGGAAGAAAGATGCAGAAAGGGCTCTCAAGAAAATTGCGTGGGTGTTTTTTTTACCATAGCAGTTTAAAAAAAAGGTGAAAATTTTGGTTAACCCTTAATATCTTACGAACCAAAAATGCTAGAGACTTGAATTGAATTTTATATAATATATTGTAACGTGATACCGAACAAGTATATTTTTTTGAAAAAAATCCAGTTAACAGTTTTTTTTATAAATCAAAAAAACTGAAAAAAAAAATTGTCACCTCGAAAATTTTACGAATACAAAATGATTTTATCTCCAAAATAATTTTGTGCAACGAAGAATAATGTTTTTGACATCTGGTAAAATTTTGAGCAAAATCAAATTGATAGTTTTTTTTATAAAAAATAAAAACCTAAAAAAAACATTACTCAAAGTTGGTAAAAATTGAATTTCGACTCAAATATCTTTTCAAAACTTTGAGATATTGGCTTAAAACTACTTTTATCTTTCAAAAAATATTGTTGTCAACATTCAGTAAAATTTTGAAAAAAATCGAGTTGATAGTTTTCTTACAAAAAATAAAATCTTAAAAGAAAATTTAACAAAAGTTGGTAAAAATTGATTTTCGACTCAAATATCTTTTCAAAAATTTTGAGATTATGGCTTCCAACGAATTTTAACTTATAAGAATTATTGTTTTCAACATTCGGAAAAATTTTGAGAAAAATCGAATTGACAGTTTTTTTACAAAAAATAAAAACCTAAACAAAAAAATTAATAAAAGTTGGTAAAAATTGATTTTCGGCTCAAATATCTTTTTAAAAATTTGAGATATTGGGTTTTAACTACTTTTATCTTTTGAAAAATAATGTTGTCAATATGCAGTAAAATTTTGAGAAAAATCGAATTGACAGTTTTTTTTACAAAAAATAAAAACTTAAAAGAAAATTTAACAAAAGTTGGTAAAAATTGATTTTCGACGCAAATATCTTTTCAAAACTTTGAGATATTGGCTTTTATCTTTTAAAAAAAATTGTTTTCAACATTCCGTAAAATTTTTATAAAAATCTAATTGACAGTTTTTTTACAAAAAATAAAAACCTAACAAAAAAACAATACTAAAATTTGGTAAAAATTTACTTTCGACTCAAATAGCTTTTCAAAAATTAAAAATATTGTCTTCAACCTTTTTTTATTTCACAGAAAATATTGTTTTCGATATTCAGTGGTTTTTTATAAAAATCCAACAGTCTATTTTTTTATAAAAAAATAAAATCTACAAGAAATAGTATGCAAATTTGGTAAAAATTGATGTTCGGTTCTTGATATCTCTCAAATTAATTTAATTCATCTAATTAGTAAAAATTTAAGAAATGCTACTAAAATTGGTAAAAATTTGTTTTTCACTAAAAATCTATTTAACAAAACTAGATTTTCAAACTAAACTATTTTTTGGTAATTTTAAAATTTTTAAGAATAATTCAACTGACAACTTTTTTAACCCAACACGAAAACCTACAAACTTTGAAGCAAGACAAATTGACAGACGGGATGGGAAGTTTTCAGTGTGGGTCGCATCCCAGCCTCTTTTTTTTTATTTTCCAATCATTGAAATATGAATTTATTACATTAAGATTGTATTGCAGCTTGGTTTCAATAACAGAACCAAGTGAATCTGATACGTAAATGCAAGTGTCATCGGCAAAAATACCCTTTTCACAGTATTCTAAATTAGGGAAATCGGATGTATAAAGTATGCATAAAATTGGCCCAAGAACAGACCCTTGAGGTACTCCTGCATTTATGTGAAACAAATCGGAAAGTTCATTGTTCACAGAAACTTGAAACTGCCTCTCGAAAAGGAAGGACTTTACAATTTTTGATATGTATAAAGGAAAATTTAAAGTTTTTAATTTATGTATGAGGCCTTTATGCCAGACGGAGTCAAATGCCTTTTTAATATCTAAAAGTACCAAACCGGTACTTTTTCCAGAGCTTAAGTTATTTTTAACATATTGAGTTGTTCTGTTAATTTGTTGAACAGTACTGTGAAAAGCTCTAAAGCCAAACTGTTCTGGAAGCAGTAGGTTATTTTGATTTATATGAATTAACATTTTAGATTTAATCAATAATTCAAAGCATTTGCTGAGTGAACTTAATAAATATATTGGTCTATAGTGAGTAGGGTCGCAAGCACTTTTGCCGGGTTTTAATAAAGGAATAATTTTTCCTTTTTTCCATGCCGAAGGAAAATAACAAATTTTTAAACAACTATTAAATAATTGCTTTAAGAACCTTACTCCACTCTTTGGGAGATTTTTTAAATAAGGATTTTTTAATATCTTTTTTGGAAATAAAATCATTCCTTTGTTCAATAATGCTATTTTCAATATACAGAAGAGATTCATCAACCATAGTTTCTAACTGATGATAACTTATCGAGTTATTTAGGTTCTAGTGACTGGAGTAAAAAGCATTGGCTAAATCATTCGCTTTTTCTAAGTTCGATACTTTAATAGTGTTGTCACTTCTGAGAGCAGGAGTATTAGTTTGCTTTTTTTTAATGATTTTTGTAATATTCCAGAACGGTTTACTTGCATATTGCAGACTTTGAAGCTTTTGGTTCCAAGAATTATTTCTGTGAGTGTTAATCAACTTTTTAATTAGTGAATTTAGTATTTGAACCTCAAAGAGCAAGCCACAATCTCTTACTCTCATCCATTTTGTTCG
The DNA here is from genome assembly GCA_920104205.1 of Eupeodes latifasciatus. NCBI lineage: Eukaryota > Metazoa > Arthropoda > Insecta > Diptera > Syrphidae > Eupeodes > Eupeodes latifasciatus. The sequence continues at coordinate 150,335,049 of OV049926.1, read as the reverse complement.
TAAACTATTTCGTATTTTTTTTTAAAGTACGAGTATGTACGTTATTGTGGAAAATATAAAAAAAAATAATCTATTTTGTTTTTGAAATGTTGTCCTTTTTGTATTTTGCAATTTAGGGGTCTTATGTTTATTGGATTTAAAATTATATGATTGTGTCGGTTTCGTATTGACAGAATCCTAGTTAAGAACAAAGAAATATGTAGGTACAATTTCATACAAAACTTTCTGGACGCTATTGAGAAAGTTTGAGTTTTCGAATTTTGACCAAAAGAATTGTATCGGGACTACTGTTATTTTTGGCCTTACGAATATAATGAAAATGCCTATTACGAACCAACTCAAGACCTCAATTTCAAAGTTCGAACTTTATCGACACAAAAGTTTAGGCTTAAGAGGCAAGGACAGACAGACAGACGGCCGCCAGAATCGTTTGACCCACTTTTATTTTTACTTTTCTACCATCGTAATGTTATGTCTCATAAAGACCTTGAATTAGAACTTTTTAACAAACGTTATACACTTGCCATATAGTTCCAATGTGTTTTCAAGTAAAAAACCACAAATTGAATTTGATTTAAAGTCATCTTGATATTTTTGTCTGTAAAACTAAATTTATTTGAAGTCGATATCTTTGGTGGTTCTTGAGATATGGTTTGTGAAAAAAAGCATCCCCACCTACGTATATATCAAATATAGATAGGTACTAGGAATCTTGAAACATCCAGCAATTTAAACATTTTCAATTTGACAAATGCGACCTATTACAAAAACTTTCTATAGATAGTTGTGAATGTTTTGAACATTTATGTACTGAGTAGTATGTGAAAATAATGTAATGAATGTCTTGATAATTTTATTTGAACTTGTTGGAATGGATATATTTTTACAATTTCCCATACAAAAACGGGGTTGTTAAGTTTTATAAAAGCCGAAAAGTAGCATAAACATCGTTAAAAAGAATCTTGATAGGGATCCGTTTAGACTAAGTATTTCGATGCATTCATTTATTAATCCGAAAATTGTAAGAATATAACCAAATGTATCAAATAGAGTGTTGGGGTGGGGAGAGGGGGCGGTCAAGGGTTTAAACGAAGCTAAAAGTAAATTTGAATAAAAAAGTAAATTACAGTATTTTCCTTTATTCAACTTCTATACAGTCAATTACTTCCCCTTCTCCTGCTCCCCTAACTAAGGGATAATAAATATAAGGATTTCGGTTCTAGTTGATATTTTCGGTAGAAAGAGCAGATTAGAGGCAAATATTTAATTAAAAAGATAGTGAACTGCTCTGTTTTCATCAAACCAACGTTTTCAAAGATTTTGTATCTACCGTGTAAACTCTCTTATTCCACATCAATAGATCGAACTTAACATAATCCTTAAAATAAGCTTTTATAGGGGTTAAAGAGAACAACCCTCTCAAGTTAATTCTTTAGATGATTATAATAGATTCATGGTCTAATATGGTTTGTTTAGGGTTCTATTGGGAAATTTATTTTATACTCATCCTTTTTGTCTATCCTCTAATACTATATTATAGCTTAAAACTATTTTTAGTACCAAACAAAAATAGAATCAATGTGAAATTCTCATTAACAAAATCACACACAAAACAAAATCCTTTCGACCATTTCCAAAATAAGTTGCAAAGAGTGATTTATATTTACATTGGAGAAAACTCAACGAATTATTATTGGTTCATAAGACTTAAGGATATGTTTCTCAAAGGACTCCTTTCAAGGCGGAAATGCAGACAAATAATGTTATATATACAAAAAAGCTCTATACGTCTTAACCAACTATGCACCAAAACTCATACATACATATATTTACCTAAATACATTTATATATAAGAAAACAGAAACAAAAGATTTACTTTATTCTTACGCTTGATTTGTGCCTACAATTTCGAAGCCAATTTTATCCATTTGTTTTATTAATGTCGATTTTATTTTGCCACCATCGACCATACTCAAACTCCATTTTTGTATTTTTGTTCTTATTTCAACGACTTATGGGCTTGAAGATTGGGGGCTTTTGTTGCTCTTTTGTTTTAGGGGTAGATATATGTAGGTTCACTGCAAGTTCGTATTCCTTTATATTGCTCCCTAAATTCTATTTAAGGGTTATATGTGCGAGAAGATATAGAGACCTATGTATAGGTACGTACATTGATGCTTTTAAATAAAACAACAACAAAAACAGTCCAAAACAACCCAACGAGCCCAACTTATGTGATTTATGTCGAATCGAAACCAAAACGAATGGAAAATTCTGACTTCTTATCGTTGCTTTTCGTCGGGTTAAATTAAATTCAAATTTCACCATGATTAAGTTTTGTTACTGGAAAAAGGTGAATATTCGGATTATTTTTATGTTTTGTTTTTTTTTTTTGTAAAAATAAATTAGAACTCAGGACCGGCTGCTATTTGGTTGCAAACGATTGCAGAAAACAGTTAAAATAATACGAGTAAGTTAAAAATCAAACATAAAATAACAAGCTGTCACTTTGACATTTGTCTGAACAAGTTGTTAGTGTCAAATCAGTTATCACTGTCAAAAGGATGTGTTCATTGATTACGCAACATAAATACTCGCTTACACTTGGTTCGCACGGTTTAAGAACAACAAAAATAATATATTCCATTTTGTGTCTTTAGTTTTTTAACATACAAAGATCATACTTCCGTTTTAAGCTTTTCATCCAGTGATATAAAGACCTTGTGTGCGCCATGACAAATCCAGCCTCTGAAAACATTGAAAATTGGATTAAATCAAATGGAAGAATATAGAAAGATATAGCTCTAGGCATGCTATAAATGGGTACTTAACTAAGCTGTGACTTTGAATGTATGTAAGTACATTTATAGGTAAGTATGCTATACGCGCATTGCTATAAGGTACACAGTACACATATAACATAAGGAGTTTAAGGGTTGTTGTAGAGTATATACCTACTTATTTGCTTTTAGTCATTGCTGTTTCATATATAAAGTATTATTATTACAGAGTTTCGTATGTTTGGTACCTAAAGGCCAATAAATATTTAACCGTGCATAAGAGTTGTGCTTTTAAGTATTGTCGAATCATAAATAATGAAGAATGATGCGTGCAAATTGAATTACGGGCTCCTTTTTTTGCTATTGCGACCTATGCAGACAGGAGAGGTATATATAAAAATCAAATAAATTACAGATACGAGTTTATTATGTTTGTTTTGAAATGTCTGTTAATTTTATTTATGCTATAAGCTGTTTTTATTTATATAAACATGGGTATAATTAAACAGGTTAAAATCGGGGATAAATCACAAGAATTCATACTAAAATAACGCAAAGTCAATAAACTGGAGTAAAAAAGAAAAAGTTAGCATACGGATTACAAACTCTTTATATTCCCATTAAAATTGTTCAATTTTTTTTAAATCAATTTATTTTATTTCCTGTCTGGTAAGAGAAGACATATCCAGGTACAAATTTATTGAACACTAGCGGGCCGTCCCGGCTTCGCACGGGTAGACATAAATAGGTACATATATTTAAGTTATAAGCATGCTAATTAAAACGATCATGAATCACTTAATTACAAAACATTTTTTTGTCCTATCATTAATACTCTTCGCAGCGTATGCGATGAAAGACATTTTATGGCTAATTTTTTACACCTTGGGTTGGTTTTAATAGGAATTTCTAACGATTTCTATTGTAATCTAGTACAGCCTATGTTACTTAGTGATAATGTAGCTTTCTAATGAAAAAAGAATTATTAAAATCGGTCCAGTACTTTTTGAGTTTATTCGTTACATATACAAATATAAATCTTTCCTCTTTATAATATTTATATACATAAATAAAACGTTTTAGGTATATAATAACACAAAGCAATTACAAAAATTTTCGAGATAAAATGATATTTTTTTAACATTTCATGTAAATTTTTGAAAAATATTTTTATCAAAGATTTTTTAATAAGAATTTAAGAAAAATCTTATTGCCAAATTTAAAAATATAGGTAGATATATATTTTGAAAAAATATATTGACATTTAACAAAATAAGCGAAATACTAATTCCCTTGAAACTTAAATGTTTTTGACATATGTGCGAGGTATGTTTAAAAACTAACATCATTTTGAACTTAAACCCGAACAAACAATTTAAAACGATTTCAGATAGACTGATGTTCAAATGACATAAAGACATTATGTATTTAGGAAACAGAAGCGTCCACAGCTTTTTCTCAAAACTCAACTCTGTCTATCAACTCCTATACTCACCTCCCCGCGGTGAATATCGGATGAACCCAAGTGGAAAGTTGTTGGTGGTAGCAAATTAAGAGAAGTTTTTCCACTACCGCACCTGTAAGAAGCGGTTTATTCGGTTCCCGGTCCTTGGAGTTATACTTAGGATCTGGCTTTATAGGTTGTGGGTTGTGCCGTTGGGGTGACATCCTGACCACGTAAACATATTTATTTGCGAAGCACAAACAAGCCCCTGATACGGAAGAATTTACAGACATAATAATTTTGTAATTCAAAAAATCGCAACCCCGAATTAATATAATGTATGTATTTTAAAACTCTTATTTGAAAAATTGAGAAATCATTTTGATAACGTAGAAAAAACATTTGGCCCAATTACCCCATTTTGAAGTGCAGAATTCTTAAAACAAAATATTTTTAAGAATAAGATATCATAAGATTTTTTAGTAAAAAGTTGTTAGTCTTTCTGTAAATTTTTATAATGTTATTGTAGTTGCATACATTTGTTTTGGTTTTCCAAAAATTAGTAAATTAAATAAAATTCTGGCTTTTTTCTACAAATACTTAAAAAACAGAAGTATTAAAAACACACTTTGTAAGGATACAGTATTTTTTTTATGAGGAATTAAGAGATACAGTATTATGACTTAAAGTGTTTTCAAATACAGAATTTAAGACATATAGATAGAATTATGACCAAATAGTATTATGCAAAATTTTTGGTCATATAGAATTCTAAAAAAGAATATTTTGACCACCTCCCTCTGATGATCCCATTTTATTTTTCTGAACAAACTTTTATATTTTCGAAGTAATATTTGATGATCACAAACGTCTTCTTTTTGCACATGTACATATTTAAAAAAAATGATTTTTTTAAAACTTATTCCATATCTTAAATTAGGGTCAACATTTCTTAACAAAATTCAAATGTAAACCGTATATTTACAAGTACTTAATAACTGCATACCAAAAATGTCTAACGAATTAAAAAAAAAATTATAAACAAAGTTTGTTTGAGAAATTAATTTACTTTTAAATTTGTCGCCCTTTTTATTTGAAAATCCTTTTAATGTTTTTTAAGTGTGTTTATTTTAATGTTTTTATTCATAACAAAATGTATTTGAGGACGACAATACTTTTGCGGGTTCTAAAGATTTGAATGAAAAGAGTAGTAATTACGTACGGACGACAACTTGAAACGTCAAAAAATATCAAATTTTTCAATTTCACAAATCGAACCGACTACAATGCCTTCAAACGGGAAGTTAAAATTTTTCAAAATATAAAAAGTAAAGTGTGTAAAGTTTTTATTTTTTATACAATAGATCAAATGGAAAAAGAGGCTGGGATGCGACCCACACTGATAACTTCCCATCCCGTCTGCCGATTTGTCTTGTTTAAAAGTTAGTAGGTTTTCGTGTTTTGTTAAAAAAAATGTCAGTTGAATTATTCTTAAAAATTTTAAAATTACCAACAATGTTTTGCATATATAATGAAAGAGTTTGATTTCGAAATCTATTTTTGCTAACGAGATTTTTAGTCAAAAACCAATTTTTACCAATTTTAGTAGCAATTCTTAAAAAAAAAATTATTTCTTATATAAACAAATACAAATTAGATGAATAGAATTAATTTAAAGTCAAGATCTTCTATTTTTCACGAGATGTCGAGAACCGAACATCAATTTTTACCAAATTTGCGTACTATTTTTTGTAGATTTTATTTTTTTATGAAAAAACGGACTGTTGGATTTGTATAAAAAATTTACTGAATATTGAAAAAATATTTTCTGTGAAATTAAAATAGTTCCAAGCCAATATTTTTAATTTTTGAAAAGATATTTGAGTCGAAAGTAAATTTTTACCAAGTTATAGGTTTGTTTTTTTTTTTTAGGTTTTTATTTTTTGTAAAAAAAACTGTCAATTCGATTTTTCTCAAAATATTTCTAAATGTTGACAACAATATTTTTCAAAAGATATAATTAGTTTAAAGCCAATGTCTTAAAGTTTTGAAAAGATAGTAAAATCAATTTTTACCAACTTTTATTAATTTTTTTTAGGTTTTTATTTTTTATAAGACAAAATAAGTTGGAAGCCAAAATCTCAAATTTTTGAAGAGATATTTGAGTCGAAAATCAATTTTTTACTAGCTTTTTATAGAAAAAACTACCATTTCGATTTTTGAAATTTGACCAAATGTTAAAATCGTTATTCTTCGTTGTACAAAATTGTTTTGGAGATAAAATCAATGTTTGTTTGTAAAATTTTCGAGGTGACAAATATTTTTTTAATTTTTTTTTATTGTTCCAAAAATATATTTGTTTGGGATCACATTACAATATATAATATAAAATTTAATTCAAGTCTCTAGCGTTATTGGTTCGTCAGATATCTAGGGTTAACCAAAATTTGCACCTTTTTTTTAATTGCTATGGTAAAAAAAACCACCCAATTAATTTTTTTAAGAGTCCTTTCTGCATTATTATCTGTAGAACACAATTTATTTAATGAAGATATCTCTACTGACTCTTGAGCGAGACGGGCGATGAAAAAATGTAACGTACCTACACACGTACGCACATACATCTCTCTTAAAATCTTTTATTTCGACTCTAGGGACCTTGAAATGTCAAAATTTTCAATTCGACAAATCGGACCGATTACAATAACTTTCTATGGGAAGTTATTAATGCCAATGTGACCAGGTAAAGAAATAATGACCAAATTTTCTCACAGAAATGTCCATAGATAGTGGCAACCATGTTTAAGCTATTCCAAATAAAAATCGGAGACATGAGAATTTCAAAAAGTCATTTTTCAGAATACCATACGTGTCGTTTTGTTTGCGTCTGTCATCAAGTCCCATCGACTAAAATCTGAACTCAGTGAAATTTTAATTGATTTGGTATTTTGCAAAAAAATTCCAGAATATCCTTAGATACATTTTCCTGCTATTATATAGGCTTCTACGTATCGATTTCTTTTCGAGTTAATAAAAATTGGCTGTTTTCGTAATTGTGTTTATCGCTTTCCGATAACTGAACTGAAATCCTGGTGTATCCCGAAAAGAATGTTCAAACAAATTTGTTCCTTTGATCAGAGCATCAGAGGAATATGTAAGTGCTCTCCTACAACGCTCTGTTAATTCCCTTAATTTTAACTCCAGTTTTTCTTCTTCTGTAAAATTCCTATTTTGTACCTACATCGAAAATTCCTTCGTTGATTATCTAGAAGCAAAATCTGCGTCAATTAAAACACGTTGAACTTTTTTTTTTAACTGATCGAGCATTGTCAACTATCCATATCTATATCCCTATCTCTATCCAATCGAATTCAAATCGTGTTGTGGAATCTTTTGACAATATGTCTACCACATTAGGGTGGTTCCTGAGAAATACAAAAAATTCAAGATTTCTCTCTCAATCTCAAATATTTGTATCAAAGATCCGTTTTCCAATGTTTACCTTTAGAAATTTGTATCCTTCTCATTCCTAGAAGTCTTATAAGTATTTGAAACTTGTTTAGAGTCAGATTCACATACATCTACTAAAAAGAAAGAAAAATAAGGACCACCCAAACGCACATGCCTTCAATAGAGTAATGGACACGAGCGATGTGATGTAGCAGAAAGCAGCAGAAATGCACCCACACGTCAGATACGTTTCAGCAAATGTATTCACAAAAATGCCTGAAAACCTATGAGCGTAGTACGAGGAGGAGATATCACCTTTGCCCTATACAACTATCCATAGAATGCAATTAAAAATCGAGTCCTTATCTACTGCTGCGTATCGAAAAGAGGTTAAAACAGGTTACGTATTTCAAAACTTTCACTTTCTTGTTAACATTAACTATACAGAGACCACTCTATACACACATAGTTGGATATGCAATACAGGGTTTGAAAGGAGGTATCCTTTTTGTCATTCATAGCTGAATGTAAAACCTCCTGAAGAACGGCATATAGGGATATAGCAAGGAGAGGAACAATTTGCCACGATAACGGAAAATATGTAAATCGTGTAGGTGCGGTGCTGAGAATTTGATTGGTGAGGTAGAAAGGTTGAAAAGGCTTTTGTCCCAAATGAATGCATAATTTCCCTTGAGAAGGGTGGCTGGTTGGTTCATGTTGTATGTTGCGTCGTCGTCGTTGCATACCGACTTAACCGGCTACCTTCAAACTTACATACGCTATACCTAACCTATGTAGGACGTAGGTGTATGATGAATAAGAGAATTCTTTGAAATGATGTTGACGATATAAGAAGAGTTTTGGCATTGTGTTTCGTTGCAAATTTCAATTTTATGCAGACATTCTGATTCTGATATAATGCACCTACAAGTATGATGCGTGTATGGATTTCAACTTCATATCCTTAGAGTGGTTCAAGGTCCAATGAAGTTACTCTCTTATAAATCACATATGCATAACACAATACACAATGCCTTACCGTCACCGTCGTCGTCGATTGTTGGTCGCCATAAGTCGTCATTGTCATCGTCACCAGCTTAGCTCATACATACATATGTATATGTTGTCTTCCATTGTGTGATTTTAAAGCTTTACCTGGTAGTTTTTAAAATATTTTCGTCAGATCGTTAAAGCAGCATCGAAGGATACGTTACGTACCTCTACCTATATTCGTAGTTTAGCTATTGAAAACTCTTTATTGGTCGTTCCAGAACAGAGAGGTAGCTTTCGAATTTGTACCTCTGAGGTGTAGGTATATGTATATAAACTTAACAATGGCAATTTCGACAACATTGTGGGTGCAAGAATAAGGGAATCATTATATACCTACAACTACCTTATCCATATCTGATCGAGGAGGAATTAAGTGTAAATATTGTTCTAGATGAGTAGACAGATGTTTCCAATAGCTTAGACGAGTAGTTCATAGGTAATAGAAAGGTATCTGTGTGAAGTCTAGTGTAGTGTAGTGTGTACAAAAGTATATATGTATATTATAGCATCTGGGATGTGGTTTTTGAATACGATAAAGTTATGCTTTCAATTTAAAGTTATAGCGTGAAAATCTAACTTTGTTCGTCATGGGTGATAAAAGCTCACACCTGTTTTAAATGTAGCTCTTATTCCTAGCACAGCTTAGATTAGAATTTTGTGCGAAGTTATAAAATCGAAGGAGATTCTAATAGAGTTGCTTTGTATACTTCGTATAGCTAACTAAGGAAGGTATTTTTAAGTTTATTAAAATGTCGAAAAATTGTATCTACGTAGGCATAAAGTTTTAGTTTTTGTGGAGTCAGGGTGCATAACCGATAAACACAGGTAATCTGTTAGATTTTGAAAATTATTTGATGGTCTTAACTTTATTGAAAGATTTTCTGTATAGATATTTTATGAAACTGCTGTTACGACCAGGCTGAACTTATCATGTCATCAATGTTGTTATAAGGGGCGATAAATATAAAAAAAATTAGTACATTTTACATAATAAGGGTAGTAATATCCCCTTAAGTGTGCGCTTATTATAAAAAAAAAAAAATTAGTTTGTATGGGCCCATATAGTTTTTTTATGTGGTCTTAAATTTTCAAGAAATTACAAATTTGCAATGACTTTGTAGGAAATATAGAACTTTATTTAAATCTGGTCACTTCGGCGTATGCGTACTATTTTTTTTCTTTCGATTTGAGACAAACGCTTTACTTTTATAATTCTAAGGGTTTTGTATGAAATTTTTTTATACTTGCAGTTTAAGGCAGCTGCTTGCCGGATTTACAATTGAAAATTTAGAATGAAACAACAACAACTTGTGTGTGCTACCACCAAGTTCATAGGCTGGAGTTATAGCTATTTCACGGGGGCCAACCCGATTATCAGACTCCTTTAGTGGTGCTTAATCGCTTTATGTTCAATTTAATTTTTTGAAGAACTTTTGCCCGAGCTGGGCTTGAACAAGCGACCTAGCGTGTGAGGAGCTAGTGCACTACGCACTACGCCACCGCACCCAAATGAAAGTTGTAAGCCAATTACAGGTTTTTTCGTTCTATCGAACTATACTGAACCGATTAGCATTTTTCTAAGTACACACAAGTAATTGTAGTTGTTTTTATTCAGGTTCTTTTTCTATTATCTCCTCTCTTTTCATAAGCCAACAATTCGATTGGATTCGTATGAGGAGGGAGATGAGGCGAACGAGTTTGACGCTGGTCAAGATTTTTAATTTTCACAATTCTAAGGGTTTTGTATGAAATTTTTTTATACTTGCAGTTTAAGTTTTTTTTTATTTTATTGTTGTTTTTTTCTTTACCCACGTATACTATTTTTGTCAAATTGAGTTATAGATAGATAGATAGATTCATTTATTAAACAGTTTTTAAATATTTTACATGATCGTGTTACAATGCTTTAAATGAAAAAGAGATGACATTGGCCAAAATAGCCGTCTGCCAGAGTGACTAACATATACAATATACATACAATATTTTAAGTGATTTAATTAAATTCTGAAATAATTAGTTTTCGGTAGTGCAAAGCTGCTTCGCATTATTTATAAATAACGTCCCAATTCGGACCATTAAGTAATTTTTTAAGTTCTTCTAAGGTTAATGTTGGTTTTTCAAAATACTGGATCCTCCAGTTTCTCAATATTGGGCAAATACTTATGAAATGAAACGTGTCCTCTCTAGCATGTTGGTTACAAAGTGTGCAGCAGTTGGTTTCGGCGCTGTTAAAAGATGTTCCATTCAGGTTAAGGAGTTTTCCTCTTGATCGCAATAACAAAGATATTTTTCTGCAACTATTTGTATCGGTGAAATAATTATTTTCGTTGAGATTATAGACTAATGTCGGGTATATAAGGCGATTTTCTGATTCATTTGCTTTTTTCATATAGTTGTCTCTACGTATTATATCTATTTCTCTTATTATTACATACATTTGATTTTTTAATTCTAAAGGTCTTTCAAGGTTTATAGCAAAAGGAGAGGCAACTGACTCCACTAGATCTTTCCATTTTTGTATAAAGGGGTGGTTCCTTCCAATAGCGCAAAGTCCTAGAATGTGTTGTAATCTTTCTTGACTATAGGTTGAGATAACTTTTATAATGTAGTCAACATGGAGTTTTAGTGTGTATATTTAGAGTGCGGCCAATCCAGTTTCAAGATAAATCATGTAGTTTGGTGTATTTTTAGGTAGCTGAAATATTTTTTTTAATGAAGAATCTTGAAAGCTTTTCCACTTCCTGGTATTCTTGAAAACCCCAGACCTGGGCTCCATAGCACATCATTGAACGTAGTACCACCTCATAAACTTTGTATTTGGCTGAATTCGGTACCTCTTTCTTTTTTAATAGTAGATTCCAACTAACATTAATTGCATTTTTTGTTGTGACAAGTTTTGATGTAAGATGTTGTTTCATATTGAAGGATGGAGTTACATCTATTCCAAGGTATTTGTAACTTTTGACGACTTCAATATTTTCTCTACCGTAATACCATTTCTCTCTTTGTAAACAACTACCTCTCGTATATCCCGCTATCATAACTTTAGATTTATCTATGTTGATAATAAGATTCCAAAAATTACAATATTCTTTCAACTTATTAATCATCAACTGTAAGCTTTCAGGTGATTCGGCAAGTAGTATCAAATCATCAGCATAAAGAAGAGATTTTATTACTGTACTAGCTATATTGATTCCGGCAGGTAAATAAGATGTCACATCATCTATGAAAAGGACAAACAACATAGCGCTCAATAAACATCCTTGTTTTAATCCAGTTTTAGTTTCAAACCATTCTGATGCTTTTGTTCCATCCCATACTGCTGACTTAGATCCGTTGTAAAGTTCTTTAATTATTCTTAACATTTTTGTCGAAATTCCCAGTTGGTTTAATTTGAAGTAAAGAGCTTTTCTATCTATAGTGTCAAAAGCGCCCTTGAAGTCAATGAAGAAAATGTATAATTTGCGTTGACGGAGTCGGAAGTCCTGAATAATTGTATTTATCACGAAGATATTATCTGTTGTCGAGTAACCTGAGCGGAAACCCGATTGGTATTTACTGAGGAGGTTATTTCCATCTACCCATTTTGTTATACGTGAAAGTAACACTGCTGTAAAAATGTTTGCTATTGCGTTTGTAAACGAAATACCTCTATAATTTGTTGGATCATTTAAGTCTCCTTTTTTATGTATGGGAAATACTAAAGCTTCTTTGAAAGAGTCAGGTACTTGGCCCGTGTTAAAAATAAAGTTGAAACTTTCGCATATTTTTTTCGAAGAAATTGGTTTGTTGCGTTTTTGTAAAATTCTGTTGAGATGCGATCTGGTCCTGCAGCTTTCCCTGTTTTGTTTTGATTTCTTTCGGTTGCGAGGTTTCGTGCAATTTGCTGTAAATATTCCTTTTTCTTTTTCCTAAACAGTTTTTTAAACTAGCCTTTGCTTGGCTGTAACTCGAAAGAAGTCTTCCATCAACATTAGCTGAATCCCTTATTTTTTTCAATAAATTGAAAGATAGTTTTCTCGCCTCTCTGCATTCATTATCGAACCATTTTTGTTTCCCTACTTGTTTAGCGGTTTTGCCAGGGGTTGGATAAGATTTTACGATGCATTTTATAAGTTTTTCCAACGATTCGTGGTCTGTTTGCGTTTCTACCTTAGCAAGGTTTTGGTCAAGTCTGTTCTCAAAAATGTTTTTATTACTCTCTTTCCATATGAGTTTTCGTGGAAGATGAATTGATTTTGTTTTATTTGTATCTGTTTTTGAGAATGTCACTTTAATTGGCATATGGTCTGAACATATGTTTGGTTCAACTTTGAAATGATTAACGTAATCTATCCATTTGCCAGAAATAGCACAGTAGTCTATTACCGATTTTCCTTTTCCACTGATGTAGGTGAAGTCCCCATCTACATCACCCTCAAAGCAACCGTTTAAGACAAACAAATCATTATCTTGACAGAGCTCGGCAAAAGAGTATCCATTAGCGTTACAAATAGCATCTTTCGAGTTTCTGTGATCTTTTACTTTGTAAGATGATATGACATTGTTCGGTGCATTTATTTGTTTGTCTCCAGTACGTGCATTCATGTCACCGATCACCATTAAATTTTCTTTTGCAATTACTTGTATGGTTTCTGTTAGTTTATTAAAATTACAATCCCAGTGATTACAATTTAAATAGGTTGGCAATATATATAACTCCTCTTTTTCGTCTTTTATTTGTAGTATTATTTGTTCATTGTATTCGATGTAAGATCCCACTAATTTGTCCGATCTGTAACCATATAAGGATCCTTCGCTTGCTCTCCCGAACTTGTTAGTTTTTACTGCTGGTATCCAATGAAGTTTATAATTTGAAAAATATTTACTTAATTTACTTATATTATCAGAGGTTATAAATGTTTCAAATAGAAAAAATATTTCAAATTTATGTAAAAATTGGAAAAAATTAACTTTCATTAATTTATTATTTAATCCCTGAATATTATATGCTACAATATTTATGTTTTCTATTTCAGTACTATTTAATACACTCCTAACAATATTTTGTTGTTGTAGTTGTTACTGTTGATGTTGTTGATGTTGTTGATGTTGGTGATGTTGTTGATGTTGTTGATGTTGTTGAGTTTGTCTATGATGTTGATGTTGTTGATGTTGGTGATGCTGTTGATGTTGTTGATGTTGTTGATGTTGCTGATGTTGTTGCTGTTGTTGATGTTGTTGATGCTGTTGATGTTGGTGATGCTGTTGATGTTGTTGATGTTGTTGATGTTGTTGATGTTGTTGATGCTGTTGATGTTGGTGATGCTGTTGATGTTGTTGATGTTGTTGATGTTGTTGATGTTGTTGATGTTGTTGATGTCGTTGATGTTGTTGATGTTGTTGATGTTGTTGATGTTGTTGATGTTGTTGATGTTGTTGATGTGGTTGATGTTGTTGATGTTGTTGATGTTGTTGATGTTGTTGATGTTGTTGATGTTGTTGATGTTGTTGATGTTGTTGATGTTGTTGATGTTGTTGATGTTGTTGATGTTGTTGATGTTGTTGATGTTGTTGATATTGTTGATGTTGTTGCTGTTTTTGATGTTGTTGGTGTTGTTGATGTTGTTGATATTGTTGATGTTGTTGATGTTGTTGAGTTATAAAAATGTCTTGATAAATGCATGCCTTAGAACCTAGTTCTCTTAGACTTAAGCCTTCAAAGGTATCGCTGTACCTTTCGTTCAGTCTGTATCGATATTTCGTTGTCGATAATTCGTTTCATTCCCATGAAATACCAACTGACCAATGCTTCGTCGTCATGGCAGCCAAACTTGCCCTTTCATTCGAGCTGTCAACCTGTGAAGACTATTTGCTGTCGTCATAGACAAAGTTCTATAATTCCTTCTCATCTGGACTGAGTACCTACGGAAGATTTTATATAAAATCTTCAGATTGATCAAACGAAACTATACATATTTCAAAGAATATTTCTTGAAAAGGACATTAAGGACGTATATTATAGTCGCTTGGGAGTGTACGTCAATTGAGCTATGGTGATCAGAGAAGTTTTTTTTTTTGTGAAAGGAGAAAAAGTAAGTGCTTTTATTAAAGCGAACAGTTTTTTTTTTGTGTGATATTAAGTTTTAATTGCAAAATGTGTATTAGGAATTTTGTGAGTTCCAACAAGCCCAAGACTTTGTGGTTAAAGAGAATGCGGTGACTTGGGGCTCCGAAGTAACATCCGCCACTTCTTTCTCGATAGTAGCCAGGAATCTACATTGAGAGTCAGAAAATTTCGTGATCAAGGAAGACACATTTTTTTTGTCGATTTGACAAATTACTCGTAAACACATTTACTGATTTTCATTGAAATACTTTTTTAATTATAAAGACATTACTTTGACAGTCATTTGTGTTGAACGCTCCGCCACCTTAATGTATCAAAAAAAAAAAGGCTACCGAGGCCGGCCGTCGTTGCACATTGGTTTAGCAGCGGCCGATTCTCCTTGAACTGCGAAGCGTATATTTATAGGAAAATCCGAGCAGCACCTACTAATCGGCTGATTTAGAAATCCTAACCTCTTTCGTAATCAGAAAAGGACAAAACACATACATATATCATCTTGAATTACCTCAATCATCGTAATTAGGTTAAGTTAGCTTTAAGTATATTATTATTTTCTTCTATATTCTTTTTAATACATATAAAAGTTTGACACTGTTATAAGATAAGTCTCTGCGAGGTCGCTATCATGAGATATTGCAAAAAATTTCAAAAGATAAGTATTCTTGCCACCAAAATTCGCATATGATTTAATTCTTCTTCTTGATTTTAATAGCGTTTTAGTACCAGAGGTGAATTACTAACCTCGTATTGGCAGCATTCAACCCCCAACAGAGTCGTGCGCACAACTTCGCTGGAGGAGAATTAGCTCGGTGAGTTTTTTTTCATATTATTTTTCAATGACACACATGATGTCTTCTGATTAATTGTTTGAAAAGTAAACTTGGGGAGTAAGGACATGAAGGGAGATATAGAAGGGAAGTACAAGAGTCAGAATTAATAGATTTTGACTTTACTTTAGGGGTCATCGAAAAGAAGTCGTGTGGAACGATGACCGTGGAGTATTTTGCGTATTTGCGTAGATTACAAGTGGGAGGGCCACAGGGACTAACTTCATCCATAGTTCCGTATGATGAATGTTTGGTTGATATGTAAAGAAGATTTTTGGTTTCTAGCACTTGGTAGATTTTCTTGTTTCTTTTTAAATAACAAAATAGGCACGTTAATACGTACACGGCGGTCCAGTGGTGTGGGCAAGATCCCACCCATCCGACGAGTTAGCACAATTGGCATTTGCTGGCGTGCCTGACGCACTATGCCGACTGGACGACCTAGTTTCGTAACTTGTAGTATCCTTTGAGAATCCTGTGGCTAAGGGATAGTGAAACTATTCTATAACATTAAGTTTTTACGAACTAGGAACAACAATTCCGTTACAAGTTTTGTTTTAAGACTATTGGACTCTTAAAAGTTCCAGATGCCTATAGAATACAATTTATTGCAGAGAACTAATATTTAAGTATGTCTTGAAGCTTTTGCCTATACACAGTAGAAAATTGAGGGTTGGGGTTGACATAATGTATGAGTCATAATACGAGTTTTAAAATGTCTTATTTACCCGTGGCGTGATGGTTAATGCGAAGTCATGATAGAGGGGTTCAATCCCTGCAGCCTCTCCCAACTTATAGTTTCCTTCACAGGTACTGTCTCTTGCAAAGTATTGATAATTCTTCCAAGAGTACTTCTTGTCATAAGAAGTGCTTTCTCAAATTAAGAGTTCAGATTCGGCATACTAATTGTAGGTGCCCTCTATCCCTGATAAAACTCTCGCACAGAAATTGTTAAGAGTTATAAATCACTGGGCACTGGTTTGTACCGAGTTTTTGCGCCACCTAATTTATTTATTTATTGTTGAATAAAGTATTTTGTTTGTATGGAATTCCGATATACATATACCAGTATTCTGAAAAATTAGTACTTAAAAGTACAGCGTTAAAGACATACAGTACTATGACCAGTATTTATACCCGTCCCCGAAAACTCCATCTACCAAAAACTCAGAAAACCAAAGCAAATCTATATAAACTAAAATGTATATATATATACGTAAAAAAAAAGTCTGGGAAATGAAGGTCTTGGCAGAGATGAAATTTCTTTCAAGTTTTACCGGAAACAAGTCTGTTTACTCCGATCTTAGAAATCGCTCAGAGTTTTGCAAATTCCTAAAAATCTTCTGAAAATTTAGAATTTATTATTTCAAAATTTTCAATTTATCTACAAGAATATAGACGGAAATCGAGACGAAATTTTGTTACGCAAAATCAAAACCAAATTGATAAGTGATTGCAGAAGATTAATCCGAGACTAGAAAAATTCCCATTGTTTTTCGTCTTTTGAATATTTAATAGGATAGCAAATTTTGCAAAACAACGTGGCATAATCTTACTGACCTGATCTCTATAGCTTACGTATCAGTAGGTCCACTGGTGATCTCATGATTTATCTCAACAAACAAATCTTTACATCGCTTTAAAGAAATTAATATTATTAAACTTGATTTTTTAAAGGCAATTGATAAAGCCTGGCGCTTTATTCGAACAACGTTAGAATGTTTCTTGGCTCACCCTTTTTCACCATTATTTTTCCCACTTGAGCTTCTAGGAATACCCAGCAGTTTTCCTTCGAAACGAACTTCAGTCGTACTGTAAGGAACAGATATCCGTTTTTTAGCCGAACTACACGAATGTTGAATGTCTTTCACTGTCATTGCAATGTTGAAGACCTCAAAAATACTGTACACTGACATCCCTTTTCCAACCCTTCCCTCTTTTCTAAAAGCTCACCAGGTGTCTCTGGCATATTAAAGGTATTCAAAACTAATAACATCTTGTATAATTATTAATATGTCTAAATCTCTTAAAAAACCCATGTTACACTAATTAGAAGAATAAGATGCATTGAGATTTCTTAACATGATTATTGCATTTTACATTACTTAATTTAATAGAATACGTTGCCCTAATGGACATTTTCGTTTAAAACATTGTAAGAATGTAGTTCTACATCAATATTACGTCCTATTTAAATTTGGCTTAATATTTCTTCAGAAATGTTGATATTAAACACCATTTCCCAGTGAAAAATACCTTTAACGCCTAATTCTAATAACAGAAACTATTGTTTCAACTGTTCCCAAATTACGTCCACAAAACTAATACCTCAGCATTCGAATCCATTTCAAAGTATCGTTTTTCCTCCATTTCCTCTAACTCGTGTTCAAATAACTTTTCCACTATAACCATGATACGGATAGTGATATACCATTCAAAATGACTTCTGTACCAACAATACATACAAAACAAAACAAAAATAAAACTTCCAAATAACAATTCCA
Source organism: Eupeodes latifasciatus (assembly GCA_920104205.1). NCBI lineage: Eukaryota > Metazoa > Arthropoda > Insecta > Diptera > Syrphidae > Eupeodes > Eupeodes latifasciatus. The sequence continues at coordinate 150,316,879 of OV049926.1, read as the reverse complement.
GAGGTGGAACCGGAAGGAAAAGAACCGCCCTTCCCTACAAAAACCCCAAAAAGACACCCAAAAAAACACTAAAAAACGGAAACCAACACCACACCGACAACCGACCGAAACAAAATGGTACGAACAACTTTTTCTCAATCTAAATGACAACAAAAATAAAATATTTTACAAAAACCCAAACAATAAACAAAATGCTTGGTAACAATTGAATATTGTTGTAGGTTCTAGTTTATATCTAAAAAATAATATACCATAGAATGCAAGAGAGCTCTTTCGTTTACGTTTTACGTTTAGGTTGAGTTTTTGAGTTTTGAGTTTTGGGGGGGGGGGGTGCTGGTTCGTATTCCAATTCGTATACCGCTTTTGGCGGTCTCTGGCAAAACTCGAAACAGTCGTTATCGTCGTCATCGTTGTCACACAAAGAACCAGAAATTATTATTTTTCTCATCTCTTCTGTGTAAAGTTAACCTATTAAGAGGTTTAAGTCTTTTTTAATGTTTCATAAGAAGAACCTTTTTTTTTTGTAGTAGTAGTAGGCTTAGGCATATAAATGGTTGGATGTTGGGTGAAGTTTGCTGTGAATTGGCAATTAAAAGGTCACCTCCAGCAACAACAACGGCAACAGCAGAGGTCTAGGCTCAAGCCCCCCCGAACAGTTAAATTGAAATATTAATTTTAACCCAATAAAATCAAATGAAGTTTTGTGTTTTTGTTTCTTTTACTTTTTTGAATTTTTTATTTCATATTAAAATCTTTTTATTTGTGATAGGGATTTGTTAATAAGCCTATACATAAGCCTACATAAATATTAACGCACACATTATTTCAAGGCTTGTTTTTCAAATAGAGTACAATATACAGCACAGCACGAAAGTAACTATGTTTGTATTATAGAGCTAAGTTTATTTTTGTCAAGGTTTTGAAGTTTTTGAAGGTTGGGGACTTAATTTAAAAAGAGCTAACTCTCTCTCTTTAAATCGATTTCAACACAAAAGTTCGAAAGAGTAAAAGAAACTTTTTTTATGACTTTTAACGTTTGAACTCGCAAAATACCTTACAAACATTTATATTTAGTCAAATCAACATTATTTGTTTTGTATATATACATAACCTAAGTATAAAAGAGTTTAATTCAAGGACTTCGAGATTTGTTTTGAAGAACTTTCCACTTTGAGAAATTTGTGTTTGACAAATTTTATGATGTTTTCGGTACAGATTTAGATGTTATATAGAGTTAAAAGAGAAATAATAATTTTCTGTCAATTTTTAGCGTTTTTTAAGAACAACATAATATCACTAAAAAAGTTGCTCAAAACAAATCTCTTTTAAAGGGATTTATTAGATCAACTTTTTAAAGGTGAAATTTTATGGATTTTTTATTTTGTTATTTTATTACTAGGAAATAATATCTAGAACATATTTCAAAGAAATATACACAAGGATTCAAGTTCCAAAACAACCAACTTTTTCATTTTGCTATTAACGAAAATAAACTACAGAATCTAAATCAATTGTTCAAGATACTAGTTGGCCCGGAAAACGTTCTTCCATGCAGCAATAAATAACAAATGTATGTATATAAAAAGGTGTGTCAAAGGTTAAAGAAAAACAACAAAAATACACAAATTTTATTTGTACACTTCAATTATTATGTTCGAATTAAAATTTGAACCATAATAATTGAAGTGTGTACACGACTAGGTGCGCATTATTGGGAATAGGTACTATTTCTAATTACTGTTAAATATTTTTGTTTGAACTTAAGCAAATTTTAAGTGGCTATTAAAATGCAGGACTTTTTTTAACTTTGCTTTATAATTTTGTTGACACATTTAATTGCAGTTCATAAAAATTCGAACATGCTTTTAGAACATTGGAAAAAATTAATTTTCGACTCAAATATCATTTCGAAAATTAAAAGTATGGGCTTCAAACTAATTTTATCTCACAGAAATAATTGTTTTCGACATTCAGTAATTTTTATAAAAATCCAACAGTCCGTTCTTTCATAAAAAAATAAAATCTACAAAAAATAGTACGCAAATTTGGTAAAAATTGAAAATTTGCCAAAGGAATTTCTTTGAAAGCTGAATTGTAGTTATCACCGCATTTTTTTTTGAGAAATTCAAAGTATGTAACCAAAAATTGAAGTTCAATATGTTTTTTTGTTGTAATTTTTAAGATAATAAATTAATTTAAAACCATATTTTTGTCGAAAGTTTTTGAAAGGATCCTTCAAAAGCAAATTAATGTCTTTTTATCTACAAATTCACTGCTCAGCCCTTATCAATCTGGTTTTCGGAAGAAACACAGCTGTGTAACCGCACTTTTAAACGTTACTGATGACATTAGAAAAGCATTAGATAAAGACGAGGTTACGTTTCTAGTTTTGTTGGATTTTTCGAAGGCTTTCGATTCCGTTAATCATGTCAATCTATGTAGAAAGCTCATGCAAAATTTTAGTTTTTCATCAACTACAATTAATTTTTTCTTATTTAACTGATATGAAGCAAGCAGTGCAAGTTGGTGACACCCTTTCAAATTTTTTGCCGAATGCCACTGGTGTACCACAAGGTTCCATACTGGGTCCTCTCTTGTTTTCTGCTTATGTAAATGAACTTCTATCTTCATTACTTCATTGCAGCTCTCACTTGTATGCTGATGACGTTCAGCTTTACTTCAGCTGTCCACTTGGCCTTATCGAACATGGAGCTTTCTGCGTCAATGAAGACCTGAAGAGAGTGGCAAATTGGTCTTTGACAAACGGACTTATGTTAAACCCTAAAAAATCCAAATGTCTTGTAATTAATAGAAAATCCCTTGACCTTTCATATTTTCCACCGATTGTTCTGAGCAATGCTCCAATCGAATATGTGCTTACAGCAAAGAATCTTGGTGTGACTTTTAATCGTCTTTTGACTTGGGATGATCATATAAATGGACTCGTTGGTAAGGTTTATGGTGTACTTCGTACGTTATGGGTTACACAATCTTTCACTCCATTAAAAACGCGTTTGCTTCTCGCTAAAACATTGGTAATTCCTATCCTGGTCTATGGTTGTGAAATCTATTGTAACTGCAGTTTCACGAGCAGGCGAAAACTTAATGTAGCTTTCAACTCAATCGTTCGTTATGTTTTTGGATTAAGTAGATATGATAGGATATCGGATTTTTCCTCGCGCTTACTAGACATGCCTTTCAAAAAATATATAGAACTTCGTAGTTTGTTTTTGCTTTCCGACATACTTATCTCACACCAACCACAATATTGTTTTGACAGAGTAAGAAGGGCGACCTCAAACAGATCTCATCAGCTAATTATCCCTCCTTTCTCATATTTAACATCGGAACGTCAATTTTTTGTAAATTCGGTTAAGCTTTGGAACACTTTACCTCGTAGTATAAAACAAAATCTGAACACAACAAGCATAAAAAGATTGCTTAGATCTCACTTTTCAATTTGAACATTTTAAATAATCATTGAATTTTCGTATCTTATGATAGTTTTAATAATTAAAGTAAATTTTTTTTAATTATCTTGGCTCAGCCTTTTTGTAAAATAAGCTTACAGCTACTTTATAAGATTTTAAATCTTACTGTTGTTAAGCAATTACGATATTTAAAATAAAATAAAAAATTTGAACGTTCAAAACGGTGTATTAAAAGTGATTGGATGTCAAAAATGTTCAGTTGAAATTAGTTGAACTATTTTTAAACTCATATAAATTCTAGTTATATGACGATACAATGTCCAATGCAAATTTGACGTTAATACGAGTAGTTAATAAAAGTATAAATAAAAAAAGAGGCTGGGATGCGACCCACACTGATAACTTCCCATCCCGTCTGCCAATTTGTTTTGCTTAAAAGTTTGTCTATATGTATCATTTTTTTTCCAAATTTTCGTACTATTTTTTGTAGATTTTATTTTTTATGAAAAAAATAGACTTTTGGATTTTTATAAAAAAATTACTAAATATCGAAACAATATTTTCTGTGAAATAAAATAAGTTTGAAGCCAATATTTTTAATTTTTGAAAAGCTATTTGAGTCGAAAGTTGCCAAGTACCAAGTTTTAGTATTGTTTTTTTTTAGGTTTTTATTTTTTGTAAAAAACTGTCAATTCGATTTTTCTCAAAATTTTACCGAATGTTGAAAACAATATTTCTTATAAGATAAAATTAGTTTGAAGCCAATGTCTCAAAGTTTTGAAAAGATATTTGAGTCGAAAATCAATTTTTACCAACTTTTGTTAAATTTATTTTAGGTTTTTAATTTTTTGTACAAAAACTGTCAATTCGATTTTTTTCAAAATTTTATCAGAAGTCAAAAACATTATTCTTCGCTGCACAAAATTGTTTTGGAGATGAAATCATATTGTAGGCGTAAAATTTTCGACGTGACACATTTTTTTTTCAGTTTTTTTGATTTATAAAAAAACAGTTAATTGGATTTTTTTCCAAAAATATACTTGTTTTGTATCACGTTACAATTTATAATATTAAATTTAATTCAAGTCTCTAGCTTTATTGGTTCGTGAAATATTTAGGGTTAACCAAAATGTTCACCTTTTTTTAAATTGCTATGGTAAAAAAACAACATACGCAATTTTTTGAGAGCCCTTTCTGCATCTTTCTGCATTATTATCTGTATAACAAAATTTATTTGAAGTCGATAACTCTACTGGGTCTTGAGCTATGGCCGACGAAAAAAATCTTTTATTTCGACTCTAGGGACCGTGAAACGTCGAGAAATGTTAACATTTTCAATTCGACAAATCGGACCCATTACAATAACTTCCTATGGGAAGTTAAAAATTAGAACTCGACATTTTATTCAAACATTAAATAACGATAGTAGAGAAGTCAAAAAAGTTGGTCCCCCGATCCCGTTCATTTGTTTGTCTGTCTGTCCTCATCTCTATAGTTCAAACCAAAAAATATTAAACATATTATTTTGGGTTCCATCCCTGCCTATGCCATCTAAAGTTTTTTCACGGGTACTGCCTCTTGCGAGGAATTGACAAATTCTTCAAGAGTAATTCTTGTCATGAAAAGTGCTTTCTCAAATTAGCCGTTCGGATTCGGCTTAAAACTGTAGGTCCCCTTCATCCCTGACAACAGAACTTGCACACAGGAATGGTTGAGAGTTGTAAGTCACTAGGCCCTAGTTCTCAACGACCTTTTGCGCCACTCAATTTATTTATTTTATAAATAAGCTCTAAATTACTGCATACTAAAAATATTTTTAAACTAAAATTGAAAACAAAACTAATTAAAAGAAAAAAAAAAACGCTTAAGGATTATCGGAAAAAAAATAATAAATCAAGGTTTTTTTTAATAACTTAAATGGCATTTAAATTTTTGAAAATAAACTTATTTAATTAGCTAAGTTTTAAATTGTAAAATATAAATTCTATTTGTAAACAGAGTTTTTGGATACAGGAGCAAGTTCGTGCGATCTAGTTGTGCACTTTATTTAAAATTTCTTTAGTAAAAAAAAACACCCACTAAATTTTTTGAAAGTCGATATTCCTGCGGCTTCTTGAGATAGGGTTGACGAAAAAAGGTATTCCGAATTTATAGTAAATACATATTCTTTTAAATTTTTTCGAAGGTCCTTCAAATTCATAAATCTTAAAAATTTTTTAAGAAGCGAACATTCTCGAAAGTTTTCTTCTGAAAGTACTCGTATCTATACCAAATTTAATTTTTTCAAAAAAATTCAAAACCCCAAAATAACTATAACGGCTTTTAAAATTTGTTATGTTAAGTTTTATTTTCTTGGCACGCACAAATGATAAAACTTTATTATCAAAATGAGTGTTCGTTAACGCAAACGTTTCGCGCTTTTCGCCCATTTTACGGTTGATGAGGTGGCCGTTCACAGTCGATTCTTCTACGTTTGGTGGCCAAATTTGAGACGACCGGTTCCGTAAACAATCAGCCAACACCCGTACGTGCCGTAAGGAACGGAAGATCGGCCGAGAACATTGCCGCGGTCCGTGAAAGTGTACAGCAGAACCCGAGGCAGTCTATTCCTCGACGTGCACAAAAACTCGGCCTTTCGCAGACTTCAACTTGGCGAATTTTGCGTCGGGACTTGGGCCTTCACCCGAACAAGATCTAATTCACAGAGGAGTTCAAAGTTAATGACCATAGACAACGGCGATTGTTCGCTGACTGGGTTTCGAATCGTTTGGACGAGGGCCCCAATTGAGGCGCTCAGCGCCAAAACGGCCTAACCCTCATTTTCAAAAAAATCAAACTGACTATGCAGATCGAACCGGAATCTTTTAAAATATATAAAAAAAATCTCCCTGTGATATCGTATTAAACTAGGTGAATTTTTATGGGAAAAACTGTTTTTCGTCTCTATGAAATTCAAAAATTGTTGTATGCCAAAACGGCCGGGCCTAAGCTGCTTAGGCCACATTGAATTCTAGAATTAAACATTTGTGTGGGTTAAGCCAAAAACGCATTCTACATTTTAAGAGTACCTAGGTATATTTTTTGAAAATAAATAATGTTAGCCAGTAGGTATTTATTTAAAAGTATGCAAATAGTGCATCACAAATCGAAACGATTGTGTAGGCAATGAAATGCTTGTTTATTTGAAAATAATTTATTGGATAATTCTTTGCCTCTCCGCTTTTAGTTCATGCAATTCTTGTTTTGATGTAGACACGCTTGATGCTTTAGTTTTTACTAGTTGTTCTCGTTAAAAAAAGTTATTCATTTTTAAATAAATCCACTTATTTGTCAAAGGTAAGTTCGTAAATTTTATTGAAGGATCTTTATTCAAATTGAAAATGTATTAGCTAGACAAAGAAATTGTACCTACGTGAAGAAGCATGTCTGAGGCTGCCTCCATAAGTTTACAAGACTTTGAGAATTCTGGATCCGAGTACGCTCCTACACAAAGTGATTCATCAATTTCATCGCTTTCTTTTGAAGATACATTACCTAGGCCATTGGAAATTGTGGTAACAGAGTCCCAGATAGAATTACCAGAAAATGAAAGGCCAATTGAATCAGCAGTTGAAGTTGAAAGCATAAATGAATTGAAAACACCTACGAGGAAAAGAATTGTCAACAAATCGAAATGGAAAAAACACGTAAGTAAAGTTCAGCGAAATTCAGGAAAATGTTATAAGACTGTAAAAGGAATTGTTAAGCCAGCTCGAACGCTAAATGCACTTGCATGTCCATGTCCGTTAAAATGTTATCAGCATTTCAGTGAGAGTATTTTGCGAAGTATTTTTGAAAATTTTTATAAAATTGCTGATCATGATTTGCAAAATGCGTATTTATGTGGACAAATTGGAGTTATTGAAACAAAGAGATCTTATAAGAAGTCTTTGGGCGAAGCCGCAGATTTAGTACAAGAATTTACAAACTTCCTGGAGTCAACAATGTCGGAATAATTGTCTGCAAAAGGTTTTTTAAACAGATTCTAAAGGTAACTGATGACCGTATTACTCGTGCACTTAAGCATAGAACACCTGGAAGTGGATCAACAACACCAATTTTGGACCAAAGAGGAAGGCATCCACCTTTATTAACAAATTTCCAAGGCAAAAGAATATCCAAAGAGAATTTCTTGCACCGACCTTAAACATTTCTTTAATGTACGAGCTATATCGTGGATCTGCAGAAAGGGATATTGTTTCAAAAGTCGTGTTTACGAAAATCTTTTCAGAAAATTTTAATTTGCATTTTCGAGCTCCAGTTTCTGACAGTTGCAAGAAATGCGATTCTTTTAATTTAAAAATCGAGGCTGCAGATGATCCTTCTGAAAAGCAGAGAATAACGAGCGAAAGAGATTTACAACGACGAAAAGCTGAATCAGCTAGAAGTCGGATGCAGTTGGATTCGAAACTTAACAACAATGAATATGCAGTTATAGCTTTTGATTTGATGAAAACCCTGCCGACGCCAGTTATTTCCACAGGGGTAGCTTACTACAAGAGGCAGCTATGGTCCTATTGCCATGGTATTCATGACCTTATTACAAACAAATCGTTTATGTACACCTGGAATGAGGGAATAGATTCACGTGGTCCACAGGAAATAGGGTCTTGCATTATGCATTACGTGAAAGCAAATGTCAAGTGTAAACACTTAATTATGTATATTGATCAATGTGGTAGTCAAAATCGGAACATAAGAATGAGCACTATTTGCACATACATGGTTAACAACTCTATCTTTGAAGTTGACCAGATAGACCATAAGTTCTTAGTATCTGGACACTCATTTCTACCATGTGATCAAGATTTCGGTCTCATTGAAAAGGAAAAGAGGTATTATAAGGACATTTTTACACCTGATGATTGAGATCGTGTAATCATCACAGCAAAAAAAGCAGCCATTCCACTTAGTCAAAATGACAGCAGATGACTTTAAAAGCATTTCTTTGATCGAGAAACTAGTGACAAACAGAAAAGTATCCACGGACAAGAACTCGAAAGTTGAATGGCTTAAGATTCAATGGCTTCGTTTCCAAAATGAAAAGTCATTTATAATTCAATATAAATACTCAAATAATGAAGATGTTTTATTTCAAGAAGTTGACATTTCAAAGCGGAACTCCAGTAAATTCGTAGATGTGGAATTGGAGCCACTATATCCTGGAGGAAGATTCATTGAAACTGCAAAGTTTAAGGACCTTCAAGAACTCAAGGAATTCATAGCTCCTATAATGCACTCGTTTTATAATAATTTAAAAACAAATACAAGAGCCGAAGATGAAGACATCCAGGAAGAAGAATGAAGATTTTCAATTAGTTTGTATAGTTTTTCAAAATGCTTAATAATATTGGTATTATATAAATGGCCTAACCCTCAGTTGGTATCAATAACAAAATTTTAAATGAATTCCAAAATGGCCTAGCCACTTTTTTTTTCTTATTTATTGTTTAAAGCGCTCTTTCTGTTCGTAAATAAACGCATTACTATTAACCACAAACAAAAAAAAAAAAAAAAACTAATAATATTCATCAAAGATTAATAAAAAAAATAAAATATTTTAAAAACATGTTTTTTTTTTTAATCCTGTTTTTCTCGGTACGATTTTTTTGGGCTTAGGCCGTTTTGGCGCTGAGCGCCTCAATTTTGGCCGAAAAATTATCTTTAGTGGCGAGGCGCATTTTTTGATGAATGGCTGTACTAACAAGCATAATTGCCGTATTTGAGACACCAACCCACGCGAGGTTTACCAGGTGAAATGCATCCTCTAAAAGTCATGTGGTTCCAGCAGGACGACGGGCGCGGCGCTACGTGCCACACAGCAAACGCCACGACATCTACACAAAGCATCTACCCGTCCTTATTGAAAAACCTCATATGAGCGTATGATGATGGCGTTCGTATTATATTATTTTTCTAATTTATAGAAATACATAGTTTTGTTTAATTAAAATCCCATTTAAACATTAGCGACGTTAGGAAATATTTATTTTAATTCCAATTTTATATTTTCTGCAACTCAAAATCTCAGACTGTATGTGATAAAGTGGTCTACCTTCCCCAAAGAAAAAATTATTTATCAATCAATATTTTTAATCATAAATAAACTTTCAAGGCGAAATTTAATAAATTAACTTTCAAGGCTAAGTTGATTATGATGATAATATTCACGAAGACATCTACTTTAAGTCGATATAAAAGAATATTCATTATGTGATACTTAAATTACTATCACTTTATCCAAAACGCTTATACTTCACAGATGTATCTTATATGTTAAGTTTATGTTTGGAAAACGATACAATGAAATCAAAATAAAATTGCAAATGTGATAGGAAAGTCAATAAACCAACAAACGCCCCTTTCGTTACGAGATATATTACGAGAGTTAATTAATTTCTTATTTCATAAGAGATCAAATTAATAACATGGGCGGTTCGAAGACCAAGCATCCTCAGTATATTTTATAGATCAATTTTATTTTTGTTTTACATAAATTTCACATAAAGTCTTGCTGAAGAAGTTTTTTGAATTAAGGCAAATTTAATTTAAGTCAGAAATGGTTAAGTTACTTTTAAGCAAATATTATGTTAGAAAATTAAAAAAAAAACATAAAATTAACTAAATAAATAAAGATATAAATATTTTAAAGATAATTGACGTTTGTATTTTAGAATCAAATAGCAATAATAGAAAGACATTTTGGAGCCGCCCCTGAATTTAAAACTAAAAAGTCAAAAATGCAGATAAAAACAAAAATATTAAATGCAGTTTGCACATTTATAAATTCAAACCCAAAATACAGGCAATCATTTGGTTTTTTGATTGAAACTTGTCAAGCTTAGAGCATCGTTAAAAATAATAAATTGCTAATATAACGTATTAGAAGAACTAAGGATCCAAACAATCATTCTAGGACTTACATATGTACATATATAATTTATATAAAATGTTGAAGTTAATAATTTTGTCAACGGCGTTAATACTAGTTTCCAAGTTTGAAAGTACAACAAGTGAGTTGAAAATATCTACAAAAAAATAACCTTTCTTAAATGCTAGTCACCATAAAATTGAATTTTTCTAAGATTTACATAATTTTTGTATCAAAAAATCGAATATTTTAAATAATTTTCTAAAACTTTCAGGCTTCAAATGGATTCCTCTAAAATCCGGTGATCCAATGCCCAAAAACGCCATTCGCTTAGATTCAAATTTCAATAAATACGTTGGACGAATAGAATATCTAAACACCTTGCAGCTGGCCGAAATCCATACAGACTCCGATTCCGAAAACATCACCCAAGGCGTCCTAATACTCTATTCCAACGAAATAGTCCGCCATCAGTTTGAAGTTCTCACTGCTACCGAACACTGCGAATGGTTGTGGTATGATAAAACAAATGTTCCCGAAAATATTGTCCGTGGTGGGACTGCTTGGAATTTGGAACCGGCATTTATTTCCAAAAGACAAACATCTTATGATGTTGGAATAGCATCGATTTTCCTATCATCAGATAAAATACAATCAAGTCCAAAATATTCCGAAGGCTATACGTATGCTTTGATTTGTGCTGAAAACATTACATGGGTGGATGCTACATCGATGAGTGTTCCCTCGAATAGTGTGCGAGCGGGGGAGGATAATGGAAATCCTATTTATGTGGCACGACTTTTGGGACCTCTATCACATGTGCCTGGGAATGTTGTGCCCGGTCTGAATAAGACTCTTGTAATTTTCAAGGACTACGAATTGAATTCATTTAATGTACAAGTTCTTGTCGAGGAGTCTGAGGAATATAGTTGGCAAAGAATGCAAGCTGGTCAGGGAATTCCCGATTATGCTGTGGTTTGCGGAATATCAGAGAGAAATGATTTGATGTATGTGGCAAAAATAAATATCGTTTTTCCAATTTTATTCTCCGAAACAAGGAATGTTACTTTTTTTGATATTTTAGTTAAGAATGTTAAATAAATCTCAAGAAATACTCTATTTTGAAATAAGGTGAAATGTCAAGTTGTTATATTATTTATTAAATTTAGTTCTGTGTTGGGTTTTCCAATATGAGGTTTTATTTTGAAAAGCCCTCCATTGTCTTCTTTTGACGTTTGAACAGTAAAAACTACGCAATTACTAAAAATAGAAAAAAAGGCAATCGCATTGAAATTGCTAAAATTCACAGAAATTCCCTACTTGCAATTTCGCATTGGGTCGATTAAGGTTCAAACTTTGAATTTAAGGTTTAATTTTGTAAGGAGGTGCGTTTTTTGAGTCGTTGTATGAAAATTAAATTGAAATCAGAAAAAGTAAGGATTTAAAATATTGACCTTAAAGAAATTCTAACTTTCGTAGAGAAAATTTTTTAAATTTTGGGTAATACGGACATTGATACGATTCAACATCTTTTTAACTTCACATAGGAAGTTATTGTAATCGGTCCGATTTGTCGAATTGAAAATGTTATAATTTCTCGACGTTTTAAGCTCCCTGGAGTCGAAATAAAAGATTTTTTTCGTCGTCCATAGCTCGAGAACCAGAAGAGATATCGACTTCAAATACATTTTTTTATACAGATAGTAAGGCAGAAAGATGCAGAAAGGGCTCTCAAAAAATTGCGTGGGTGGTTTTTTTACCATAGCCAGTTTTAAAAAAAAGGTGAACATTTTGGTTAACCCTAAATATCTCACGAACCAATAACGCTAGAGACTTGAATTAAATTTTTTATTATATATTGTAACGTGATACCAAACAATAATATATTTTTGGAAAAAATTCCAATTAACGGTTTTTTTATAAATAAAAAAAAACTTAAAAAAAAATATTATTTACCCCTAAAAATTTACGAACACAAAACGATTTTATCTCCAAAACAATTTTGTGCAACGAAGAATAATGTTTTTAATATCTGGTAAAATATTGAGAAAAATCGAATTGACAGTTTTTTTTTATAAAAAATAAAAACCTATAAAAAACATTACTCAAAGTAAATCAAGGTAAAAATTGATTTTCGACTTAAATATCTTTTTTAAAATTTAAGATTATGGCTTCAAATTGATTTTATCTTATAAGAAATATTATTTTCAACATTCCGTAAAATTTTGAGAAAAATCGAATTGGCAGTTTTTTTACAAAAAAATAAAAACCTAAAAAAGATATTAATAAAAGTTGGTAAAAATTTATTTTCGACTCAAATATCTTTTCAAAACTTTAAAATATTGGCCTTAAACTAGTTTTATATTTTAAAAAATATTTTTGTCAACATTTAATAAAATTTTGAGAAAAATCGAATTGACAGTTTTTTACCCAAAAATAAAAACCTAAAAAAAAAACATTACTAAAAGTTGTTAAAAATTGACTTTCAACTCAAATATCTTTTCAGACTTAAAGATATTGGCTTTAAACTAATTTTTTGTTATAAGTAATATTGTTTTCAATTTTCGGTAAAATTTTGAGAAAAATCGAATTGACAGTTTTTTACAAAAAATAAAAACCTAAAAAAAACAATACTAAAACTTAGTAAAAATTTATTTCGACTCAAATATCTCAAATATTGGCTTCAAACTTATTTTATCTCCCAAAAAATATTTTTTTCGTCGTTCAGTATTTTTATAAAAATCTAACAGTCAGTTTTTTTATAAAAAAATAAAATCTACAAAAAATAGTACGGAAATTTGGTAAAAATTGATGTTCGATTTTCGATATCTCGTGAACAATAGAAGATATTGACTCCAAATTAATTTCATTCATCTAAATTGTTTTCGTTTATATAAATTAAATTAAAAATAAGTTAAAATTGGTAAAAATTGGTTTTCGACTAAAAATCTCGTTATCAAAAAAATAATTTCGAAATGAGACTATTTCATTATATGCAAAATATTGTTGCTTATTTTAATTTTTTAAGAATAACTCAACTGACAACTTTAAAAACAAAAAAACACGAAAACCTACAAACCTTTTAAGCAAGACAAATCGACAGTGAGGATGGGAAGTTGTCAGTGTGGGTCGCATCCCAGCCTCTTTTTAAAATTGTTTCCTCAACTCCTTTGAGAGCTTTCAGTGTTAAAATAAGTGATGGAAGCATTAATTACGTTTAAGAAAGTTATATGAGTTGAAACAAGCCGCGTTTAACCAAACCAAAATATTTTGAATTCGAAAATGCTAATTTTAAAGCCTTCAACATTTCGCATAAATATACCTTGGATACGTATACGACGACGTGGAACAATTATTCGTATACGCTGACCATCGATCAAATATTACTTCCCCATCATGATGTCCGCATGTCCAACAACCTCAACTGCATAACACTACCGCCAAACAATGTATTGTGTTACACTCTGGTGGTTCCAAAATCTCTCAACATTGTAGGTAACCGAATTGGGTCAAAACCACTCAACCGTGTGCGGTTATAAGGCCTGGGTAATAATAATTGTTATAGCATCGATTCGATATTATATTGCTGGAGCTTTAGACTTGGGATTAATTCTCGGTTGCTAATTGAAAAGGTGTCAATATTATCCTTGAGTTTCGTGTAAATGACCATGTTGTCTTGTAATACTCTACATACCGACCATACCTCGATAACATTATACCGCATGCAGTCCTTATCGTGTTGAGAGTTAAGGTATGTAGAAGTGCAGATTGTGTATCAGTATAATCATTATTGCGCTACTTCTGCGGTTCCCATGTTAAAGGTATGAGGTATCCTTTCAAAATACCTTCCTGCAAACAATTCAACGTACATTCCAACAGGAATATCAGTGACAGTGATGGCTGGCATGCAGCCATCAGAAAAAAACAACAACAACTCTGGAGATACAAAAGTTACGTTGATGTACCTTCGTACGATGTCATTCGTTGAAAATCTTTCTCTCCAATGACAATCAGAGATAATTATTGGTCAGCATACAGTTACAATAAAACTACTGATGCATATACAATACATATATGTATGTATATTCATCATTGCAATTTTATTAATTAAAATTTCAATTATTCAGTTGACCATTTATCATCTTTCGAAATTTCCATTTTTCAATATAATGACAAATATGAAATGAAATGCTTGATATATTGTATTTCTTTTGGTTTTTTGTTTTTGTCTCAGCAGGCACTCGAGGGTATTTAACCCCCAAATTTATGGACATCCCTTATCCGAAAATATTGAATGAAAGTTCTGCAATTTTCGTTGGCAAAATTGCTACTTCTCGTCGATATAAAAAATAATAATTCGTTTGTATTCAAAAAACAATAATTACACTTCTGTTGCACTGATGCACATACAAAGCCATATTTACTTTACTGTTAATCTATAGGGTCATTCATTTCGTGGTTTCAGGTTGGTACAACTGGAATTTGACAGCTGTCATTTTATATTTTCTTGTAGCTGAATTATACGGTTATTTAAGAAGGTAAAAGTTGCTTGGCCCCATAAAAAGAACTACCCCGTAAATATCTTCTATATACATTTCCATTTTGACATATACCAATCTTCCTGATCTTGTAGCGTATCATTTTTTGTAGAAAGTAGTCCATCCTGACGTGACAGAATCTTCCCATTGTAATCTGCCTGTATTTTTAACGTAAGTGTAAACAGTTTAGGTAGGCCAGTTCCTAGATAAAGAGCGTAACAAGGCGTTTTAAGTAGTAGAGAACACAATTTGTGTATGAAATTCCTGAAAGTTTGACATGTTCAATTAAGAACATGTTTCTCGCAGAGACACTTAGCAGGCATTGCGCGTGTTTTCATTTTTCTGAAAGAAATTTATACTCAATGGTAGCTTCTAAACAAGATGTATAGAATGACCAATATAAATTGGTTTGACTTCTAGATGATCTTGAAAACACAATGACTTTTGATTTGTCTGAGTTAATGATAAGACATTATTTAAAACAGTATTCTGCTAATCGGTTAATCATTAGTTGAAGACCTTTTGGTAATTCTTAAAGAACAGGCATACTCCAGAACATAGATGTTAAAATCAAAAACACGGATTCCTCTAGGAAGACAAGCTAACACATCGTGAATGAAAAGTGCGATCAAAAGAGTACTAAGAAGGCATCCTTGTTTAACGCCACTATTTATTTCAAACCATTCAGATTAGGTTGATTCGTCTCATACCGCTTTTGAATCTGTGTATAAATGTTTTATTATGTTGATCAATTTCGAAGACAGTCCTAGTTGTGAAAGTTTATAGAACAGAGCATTACGATCAAAAGCTGCTTGGAAATCAACGATCGACAAAAATGCTTACATTTTTTTATTTCTGGCTTGAAAAATTTTTACAATTGAAATAAGTGTGAAAATATGGTCAACAGCCTGATAGTCTGATAACATATTGTAAGAATAACCCGTGTTTCAAATCTTTTGATAAGCACACCTTCCATAATTTTCAGTTCTAATTAGGTCTCCTTTTTTGTGGATTTCAAAAATCATAGGCCTCTTGAATGACGATGGGACTTCTCCCACTGCGATTATTTTATTGAACAACTAATAAAAGGAATGAAGAGTAACCAGTTCCATGCTTGAAGAATTTGTATGGAACCATGTCTTCATCAGGAGCTTTTCTATTTTTGCTTTTCAGAATTAACGCGCTTATTTCTACTAAAGAGATTTTAAAATGGAGACTCTCATCAAAAACCATCGGCTCCGAAGAAGAAATTATTACTTCTGAATTATTGAAAAGAAAGCCACTATATAATCTACCTGATAGTTTTCCAAAATACCTTACAACTTCTTATCTGATTTAATGAATATTCATGGTTTTCCAATTCATTTTTTTTCTTGAAAACAATTTATTTTAAGCTGAGCTAGCTTCATGGTACCACAAGAATTAAGAATTTGACAGTCTTAGAAGTTTCGCAGTGCATTTAATAGTGTAAATGATTTCCTTAGGGCTATAATAATAAATATACGCAGTCGGTACATTTAAACTTGCTAGGTTTTCGTCTAATCATTGCTGTTTATTGTTTCCATTTTAGTTATGTTTAAAGTTTCAATCCGTTTGCTTAGTTATGGTATCATCAATCCAGTCTACAAATTGCGTCATGTTGTCTGAATAGATCTTGCATTGGATTAAATATAAATCGTTCCAATTAATTAAACAATATATTCTATAGAATTTTTCAATTAGGGCGGATAGATGTTATGTGTAGATATCGTGGCGCTTGCTGTGTGGCACGTAACGTCGTCCTGCTGCAACCACATGTCGTCTAGGTCCATATGGTAGCGCTCTCTGTTGACGGTGACCGCCTCACTAATGTCGTTTTCAAAAAAGTACGCACCAATTACGCCGCCGCCCCGGCCCAAAATCATTATCACCTGGTGAACCTCGCGTGAATTGGTGTCGTCCCATATATGAACATTTTACTTGTTAACACAGTCATTCATCCAAAAATGCGCCTCGTCACTAAAACTTGATTTTTCGGACAAAATCTCTTCCAAACAATTCGAAGCCCGTCAGCGAACAAACGGCGTTATCTATGGTCATGAACTTTGAGCTCCTGGGTCAGTTGGATCTTGTACGGGTGTAGGACCAAGCCCTGACGCAAAATTCGCCAAGTTGAAGTCTGTGAAAGTCCGAGTTCTTGTGCACGGCGATGAATAGACTGCCTCGGGTTCTGCTGCACACTTTCACGGACCGCGGCGATGTTCTCGGTCGATCTAGCGTTTCTTGAACGTTCGGGTGTAGGCTGATTGTTTACTGAACCGGTCGCGTCGTCTCAAATTTGGCCACCAAACGTTGAAGAGTCGACTATGAAGGGCTACCACGTCTACCGTGAAATGGGCGCAATGCGCGCAACGTTTGGGTTAACGAACACTCATTTTGATAGTAAGGTTTTATCATTTGAACGTGCTGTTCAATCGTGTAACTTGTCATGATGATTTGGCATAAACAACTGAATAATGAACAAAAGATTTGACAGATGTCACCAAAACAAAATGTCCGCCACGGGACGCCAAAATCTACCCGCGCCACCTTAAAAACCCTATATAACAAATTTAACTTTGCCAAAGATAAATGTAAAGTGCTGTATGTATTTAATAAACTTCTCATAGGAAGTTTTTACTTCCCATAGGAAGTTATTGTAATGGGTCCGATTTGTCAAATTGAAAATGTTGACATTTCTCGACGTTTCAAGGTCCCTAGAGTCGAAATAAAAGAATTTTAGAAAGATGTCTGTGCGTGCTTGTGTACGTACGTTCGTACGTCCGTACTTCTGTACGTTCGCGACGTTTTTTTCGTCTTCCATAGCTCAAGAACCAGAAGAGATATCGACTTCAAATAAATTTTGTTATACTGATAATAAGGCAGAAAGATGCAGAAAGGGCTCTCAAGAAAATTGCGTGGGTGGTTTTTTTTTACCATAGCAGTTTAAAAAAAAGTGAACATTTTGGTTAATCCTAAATATCTCATGAACCAATGACGTTAGAGACTTGAATTAAATTTTATATTATATATTGTAACGTAATACAAAACAAGTATATTTTGGGAAAAAAAATCCTCTTAACGTTTTTTTTATAAATCAAAAAAACTGAAAAAAAAAATTTGTCACCTCGAAAATTTAACGACCAAAATATGATTTCATCTCCGAAACAATTTTGTGCAACGAAGAATAATGTTTTTGACATCTGATAAAATTTTTTAGAAAAATCTAATTGACAGTTTTTTTTTATAAAAAAATAAAAACCTAAAAAAAAAACATTACTCAAAGTTGGGAAAAATTGAATTTCGACTCAAATATCTTTTCAAAAACTTGAGACTAAGGCTTCTAACTAATTTAAACTTATAAAAAATATTGTTTTCAACATTAGGAACAATTTTGAGAAAAATCGAATTGACAGTTTTGTTTACAAAAAATAAAAACCTAAAAAAAAAAAATACTAAAACTTGGTCAAAATTTACTTTCTAATCAAAAATTAAAAATATTAGCTTGAAACTTATTTTATTTTACAGAAAATAGTTTTTTCGATATTCAGTAATTTTTTTTATAAAAATCCAACTGTCCGTTTTTTATAAAAAAATAAAATCTACAAAAAATAGTATGCAAATTTGGTAAAAATTGATACATATAGATAAACTTTTAAGCAAGACAAATCGACAGAAGGGATGGGAAGTTATCAGTGTGGGTCGCATCCCAGCCTCTTTTTTAGTTTTGCTTTCAAAACCAAAAAATGAATGGCCCGTTATGTTTGCGTATGGAAATAACAGACAGTATTTGATTCTTGAACTTTATGCATACATTTTTGATAACGTTGGACACATGTTCTCTTTTCATACAAACGAACATGAGTGATAGTATCAGTTTTCAACAGGGGCAGATTGAAGTAAAGGCCGCTTTTAAGTTGCCATGAAATAAAGTAATAAACAATTTATTTCTTAGAAAGATGTCTGTGTGTGCGTGGATACGAACAAGAAATGATATTGCTTCTAGAATAATGTTATGCAATGAAGAATAACGTTTTCGACATCTAGTCAACTTCTTAGAAAAACTCAATGGACAGTTTTGTTTACAAAAACTAAAAACCTTAAAAAGTAATAATAAATGGGTAAGCATTGATTTGCAACTTGAAAATCACAACAACAATGAAAGATATAATTGTAACTTATTTAGTTCATATTCTTTTCAACATTTAAGACAAATGTTTTTTTTTTTAAATCCATTTCTCAAATAGCTATCCGGACAGAAAACAAACTAAACAGCTTTTTGTAAATATTTATGTGATAATTCTGCTTACAAAAAACATTTTTTGTAAATTTTTAATTCATTAGTGTGGACCGCATTCCATCCTCTTATTAATTTTTGGACTTAATTTTATTGAGCCTTTCTTAGAATAAATTATGTAGTAGTACGTTTTCATTAAAAAATTAAATTTTTGAAGCTAACTGTCAGTCTAGTCATGATTAACATAAAATTGTGGAAATTGAGGACATAATTATAAACAAAATGACGAAAAGTCCCAAAAAATCATAACTATGGAGAGTTTGTCTGGTAAATTCTGTAAATCATGTAAAGCTGTAGTAGTAGTAGTAAAATGTGTGATTTTATTAAGCAGAAAATTGATTTACATATTTGTTTTAAAAATTCACAAAGTATAGCATTGGCTTTTGCCGTCAGCCAGAAAAAAGGAGTTTAAATTTATATACAAAGCCATAAATGCATTCTAATTATAGTATATTAATTATTATAATTATAGTTTTAATGTCAAAAAGAAAATTGTATGAGGTATTCGATCATTTTTAAAAAGCTTGGTTGATAATTTGTTTTCTATAGTTCAGCGCCGTGCGGACGAAACTGGACAATGCTGTCCAGTTTTCACCATTGAGAATTAAAAT
Source organism: Eupeodes latifasciatus (assembly GCA_920104205.1). NCBI lineage: Eukaryota > Metazoa > Arthropoda > Insecta > Diptera > Syrphidae > Eupeodes > Eupeodes latifasciatus. The sequence continues at coordinate 150,297,074 of OV049926.1, read as the reverse complement.
GATATCATCATTGCTGAGGCCGTTTTTTCCCCAGAAAGCGGGTCGGATTGTCTGAAAGATAGGGCATCTTCCTAGGAAATGCGTTACATTTTCGGTTTCTTGGAGATTACATAATGTGCACCGAGTGTTGTCGTTTGAGTCGTGTGGTTGGTAATTTAAACGCAACAATTCCCCTCTGGTTTTGAAAATTAAGGCTATTGTACTGATAGGATATCGATCGTCGAAATAATTGTTCACACCCATGTCGTAATTTAATTGTCCATATATAGGATTCGGGACTCACTTTGTTGAGCCGACTCTCCAAATTTTGCAAAAAATGATGCTTCAATTTTTCCAAGCAATAGTGGGCATAAAGTTTTCCAATCCTCTATACCTGATTCTAGCAACTGGATGTCATCTTCAAGACCAAGTCGAGTCCACTCTTCAAAGAACTGGGATTTCCTAGAAAGCAGATGTCTAACGATTATGTTAGGTAGCCGATGGTTTGGTAGCTCTATAACTTTAAATATATATTGCAGATGCATCTTCAATGTGAAGATATAGAGTGATGCCACTCCTGTTTCTAGGTGCAACATATATGTAGGTAGGTGTATTTTCTGGGAGCCAGAACATTTTTTTTTAATAAAATATCTTAAAAGTTTTTCTACCTCCTCATACTGCTGAAATCCCCATACCTGGCCAGCATACCATAACATCGATCGCATTACGGCCTTAAATAGTTTAAACTTTGTGCTTGGGGCAATATGCTTCTTACTTAAGACTCCTTTCCAGTTGCAGTTGATAGCTTTTTTTGCTTCGATTAGCCTTGCCTTTAAATGTTTTTGTAGAGATAGTGATGGCGTTATGATTACCCCTAAATATTTATACTCTCTCACCACCTCAAGATCTACATTTTCCCATTTCCATTTTTCTTCTCTTGCATATCGTCCTGTTCCGTTGCGAAATATCATTACCTTCGATTTATTGGTATTAACAGTCAGATTCCATAGGTTACAATATGATTGGAGTTTGTTTATCATTATTTGCAACATATTTGGAATCTCTGCAAATATGACAACATCATCTGCATATAACAGTGCTTTAATTGTGGCACCGGAAAAACTAATTCCACTAGGTAAAAATGTAGTGAGATCATCTAGGAAAAGAGAAAATAGAACTGGACTCAGAAGACAGCCTTGTTTAACACCTGATGTCGTGTGGAACCACTCAGATATTTCTGTTCCATTCCATACCGTTGTTTGGTTGCTCGCGTAAAGTCCTTTCAGCGTATTCAACATTTTTGTGAATATACCTAGGCAGCTTAGCTTGTAAAACAATGCATTCCGATCAATTGAATCGAAAGCTGACTTGAAGTCAATGAAGAAAGTGTATAACTTCTTTCCTTTCGTTAGGAATGATCTGGCAATACACGTCAAAGAAAATATATTGTCCACCGTTGAGTATTCTTTTCTGAAACCAGCCTGATATTCGCTTAGCAGATTGTTATCTTGAACCCATAGCGTAAGTCTGTATAAAATTACACCTGTAAAGATTTTCATGACCGAGTTCATAAGCTGTATGTTGTAATAAAGCGTGAAATACATTCCTTTGCCCAAACTTTGAGATAATAATAAACAAAAAGTTGAGGTCTCAAGAGCACACGCGTACTTAAATAAAACATAAACATAAATCTAGGAGGCTTGAAAAAATGATGTTGATCTTTAACCGATTGTTGATGCTTACAAAAAAAGCTCAAATCATCAAATTAAAGCAATGGAACAGTAGACTTATCTAGGTCACAAAAGTACAGATCAATATCTTCAAAATCTCAAAATATGATTCATTTTTTCCCAAATTGTACAAATACGAAAAATTGAAAGGTGCACAAACGAGTATGTTGGGGTGGTTAGAGGTAGAGGAGGAGGAGAAGGAGGAGGAGTAAAAGAAGTTATTGAAAAACTTGGAACATTTTGAGTTGCTGTACTACTCGTAACTTCACATACCTATTCGTACATTTGGAGAGAAAATTCTTTTGAAAATTGAATTATGAGCAAGGACAAAATGACAAGGATTAAGAGAAATAGCATCCATTTCCTGCTGCACACACACACACATTACAGAATACACTTTAAATTTACACAATATATTTTCCTTCCGAATGTTTCACTGTGCTGTGTACGAGTATGTTCTGTGGTTTTTGGAGAAAATATTTCGAATTAAGAACAATGCGAAATAAAAGGTACTGAGTGTATCCTCTCCCCAAAAAGAGGATGTCTTAATTTTTGTTTTAATTTTACTCGTTTCGTACTTAAAGGACTTGGGTACTTTAGTGTTTGTGTGGTCTATTTATAGGTATGTATATACATACCTATAGAAAGGGCTTCTGCAAGCATTTAACTCTTTGGAATAAATTGTTTCGTTTTATTTTGTGTTCTTGTATGAAAAGCTTTTGTGTGAAAATGATTTTCGAATTGAATAAAGGAATGCAAATTCAGTTTTGAAATTATTTCAAGAAACAAAAGTAAAAACAAAGAATAATTGAGCACTATAATGGCAGGAACAAGAATATTAAAAGTGGAATGTTGATGAAGGATTTTAAGCTGATAAAAATTGAATCAAAGAATTATCGTTTAGTATATTTGACCATGATGGAATATTGAAGAAAATTTATGAATTGGGAGGATAGGAATTATGCCCTAATGTGTAGTCCATGATATTTCCGAAATTAAAAGAATTTTACCATTTTATCTTCATATCATTGGCTAATTTTAAAAGCAATTTTTGATGTAAAAAGGGCAATTTTCAATTTTATGCAAGGTGGATCAAAAGAGACTTCATAATATTAAATTGATAACAACTTTTAATGATGTTAGGTTAGGTTAAAATGGCTGTTGGTTGGGACATCCAACACACTTAGACCAAATTATGGTCCATTGTGATACCACATGGATCAGTTAATCAGTTTAACTCGTTGAACCAATTGGAGCTTCGAATGAAGCGTAGGAGACAAGTAATGTCTGAATTTTTTAGATCGCTGGTATCGTTAAAGTAGTAGTCTCCAAGGTGGATTCTACGTCTGTGTGATAAGGCAGGGCATGTGCACAGAAGATGAGAGATTGTCTCTTCTTCTTCTTCGTCCAAGCAACTCCTACAAAAATCATTTGCAGGGGCTCCAAGTCGAATAGCATGCCTTTCTATTAAGCAGTGCCCAGTCAGGACACCTATAACGTAGCTAATGTGCAATCTACTCAGAGAGATTAATTGTTTTGAGCGCCTGGCGCTAAGAATAGGCCAAATTAGTTTTGTTGCGACACAGATGGTGGTGTTATTCCCCCTGAGGTTTGTTTTCTCTATGGTATCTTGCTTTAGCATAAGTTTACATGTAGATGCAGCTAGAGGGATACATATGTTAGCATTATGAGCCAGCAGAGGTAAAGTTGTTCCGCTTTTTGCAAGTTCGTCAGCTTTGCAATTTCCTGGAATGTCTCTATGGCCCGGCACCCAGAAAAGGTGAATTTTGAACTATGTAGCCATCTCCGTAAGAGATGATCGACAATTTAGGGCTGTTAATGAGTTTGTGGAGGCAGAGTCTAGGGACTTTAACGCGGCTTGGCTATCCGAGAAGATGCGTATATCATTAGTTGATATAACGTTTTCTCTAAGCCAGGATAGGACTTCTTTTATAGCCAGGATTTCAGCTTGGAATACGCTACAATGATCGGGTAGACGAAAGGAGAGACTTAAGTTTAGTCTATCTGAGTATACGCCTCCAGCACCCCCATCCTCCGTTTTTGATCCGTCTGTATAGAAGTTTATAGGACCATCGTTCAAAAATGATGTATTCTCCCAAGAAGACCTGGGAGGTATAGTCACTTTGAAGCTATAGTTATTAAACTGAGGATGGGGTATGGTGTAGTCAATATTACTGTTTATAGTTCTGAACGAGTTCAAAATAGTGGTGTGGCCAATTCCATTATTGATCCACAGAGAGGAGGCTTGAAGCCGTATGGCAGTGTTAGCGGCTGTTTGCTTGCTGAAAATGTCCAGCGGTATTAGATGGAACAGAACATCTAGTGAGGCGGAGGGGGTGGAGTGGAGCGAAGTGCTCCTCCCATACACAGGCAGGCTGTTCGTTGGACTTTGCTGAGTTTATCGCGATTTGTCGCTGTATCTAGCGCCGTCCACCATACCGCTACTCCAGAAGTAAGTATCGGTCTTATGACCGAGATGTATAGCCAGTGTGTAATGCGGGGCTGTAGGCCCCATTTATTACCAATGGCCTTTTTACAGGAGAACAGGGCTACTATGGCCTTGTTTATTCTCTCTTGAATATTAGGTTTCCAACTTAATTTCTTATCTAAAATGAGACCCAAGTATTTTGCTTGTTCAGAGAATTTAAGTGGTACACCGTTTATGAGGGGAGGGTCAATGTGTGGGACTTTGTATTTCCTTGTGAAGAGGACAAGGTCGGTTTTTTGTGGGTTAACGCCTAGTCCACACCGATTAGCCCATCTGGTGAGCTTATTTAAAGCGTTTTGTAAGAGGTCTTTTAGTATATTGGGGTGTTTACCCGTTACCGCAATAGCAACATCGTCCGCATAGGCAAACACTCTGTATCCCCCTCTTTCTAGAGTAATTAGTAATTCATTTATTACTAAGTTCCAGAGGAGAGGGGATAGGACACCACCTTGTGGCGTACCTCTACTGACACCCCTTTGTGTAGTAAAATCGCCCAGTTTTGAATTGATAATCCTGCTTATCAGCATTTGATTAATCAATTCGCTGATCGACTTATCTACCTTCAGAGATGTCAATACACGTGCAATTGCAGATGTGTCGACATTGTTAAATGCACATTCTATATCTAAGAAGGCAACTATAGGGTGTACTCTTTATGATGGAGGGAATATTCGATTGTACGTACTATACTGTGTAGAGCCGTTTCAACTGATTTCCCTTTGTTGTAGGCATGTTGAGCCTTTGAAAGGAGGGACTTATCAATATTTGCCCTTAAGTGAATATCGATCAAACGCTCAAAAGTTTTGAGAAGGAATGATGATAAGCTGATAGGTCTTAGGTCTTTAGGGTTAACGTGGCTGGATTTTCCGGCTTTTGGAATAAAAACAACTTTAACTTGTCTCCAAGACATCGGGATGTATGCCAATTTAAGGCATCCCTTGAAGATGTTTTCTAGGATGGGTATTAGAAAACTTGCATTTTCTTGCAGTTCGGCTGGAATTACACCATCCGGACCAGCAGATTTATATGGCTTAAAGTTCAGTTTTTACTAAACTATTTAACGTTATCTTGTATTTTGGCCAATTTGTTCTTTTCAGATTCCGAAAGATCGGTTGACAAGGTGATTCATTTATAAAGTCAAACTGGATGTATCTATGATCAGAAAAGGAGTGATCTTTAGATACCTTCCAGTTCAAAATATTATTATTAATGAAGTCGGAGACAAGAGTTATATCTAAAACTTCTTGTCGATTTTTAGAAATAAAGGTTGGCTCATTACCAACGTTACTTACGAGTAGGTTAGTGTTTAGAATATAGTCGAAAAGAGACTCACCTCTGTCGTTTATATCCGTGCTACCCCATACTGTATGGTGGGCGTTAGCGTCACTACCGATGATGAGGCCTATGTTGAGCCTTTGTGCTTCAGTTATCAGACTCTCCAGAGTATCTCCCGGGAGAGGGCCAAGATGGTCGTGGCCAAGATACGCCGACGCCAGCCAGAATGTTCCTCTGGCTGTTTCCAGACTTGCGGTGGTGGTATCTCGATCGCTGAAATTAGGGAGTAAATATACATTTAGGCTGCGTTTTACTAATATGCAAGATCTGGCTTCATCCTCACCTGATGCATACAGCACGCAGTATCTGGGAGTCCTGATTCCTCGAACAATGGATTTAACAATCCAGGGTTCTTGAATCAGGACAATATCTTCATCGCTGCTGGATAGGCGAAGAAGAAGGGAGGCCGAAGCCTTTATGGAGTGTTGGAGGTTAATCTGGAGTAACCGCAGCATTTTTGCTACTGCACTCCCGATCAGCCTCCAACACAGTAATGTCGGAGTCATCCATATCAGAGGACGATTCTAAAAGAATGTCCTCATCTCCGCTGTCGTAGACCTCGGCCTCCATTGCGGAAAAACCTTGGTCGGTGTTAGGAGCTTCCTCTGTTACTGGGGATACCTGAGATGCATCGTCCTCCAATGAAGGAAGTGTGACCGATGCACCAGGTTCCTCAGCAGCAGTTTCCGCTTGTGTGGGTGGGGGAGGAGGAAGGGTTTGTGCCTCGACCCCATCTTTTTTATAGACCCTCAGCGTAATTTCATCGAACCCAAACCTAATCACACCGCCAGAGGAGAAAGGGACTCTACATTGATGATTACAATAGCACCCTTGTAGGGTCCCTTTGGATCCTCTAATTTCGCAACCTTCCAGTTGTGCGTAGGAAGGGTTGGATTGGAGAGCCGGATTACCTTCAGAACGTGGTCAGCTTCCTTGAATATGGCCGGAACCGTGATGCGAGCTCTTGGTCTGCAAGAAATGTCCTTCTTTGCTACATGATACAATTTTGCATTTATTATTTATTTTCGTATTACGAAGTACGATTTATTGATAGTTGATTTTATAGTAAATCTCCCAAGTTTGTTTTTTAAGTTCGTTTAGATTAAAAATAGTATAGTTCTGATATTATCAAATTTGGTAGAAACTTTTGTTCCACCCTGTATAATATGGCAGAGTGCAATGTACTTCTTGTTTCCGGCATGATAGTTGGCATTCTTATTTAATTAAAGTAGAAACATTTAAGGTAGAAGATTTTTTTGTCCCTCATTCCTTCCTTCGAAACCCAAAATACTTCTTTTATATGAATGCGAATGCGGGAATTAATTCAATAGGTACATTAAGATATTCATTCACGTGTGAGTTCCACACCCATATAATTATACAGATCTCATTTAGCATCAGACAAAAAAAAAAATCGTCCCATTTTCGCTCTCTCGAATTTTCCAAGGCCCATATTTTTGTAATTATCCTTTATTCGGACGAAACACAATACCTATTTATAGGAATATACCAAGGACCAAACTCACTATACCTATATACGAGAGAGTAGTTGTTGTCAATTCTCGGATGGAACATCTGAAAATCTTATACCTCTGCCGTAGTACACCTACTCAAAAAAACAAAAGAAGAAGGAATCCAATGGCCTGTATTATTGGATTGGAATGTTAAGTATATGCGCGTCATAGTCATAAGGATATCAAATATTTTCCAATTCAGGTCGTGTCCAGTAATCATCTGGGCTTCGAGATTACACGTAGGTATTTTCAACGAACACGAAAAGCCCACTGAGGAACTCTTTCTTACACTCGCATTTACATAAAAATGAACGAAGCCTAAAATAAAAAAAAGTAGAGTAAACAGAAGAGAAAATGTGGGTCGCAAAACGTTCGCAGATGGCATATCAGCGGATTGCTGGTGACACATATTAATGGATTCAAAGAAAAGCCTAAAGGCTGTTGGCGTTTGCGTTTGGTCCTGTGTGTTGTCACGATATACACTCGTGGTACATTTATGAACATCATCATTTTTGAAAAAGGCTGCAGGACATGAATTCAAATAAGTAGTAGTAGTAGCTTGCCTAACCTGCACCTTTTTCGTTTGTTGTATATTTGCTGTATAATAGAGTGTGGTGCTAAGTACCTATGCCTTACCACTGCCGCTGCTGTTGCTGCTTCCACCCGCCGCCGCCGTCAACTTACTAACCACACCACGCCTAGGGTGAAAAACTCCCATCATCGTCATCATCCGGGGAAAATCGAGGTTAAGCGTTTCCGGTTCATTCGCAAGGGACATTGCCGTTAATATGCCCCTTGGGGACATGAGGTTTTTTTGTTGGTCTTGGTCTTGGTGTTGTTTTTGTTGTTTGCTGACTTTTATGGGTATTACAAGCATTTTGCTGCGTATTGTTTATTTCGCAACAGGCTGAAAATTCTCTTGTACATATAACCGTACATATGTATGTACAGTATGTATATAAACAATGTGTGGGTACAAATTTCTGTTGACAGCCAAATCGAAATTGGATTGTTGGCCTTTTTCATGATGATGCTGATGTTGTTGCTGTTTTTGAGAATGCATAATTGATGATAAATAATTGCAGTTGGCGGAAATGGTTTGATTTTTTTTCTTGTTTATGTTTATGTTTAAAATGTGATTTTTCCTTTCCCAAAGGGGTTATTTTCAACATAAAAATAAAATTATATATTTTTATTTTTGGTTTTGTTTTTGTGAAATTCATTCAGTTTTTGAATTGTTAAATAAAATAAACATAATGGAAGTAAAATACAATTTTTACTTTTGAAATGCGGAACGAAGTTAAACGGTTTATGTTAGAGTTGTTTTTGAAGCAAATATCATCACTAAAGGGCTAGTTTTTAGTGAGGTTAAAGTGGAGGCCTCATACACTATTTTCTTACTTAAGTAAAATAAAAAAAAATCAAAAGTTCAAGTGTATGTTTTGTTCAACGGTTTACAGGGTAATGAAAATAAATGTTGTGAAAGTTTGGACATCCGAAAATCAAAAAGTTTGTATCTCGCATGATTTTTGAGAAATTGAATTTTCCGCTAAAATAAGAATGCTTTGAATCTACAAGTGTTCATTTTCTTTTAAAATTTTAGCTTGCGTTTCTCATTCTTTTTATTTTTTAAGCATTCTATTAAGCTATTTCCCTGAGCAAATCAATTAATTTTTGAGCAAAAATCTAGTACCTATTCAAGAAGATACAATTTTGGGCTCACAAAAATCATGCGAGCTTAAAATTTAACGTTTTAACAACAATGATAAGGATTTAATTAGTAACAATTTCTCAGAATACAATTTTTATATTCCACCAATTCTAAATGAGTATTCAAACAGAAACACAAAAGCTTATTTTTTAATTTTCTTCTTCAATCGTAAAAAGTTAAAAGATAAACACCCATTTTCAAAAAGGATTTGAGTTTTATGTTTTTAAGAAATTTTATTTAAATATCAAAAACTGTATTATTAAAGCACTGATTCGATTAAATTGACAGCTTATTAAAACTCGAAACCCCTTAAAATCATACTTTCCGTTAAACTAGTTTGGAAGAAACTTTACATCTTCCCTCGCGTATATATTATAGAGAGTGCAGTGAAGTAGCTCAGATTTTGTTTTGAATAGAAGGGATATTTGCTTAAAGCTGCAATCAAAGCAAAAGTAATTCTTAGATAAAAGTTTGTGATTGAGCTGCTTTCAGATTATTTCGAGTTGAATCTTCTGTAGTTGGTTGATAGTGCAAAGATTCTTTAAGTTCTAAAGTTGCTCCACGTTTTGAAAATTCCATTGAAGATTGACTCCGTAAAATATATCGAAGTTCGTCAATTTCATGAACCACCAATCATGGTTTCTTCTCTCACACAACAGCAATATTTTCGACAGTCGATTATTTAAGTGTGTGCTGATTTGGAATATAAAATCAGCTTGAAGATTAAGCGTATAGATAATTTTTTTTTGGGTAAACCAGTTTCCAAGTTGGCAGCGTTATTTGGTGTATTTCTTGTCAAGTTAAGAACTTTCCTAGAAAGGTTCTTGGAAATGCCCCCACTTTTTTCAAATTCATCTTTTTCCCAGATTTTGGCAACATTGCAGAATGTTGATCTTATTTTACTTTAAAAAAATTATTAATTATTATGTATTTGAATGATAGTGAGATATTTTCATTGCTAAAAATGACAAGACATGTTGATCAAGCTCTGTGAAGTGCAGGGTTTTTTATCGACGTGTTTCTTGAAGTTGCAGATACAAATTGCATATATAAAATACTTGAATTCTTTAAAAACTTCAATTCTGCTTCCACTAAAAAACCAATCGACTTCTGCTATATTTCGTGAACTCTTATGGAAATTAATAATTTTCGATTTCTTAATGTTGACAGTATGTAAGTCTTCATGTTCCACAATCATTATTATTATTTGCAGGCTTTTAGGTGATTCATCTAAAAGAACTATGTCGTCTGCAAACAAAACGGTATTAACATTTGATTCAGCGATTCAGCGAACTCCAGAAATGTACGAGTAATTTAGAAATGATGAAAATAACAGTGCATTAAGCAGGTAATCTTGCTCCATTCCATAGTCGATGTAAAACCATTTCGAAACTGTTGAATAATTTTTTATGAAGTAAGACTGAAAGTCTATTAGGATTCCAGTAGATAAGTAAGTAAGTAAGTAATTCATTTATTAACAGTTTTTTTAAAATAAATACATAAACATTTGTTTTGAATTTTAAAGCTTTGGCTTTGCCGTCAGCTCGACTAGCAACTTAAATTTTTTCTTACATTGGTTTTCTTTCTTTTAAATTTTAGTTTTAATTATATATTGATTTTTACATACATACATATATACATCTACTAGTTTAATCATATTCACTCGTAATCAGTTTTCTAAATCTGCAAATTTCCTTCAGATAGTTGACAAGATTTTTCCAATCTGGTCCATTCAATATTAGGATTGTCTCTTGTAGAGTGAGAGATAATTTATTAAAATATGAGAATCTCTTGTATTTGAAAATTGGACATACGCTTATAAAATGGAAGCAGTCTTCTTTGGATTTATTATTGCAGAGCGTACAGAACTAGTTGAAACTCCCATTGTATGGTCTACCATTGAGACATAAGACTTCGCATCTAGCTTTGAAAATTAAAGAAATATCTTTGTAGCTTAAAGATTCATTGAAGTAGTTATTGTTGCTTAGATTAAATTGTAACTGGCTATATAATATTCGACTCTCTGATTCAATAGCTGTTTTTATAAATTGATTCCGAACCGAGTCTTCATTAAGCTGAATAATTTTATACATTTTTTCCTTAAGATCAAGAATGTTGCTTGTATTAATTTGCATATCTTCACCAAATGAAGTGGCAATTCGTTGCCATTTGTCATACCACCAGTCTTTGTTCCTTATTTCGTAAAGCAGCATCATTTTGCTCAGTCGCTCATCTGGAAAACCTAAGACTTTAATAATATAATCCGCTTGTAGTTTCAAAGTGCTCGTAAATAACTTTGGTAAGCCAGTTTCTAAGTAGATCGCATAGTTCGGGGTGTTGATTGGTAGGTTAAAGATTTTTTTGATGAAACTCCTCTGAAATTTCTCAATTTCCTCGTACTCTTCCATTCCCCAAACTTGAGCTGCATAACATAAAGTGGACTTCACAACTGAATTAAAAATTAGGTATTTGGTAGACAAATATACGAGGTTGTTCGAGAAAATCTTTCTCCATGTTAAGTTTATTAGACTTTGTGATGTTTTGGCTTTAATGTCAAGGTGCTTACTAAAATTCAGTCGTGGGTTGAGGTTCACTCCAAGATATCTATATTCGTTTGTCACTTCCAAACTTCTTCCGTTGTACTTCCAATTACTTCCAGCTTCAGTCCGATTGGATCGCGAAAAGATCATTATTTTTGATTTATCAGTATTGATTTCTAATCCCCATTTATCGCAGTATGCAGACAGTCGGTTTATCATTAATTGAAGATTTTCTTTCGATTCCGATAATATGACCATGTCGTCAGCATAAAGTAAAGCATTTATCCGGATTCCAGCCATTCTTATTACTCCAGGTAAGTCGTTAACTATGTCATTAATGAATAGTGAAAATAAAAGTGCACTAAGCGGACATCCTTGTTTGACACCAGAATCAGTACTAAACCATTCAGAATAATGCGCTCCATCCCAGACGTTAGCTTCTGTTTTTGTATACATATTCTTGATTGCGATTTACCAAATCAAACGCTGCTTTGAAGTCGACAAACATCGAGTAAACCTTTTTATTTCTTGCCTCAAATGCTTTGACTATCGATGTCAGAGTAAAGATTTGGTCAACAGTGGAATAATTTTTCCTAAATCCTGCCTGGAAGTCTGATAATATCTTTTTCTCTTCTACCCACTTTTCCAAACGGTCGACAAGAACTCCGCAAAATACTTTAGCAATAATATTCATTAAAGATAGTCCTCTGTAGTTTGAGACGTCATTTAAGGAACCTTTTTTATGTATTGGGAAGATAACCGATTTTTTGTACGAGGAAGGGACTTCCGCTTTCGTAAGAATTTTCTTAAAAAGCACAACAAGTTGCAGCTTAAAACTTTGAGATGAGTTCTTAAAAAAACCGTACGGTACACCATCTTCACCTGGTGCTTTATTATTTTTAGCCTTTCGTAAAACTGCTTCTATTTCAAACAAAGATATATCGGTGTCTAATATATCATCGGTGATGAGAGATTCAGCATAAGTAAAGTCTAAGTTAGAGTTTGTTTGAAGAAGGTTCGAGAAATGAGAGGAAAGATCAGCGGCGGATACCCCTGTGCCAATTATATGTTGAGTACCATTAATATTCTTTGCAAGTTTCCAAAATTCCTTTGTATTCTTTGTTTTGCCAAGCGACTGTGCTTGTTCATTTTCAAAACCAAGTTTCTTTTCATAGCATAGACGTTTATACTGAGAATTCGACTGCATGTACCATTTACGTAATTCTTCATTGCCGGATCTCTTAATTACTTTTAAAAGAGCAAATGATTTTTATCTTGCTCTCATACACTCTTTATCAAACCATTTTTGTTTGAACGCTTTCCTTGCATTGTCGCTTGATTTGCTCACGGAATTTCTTATGCATTTTATAATTTCAATTGATAGAGTATCTGAAGACTCGATGTCAGTTGGGATTCTTGAGAGACAGATGTCCAGTTTGTGCCGCAAAGTTTCCGTTGTGATGTTTCTCAGGGTAGTTATTTGATTGCAACTTGTTCTAGCATTAAAATCTCCAATTAATAATATACTCTCATTTGCATGAATAGAGAGAGTATCATTTAGTTGTTCAAAATCTTCGGTCCACTTATTACAGTTTAAATATAGAGGCATTATATACATGTTGTTAGTTTTTAATAGTTTAATTACAGTTGTTTCTTGCATTACAGTAAAATCATATAATTCAAGATGTGATGTTTTTATACCAAATACAGAACCTCCACTTGCACGTCCATTGATAGATGTTTTAATAGCTGGAATCCAATGTAGTTTATATCCATTGAAATATTTTATAAATTTACTTGTATTTTCTATTGTTACATGTGTTTAAAAAAGGAGAAATATTTCAAAAGTTTTGACAAAATTGAAAAAATCTACAAACAATAATTTACTTGTGAGACCAGATATGTTATACGCTAATATTTTACAAAAACAATTAATTAAAGAGCTGACGGCATTTAATTCTCAATTTCTTGATACACTACTACTACTACTACCACTGCTACTACTTTGATGAAGTGGCATCCCTGGTGAAACATTAGTTGGTATTGATCTAGTACTTTCATCTTGACGTCTACGAGTATTTGGCTGCTTTGTGTTTATGACACTTCTGAAGTCCAGCTGTCCAAACATTTGTTGTAGTTCACTTTCGGCATCATTTCCATTAATTTCAAGTGTATTACTATTATTCAAATAAAATATTTTATTTTCAATATGAAGATTGTTGTTTTTAATTAGCACCGGAGCATTTGGTCTATTTTGTTTGATGACTTTCCTGTATAGCAACAAAATTCTTCGTTTTAACTGCATTTGCTTAGTTAGATCTCTTTGGATGTAAACACCTGTGTTCTTCAGTTTAGCAGAGTTCTTAAGCATTTTCAATGCAGTTTCGTTGCAACCAGTGTTTAATTTCATTTTGATTATGTTGTTGTTTCTGCTTATTTTAATGGGTTTGGGCATTCCTTGTATATCTGCTTTATCTAAAAGCAGCTGAGTTATGCATCGCACTTTTTCTTCCGGGTCAGTGATTTCAGATGGAAGGGAGAAAATAATATTTTTACCCTTAAGCTCACGGCTTTGTACTTCGAGTTCTTCCTCTAGCAATACGCATCTTGCCTCGAATTGATGAACTTTCTGTGCTAAGTCTTCATTTTGTTTTCTCAAGAAGGTTATCTCTGTATTTAGTGCATTGAGATCTTCTTTAGATGCCAAGTACGCAGTTGCCTTTTGGAGCTCAGTATGCAGGGAATCATCGATGATGTATTTAATTTTTTGCAAATCTGAATCTGATATGGACATTTTTGAGTTATTTTTAAAAATTTTTACTGATCTATTGTTAGCGTTGGTGTTTTGTTCGATGCCGTCGGGTGACGTTAGACAGCTCTTACGCTTATTGTTCATCAGATCCAGATGTCAAGTTTGCAGATATTTTAAGTGATTTTAAGTTTTATAATGTATTACCTGTTTTATAAATCTGAGCAAGTTTTGCAGATAAGGATGTACGAATAAATAGATGATTATATACATATATTTTTAACTTTTAAATTGATTTTTAATAAAATAAAATACAGAGGAGATAAATGTTTACAACTTTTCAATTTCACAGCAGCGTTGCCAGTTAGGATTCCATTTTCGTCCACCCATTTCTTCACGCTAATTTTTAGGATTGTTTGCGTCAGCTTTCTTACGCAATAATATGGGCATTAGCTGTATAGAAAGATTTAATTTGACGCTTTTCTTAGCATATTAATTTTGATATCAAAATCTGTTTTTAAACATTGACTTTTTCGTTATTTAAAAAAACTTTCAAAGATATGCAGTGAAGTCGACAAAAAATTTTAAAATCTTTAAAGCCAACAAAAATTTTAACTTTTTTGTAGTCCTTTTTTATTTCTCACAAAAAATATTTTAACAATAAATAGAAATTTAAGCACAACAAATTAAAAAAAAAAAGACAAAAATATAAAAGATGAATGATTAAATTTTTACTTTTTAAGGACTCTACATTTTCAGTTTTTTGCTTTAAAAAAAAAAACAAGTAACGTAGCTATTCTGCTCTCTTGTCAAATATCTTTAACAGTTTTAGCATTTAAACATAATTTTGATCACATCTGTTTAACAGTTTAACAATAATTTACTTTAATATTATCCAAAGACTTCTCATTCACTTAATTGGCGAAGGAAGCTTTCATCGATTTTGTGTTCTTATATGAATTTTTAACGAAAATTCGTTCTCTTTTCTTAGTCTTTCCCTTGAGTATATTTCCAAGGAACTCCTTAATTTCATTTTCTGCATTATGTCCTTCAAAAACTTACCTGCAAGTTCAAAGTTTGTATCGCTTACCATCCATGGTTTTTTTTTTTGAAAATACCTTCCTATTTCCAGAAATGAATAATTAATGAATGGTATTAATTACACCAAACTTCCTTTTTCTTATTAAATATGCAGCAGAAAGCATATTCCTTAGTGATGATGATTAAGTTGGTGATAATCAGCATACTCTGCAGATAACAATTTCAATGTTCCACCATCAGACTTGAAATACTTATATCTACCTTACTCTAAGATTATCCCATTAGATCCTCTAAATGGAAAAGTACTATTCTATCATCAAGGACTCTATTCAAGCAAAAAATCTAAAGTAAGAATAAAAACCAGTAGCAACAAACGAAAGAAAAGCACAAAGGAAACGAAAGTGCAAGATTTTGAAGAAAAACCAAACTCAATTGAAGAAGAAAAGATATATCTTGTTATAAGAACTAGAACTATGATAGTACGCGGAAACTAAATCCAATCGGATTAGAAAACACGAACTTTAGAATAAGATGTTTAATTTGCATCCAAAATGTAAATGTATTCAACCGTTCAACGAAAAAGGATATCTTTTTCTTTTCGTTGCTGAATTGTTTTTTCAATGTCCTTCCGTTTTTCTCAGAAGAAGAAAAAATGAAATGATGGAAAGATTTTTATCTCAAAAGTGAAACGATACGAAGATGGTGATAATATAAAGATAAAGAGTTATGTTTCCTGAATAGTTTATTCAACAACCTGCGAATTTAGTTTCACAATGCCTTGAGAGGATTTGTGGAAAGTTGATGCTCTTTCTTGAATCTATTAGATCCTACTTTTGTTATCTTTTCGTGATTTTGCAATGTCAAATTTAAGGAAAACAAACTGAAATGATGTTGAAAATGTATGTGCTAGAATATATGAATAATTAAGTCTACAATAATAATTGAAAATATGAATTTTCAAGGAAACAGGTGAATTTTAAATACGCCATAAGAAAAGTATGATATATTACAAAGGTCAATTTCAATGAAATGTATTTTATTTCATTTTCAACGAATTACATTTAATTTTAAATTTATTTCATTCTTTTTAAGTTTCACAAGATACATAATTAGTTAGAAGACTTTCTTCCACTCTGTCTATATGCTACGGTATATTTAACATACATTTCAATAAATTCTATACAAATTTTTAATAATTGAATCTTGGTCTCTTGTTTAACTTAACATCATATACATATATACATTAGTGTCTTGATGTAAAAGTACCTAAGAATTTTTGTACACTATCATATTGACCCAAGAGCTTAACTCTTGTTCATGCTTCATTTTGTTGCAATCAAATTAGGTCAAATGTTAAGTAAGGGTAGAACTACGACAACGACAACGACGACGTACAGGAATTCAATTTCGATTTTGATTCAATTTTCTGCCATTTAAGCTCGGTAAATATTAATAATTATATTACTAACATGAGTATAGGTAGGCACATATACACAATAACTGTACTCAAAGTAACTACATATAATCACAATTTGGGTGGTCGTTGATTGTTTCTGACCACCACAATTACCGTAAAAAGCGTAGCATTGAATTGATTTTCTTTGTATATCGTATAGGTGTAGGTCTATGTGGTAAATAAGCTTGTTGAAAGAACCTACTCTAGAGAAGGATTTGTTTTTTGCTTTTGCTGGCGATTCTCCAAAGGTATTACATACATGGATAAATAAATATTTACTATTTGTTTGTGTGGGAAAATATTTCATGAAATTTTGTAGGTAGTATAGACGAACTTAACTTTACCCAAAAAAAAAAAGAACTAACTTGTTCAAGAGTAATTTGTAATCAGGCGGGAGTATTCAAGCATTTAAGATGTGATTTTCTTAAGTAAATATTGGTACAAACATTATGAACAATATATCGGTCTTAGCGTGAAAGTTTTTAGATTACAAAAAGTGGGTGTGTTATGTATATTTGAGTATGTTTTGACTTTCTTATTTATGGGATAATCCAACAGTATTGAGATATTGAGACTAGACATTATTGATTTTCATATTCAACAAGGCCGTTGACCTGCGGAATTTCTTGGCTTTTTTATGGGTCAACGTATGATCAGCCAGCAGACCTGGCAACAATCAAGAGAAAAGAGCAGTTTCCTCAAGAAAATGTACATTCTATTCATCGAAAATGGGGTCCACAAAATTAATTGCTGAATAGCATGAAAAAAGTACGTATACGCCTTAGTGAACTATTCTTGTTTGGATTTCTTAAACTGATTAAGTTTTTTTTCGATTTTACAATATTTTAGTTCTCTTAATCTCATTATTGAATTTTAATCTAAACGCATTAAGAAATGAGGAGAGCCACCTGATCCGCAGTCTTCCTCTACTGCGCTGTGCTGTAGGTGTGGATTCGAAGATTTTCCGGGCCGGAGCATTGGTTTTCATGCGCTCTACGTGACCCAGCTATCTTAGTCGTTGGAGTTTTACCCTTCTTGCTAAGTCTACGTCGCTGTACAGCCCGTATAGCTCGTCGTTCCATCTTCTCCTCCACTCCCCTTCTATATGCATACGGGACCGTAGATCAAACGAAGAACTTTTCTCTCGAAACGACCCAAGGTACTTTCATCCGCTTTCGTCATAGTCCATGCTTCTGCACATCCGGACGGCGATGACAAGAGTCTTATATAGCGGCACTTTGGTCTTTCGAGAGAGAACTTTACCAATCAATTGCTATCTTAGCCCAAAGAAACAGCGGTTAGCAAAAGTTTTCTTCGTTTGATCCAGCGCTGAGCTGGTGTTGTTTTCTGCGTTTACAGCGGAGCCTTGGTAGACGAAGTCCTTAACTACCTCAAAGTTACGTCTGTCGATGGTGACGTTTTGACCGAGACGTCGGTATTGTAGGTCCTTTCTTGACGACAGCATGTACTTTGTTTTGCCCTCATTAACCGTTTGCTGCCTCTGCCTCAATATTCACAAAAGCCCCATTGACATCACGCTGAGTTCTTCCAAATATGTCAATGTCATCAGCATATGCTAATAATTAGACAGACTTTTGAAAGATAGTGCCTCTAGTGTTGACGTGGGATTTCTGCACTATACTTTCAAGTACGATGTTAAAAAAATCGCATGACAGTGCATCACCTTGTCTATAACCTTTTTTGACATCGAAATGTTCTGTAAAGTTGTTTCCAACCTTTATGGAGCAGCCTGAATTCTCCATGGTCATCCTGCACAAACGGACGAGTTTGACAGGGATGTCAAAACTAGACATAGCTCTATACAGCTCGTCCCTGTAGATATTGTCATATGCGGCCTTGAAATCGATGAAAAGATGGTGGGTGTCGATTTGATGTTCTTGGGTTTTTTCCAGGATCTGCCGTAATGTGAATTTTTGATCGACTGTGAACTTTCCTGGTCTAAAACCACACTGATAAGGACCTATCAGGTTGTTGACGATGGGATTTAGACGTTCACATATTACGGCAGAGAAAATTTTATAAGCGATGTTAAGTAGACTGATTCTTCTATAGCTGGTCCAGTTTAGAGGGTCTCCTTTTTTCAGAATCAGGCAAACAATACTGAGGTTCAATTCATCGGGCATGCTTTCTTCCGACCATATCTTACAGATAAGTTGGTGCATGCTCCTAACCACGTTATCTCCAGCTGCTTTGAAGAACTCGGCATTCAAGTCATATGCTTCAGCGCCTTTGTTGGACTTCAGCTGAGATATGGCAATATTTACTTCGTCTAAGTCGGGAGGACGGGATTGTTGGCTTTCGTCGTCTATGTTGAATGGATCATCCTGCCTGACAGCGGAATTCGGTTCGTCGTCGCTGTTATATACAGTCTGCAGAAGTAGTCCTTCCTCAGCATTGACTGTGATTCCACTATAATGTTTCCACTTTCGCCTTTGCAGCCTTCGGTTCTAAGTTTATGTACTTGTGAATTTCGTTTCACCTGTTCATAAAACTTTCGAACTTCATTCCTGCTTTTAAACCTCTCAACATTTTCGACCGCACGCTTCTCATGGTCTTTCTTTTTCCTTTTGAGAAGTCGGTGTTCCTCTCGCCTCTTCTGCTCATAGAGCTCGTGATATAATACAGCGCCGCTTTATGTGCCTGTTGTTTGGCTGTATTTGCCTGTCGACATTCCTCATCAAACCAGGGATTCCTTGTTAGTGATTGTTTAAAACCCAGCACGTCAGAGGCGGCTTCTCTTATTGCATCTTGGTAATGTTGCCACTGGTTATAGAAATAATAAGATTCGAAATATTGTTTGTTTCTACCAAAAAAGAAAATTGTTCGTCCTTTAAAAAACAAATTTGTTTTTAACTTCGCATACGAAGTTCGGTTCGACTGAAAATTTGTAAATTTCTTGACATTTCAAGGTCTCTAGGATCTAAATCCAAGTTTTTAAGAGATATATATCTGTGTATACGTGTGTACGTTCGTTTGTTACTTTCGTTTTTTTCGTTATTTTCGTTTTTAGAACTTGTAAAGATATCAACTTTAAATAAATTGTATTTTACAGATAATAATATTTCTTCAGTAGAAAACCATTACTTATCAGTTTAATTAATTAATTGGTTTTGTAGATTTTCGCGTTTTGTAAACAAAACTTATTTGAAGTCGATATCTCTGACAGTTCTTGAGATATGGACGACGAAAAAAGCTTTCCGAATGCACGGACGTACGAACGTCCTTAAACACGCACACACACACATCTCTCTAAAAAATCATTGGGAACCTTGAAACGTCGAGAAATGTCAAAATTTTCAATTTGACAAATGGGACCGATTACAACATTAACTTCCTTTAGGAAGTAAAAAAAATATGCAGTGATTATTTTTATAAACATTATTTTTCTTTACATTATATTACATTTCACACTACTCAGCACATAAATGTACAGAGTACAGAACACAGCACTTTGAGCGACTAGACTATATAAGGTGATAACAACACAAGACATTAATACAAGACAGAAGGACAGAAGAGAAAGAGCAACAGACAGAAAGAACAAATGACAACAGCAAGCGGTAGGTTTCGAGACGGTCCCCCATCTGTCTACTAACCACGCTCACTGATGCTTGATTTCGGTGATCGATGGGAACCGAAGCTTTATCAGTGACTAGGCCGTTGCCACATTATTTTTATATAACATAAATTTAAATTACGTTGAAAAAAATTGTATGCATTGAAAATATTGGTAACATTTTTATAAAAATTCAAGAAACCTTTTTAACTTCCCATAGGAAGTTATTGTAATGGGTCCGATTTGACAAATTGAAAATTTTGACATTTCTCGACGTTTCAAGGTCCCTAGAGTCGAAATAAAAGATTTTTAGAAAGATGTCTGTGCGTGCGTGTGTACGTACGTCCGGACGTTCGCGACGTTTTTTTCGTCGTCCATACCTCAAGAACCAGAAGAGATATCGACTTCAAATAAATTTTGTTATACAGATAATAAGGCAGAAAGATGCAGAAAGGGCTCTCAAGAAAATTGCGTGGGTGGTTTTTTTACCATAGCAGTTTAAAAAAAGGTGAACATTTTGGTTAACCCTAAATATCTCATGAACCAATGACGCTAGAGACTTGAATTAAATTTTGTATTATATATTGTAACGTGATACAAAACAATTATATTTTTGGAAAAAAATTTAATTAACGGTTTTTTTTATAAATCAAAAAAACTGAAAAAAAAAATTTGTCACTTCGAAAAACAATTTTGTGCAACGAAGAATAATGTTTTTGACATCTGATAAAATTTTGAGAAAAATCGAATTGACAGTTTTTTTACAAAAAATAATAACCTAAAAAAAAAAATAAAAAAAAAGTTGGTAAAAATTGAGTTTTGACTCAAATATCTTTTCAAAACTTTGAGATATTGGCTTTAAACTACTTTTATCTTTCAAAAAATATTGGTTTCAACATTCAGTCAAATTTTGAAAAAAATAGAATTGACAGTTTTTTTACAAAAAATTAAAAACCGAAAAAAAAAATTAACAAAAGTTGGTAAAAATTGATTTTCGACTTAAATATCTTTTCAAAAATTTGAGATTATGGCTTCTAACTAATTTTAGCTTATAAGAAATATTGTTTTCAACAGTAGGAAAAATTTTGAGAAAAATCGAATTGACAGTTTTTTTACAAAAAAAAATAACCTAAAAAAAAAATAAAAAAAAAGTTGGTAAAAATTGAGTCTTGACTCAAATATCTTTTCAAGACTTTGAGATATTGGCTTTAAACTACATTTATCTTTCAAAAAATATTGGTTTCAACATTCAGTCAAATTTTGAAAAAAATAGAATTGACAGTTTTTTTACAAAAAATTAAAAACCGAAAAAAAAAATTAACAAAAGTTGGTAAAAATTGATTTTCGACTTAAATATCTTTTCAAAAATTTGAGGTTATGGCTTCTAACTAATTTTAACTTATAAGAAATATTGTTTTCAATATTAGGACAAATTTTGAGAAAAATCGAATTGACAGTTTTTTTTACAAAAAATAAAAACCTAAACAAAAAAATTAATAAAAGTTGGTAAAAATTGATTTTCGGCTCAAATAGCTTTTCAAAAATTAAAAATATTGGCTTCAAACTTATTTTATTTCACAGAAAATATTGTTTTTTATATTCAATAATTTTTTTATAAAAATCCAACAGTCCGTTTTTTCATAAAAAAAAAATAAAATCTACAAAAAATAGAACGCAAATTTGGTAAGAATTGATACATTTAGACAAACTTTTAAGCAAGACAAATCGATAGACGGGATGGGAAGTTATCAGTGTGGGTCGCATCCCAGCCTCTTTTTTTTTTAAATAATAAAAACCTGTATAAATTGATACATTACATCCTGAATATCTTGACATCTGATTACATATTTTTTTTTTAAAAAAGTTCCTCAAATGAAAATTTTTCTTTAAAGGTAAAAAATATGATGATAAATTCCGAAACAATAGAAACATCATAAACTGAGCACAACTGTAATAAATTCATATTACAAAAATTAATTCAATTAATTTAAAAATCTATATTAGTAACATAAACAAACAATAAACTTAATAAAATTAATTGTAAGGATAAAAATATATTTCAATGAAACATTATAGGTTAACCATCATCGTCCTTATAACTGTCAGAAACATCAGATATCAGACTTTACTATATACACGCCATCAGACAATGAAGATTCTTTGATCTGACACTTATCTTCATGATACATTCATACTCATATATGTATATGTATGTAAAGATAATAATAACCTATCATTCACGGAATCATTGCGTAAGTCTTCTTTTGCGTATACTTAACTTTTATCGCAACTTGTTACTTTAAAATTCTGAATCCCTTAAAGGATATAAAAGGGAACGAACAAATTATTCGATACTTGTAACTTTGTAAGCCATCATCGCAGTTACATATAATTTTTGGTATATGTGAGTAACAATAAATCATATCCCTTACATAGAGAGCACCGTATATTTTACAAGGTGGAAGTACCAACTTTAATCTCATAAAAGTTAAAGGTGAATTACCTACATCAGTAAGTTTACCGTTTTGTGTTTTCACACTTGTTCGATTGATTTTTATACTCATATTGAGGAAGGACTTTTGGTAGAATATTTATCTATAAATTCTAAATGAGTGGTCAATTTCAGGACATTGGAACTGCTACAGCTGATTTGATTCAACATTTTAAATTTTGTTTCATTAAATAAAACTAAATTTACCATTGAAAAAGCTCGTGAAATACAACTACAGCATCACTAAACATTCATCCTAGAATCCATTTTTGCGTACATCTTTCCTCCTTTAACACCAAAACTGCTTCTTATCCATTTTATCCACACACGTATATATAATATATTTATGCTCAACTACAACACAACATAAATATAGTATAGGTTTGACATGAAAGAACTCATCATTACTAGGCTCAAGGCTGTTTGAACATGGGTATCCTTTTTCGCAACAAAACAAAAAAAAAAACAGCATAAAAGAAGGAAACTTGTATTCATATATGTATACATTATGCAATAGTATGTATGGGAATTCGTATACATATGCATATAGCGAAAATAAGTTCAGTTGAGTTCGTTTGAATTTGATGTGGGATCAGTAATTATTTTCGGAACATGTACTCATAGTCATAAACTAACGTATAAAGATATAGAAGAATGTTCAGAAAATATAAACATACACACACACACATACAAATGCATATATATGGATTTAAATGAAGTGTGTGGTTAGGTTAGGTTGGTTCTCTTAGCAAAATAGGCCATCGAGTCATTCCCGGGGGCTAAGGCTTTCAAACCATAATGACCTATTAAAGCAGGTGTGCACATTATAGAGAGAGAAAGTATAACCCAATCTACTTTTATAAAGTTATTCCTGATCCTGGAAATAGCAGCAACTGGATGCTGAATAGTAGAGGTATATTATGTATTTTTGTGTTCAAAGAAGAGTTCCCCTGTATACAATTTAGAAAATGAATTTATTAAGAAGCCCACACTAATTCTATATGTTGAAGCTGAAGCTGAAGCTAAAGCAGATACAATGTGTGCTCTCCCTTCAAATTCAAATAATAATGGACTGTATTGTGGTAGAACATTTTGTGTCTGTTGTATACTTAAAACGGGACTAGCTTCATTAAAACCCAATTTCAAATGGGAAAGACACATATATGTATGTATGTAGATAAAAATGTATGTGTACCTGCAGCTATGACCAAAATTAAAGGAACACCTTAAAAAATCTCATAAAATAGTTGCGTTTGATTTATAAAGTAAAATTTTTGGTAGGATTTTTAATCTGGGATTAATTTAATAATTATGTCTTAGTTTTCTTTAAATGTGCCATACCTATAACAATAGGTGCAACGAAAAACTGAATAAAGTGAAAATTCAAAAGTAGATCGAAGTTCTAGAAGATGTCTAACAGCATAAGTCGACTTATGTCGAAAATGAGTTTTTGATACCATCCGATGCGCAATAAGCAGTTCCATCTGTCATATTTTTTTCGAATTTTTATCTCAAACCGTAAAGGAACTACAGGCAAAAGAAAATCGACATAAGTCAGTATCTACAGAGCTGGCACAAGGAAAAACAACAAGTACAATTCTTTAGTTTTTATTTTCTACTTGTACTTTTATTCCATAACGAAAAACCAAATCAACACACTCATAAGTTTTTTTATGCTCTTTTTCCAAAACAATTATATATTTTATTCCCGATCATAAGATTACTTGTGTTTTTTTTTTTCCAAAATAAAATTGTAGCTTACACGCAGGTATGTATGTTGACTTGTGTAGTTTTTCCAAAATCCTTTACTTACAAAATCTGGACACAAGTTGACTTGTCTATATTTTCCTTATTCCGTTTTGATAAAAGAACGAACACAAGTTGACGTGTGTTGTTGTTCCAAAAGACGTTAAGGAAGATACTTGAAAATAAGTATACATATGCTGTTATTTTGAAAGCAAAAACATACTCAGTTGTGACTTATGCCGTTTTCTTCTTATAAATCATAGAACATAAATCTACAATCCGACGAGCCTTCAGGATGAAAGTTCAAACTTCCGATCATTAAATGTACTCGTATCTACCTTACCTATTATAGAGTTTATTCAAATTTTGTTTAGGTGGCATTACTAATTTTGAATACTCAGATGATTCAGTTAAGGATCCAGATTATGCATTGAGTTCAAGTGAAGACGAAAGTAAAGAGCATTGGGTTAAGATCTTTGAAGAGTCTGTTCATAAATTTTGTCAGGATTCAGTGGTGATGACGCATGTTTCACCAGAGTATGTAAATAATTTTGACATTGATGAAACACCTTCAACTCAATTTAAAGAAAATATTGCTACAACATTTTTACTAACAAGATAAAAGGGGCTTAACATAAACAACGCCGACAGAAGTTTAGAAACAAAGGTTTCCCTTACAACACTATAAGATAAAATAATAAAATGCACGACTGGGTCGCACGAACTTGCTCCTGTATGCAAAGAGTCTGTTTAAAAAAGCACCTATATAAGATTTAAAATTATACCTTTAAAACAAGTTTGTCTTCAAAGATTTAAATGCTATTCGATTTGTCAAAAAAACCGCGCGGTTCATCCCAAGACACAACTCATCCTAGGACAACTCATCCCGGAAATGAATTGGTATTTACAATAGTTATAGTTATAAACAATACATACATATGCACCAAATGCATTATCTAATTTGGATAAATGATAGTAATCAGCCCTATCATGAATTCCATCGTAGTCGGTTTTACGAATCCCGAAAAACTGTATCATGAAATCCGTTCGTAATGCAAAATTGTATGAGATTTTCCACTACGAACGGATTTCATGATACAGTTTTTCGGGATTCGTAAAAATTTCCGATTACGATGGAATTCATGATAGGGCTGAATATAATAAAAGTTTTGTCAATGTAATGCGCTCTTTCGGGCTCACGCACAGGATTTGATCTGGTGAGATGGGAGGGGGTTACATTTAATACAGTTAAAATAATTAAAAAAAAATATTTTAAGATTCAAAATTTTACCTGAAAAGTAAGTTTGCCTTCAAAAATTTAGATGCCATTTTATAAATCAAAAAACCCTTGATTTTTCAAAATTTTTTTTTGAAAATCGTTAGAGCGGTTTTTTTTTAAATTAATTTTTTATATATAAAATTTTTAAATTTTGTTCTAAAAATATTTTTGGTATGCAGTTGTTTAGTGATTGTAAATATACGCTCTACATTTGAATTTCGTAAAAAAATGTTGACCCGTTTTTGAGATATAGAATTTTGAAAAGAAAATTCAATATTTTTTTAAAAATCCAAACAATAAAACATTTCACTTTTGATAATCAAATATAATATAAGAGCAATATAAGAGCTTATTCAGAAAAAAAATTATTGAAATCGGTTGATAAGTTGCTGAGAAAATTAAGAAACAAAATAACGGTTCTATGAACGCGACCTTTCCTGAGCAATACAAAAATATGTTTTTCTTATGAAAAGAAGCCAAGTTTAAAAATAAAATTTTAGAGAAAATTTAAAAAAAATCTATCGGTTTGTTTTTGAGAAAATTCGAATTTTCGTTTTTTGACCAAAAAAATTGTATGGGGGCCACTGTTAGTTTTGGTCTTAAAAAAAATGAAAAAAAACGCCTAACGCGAATCTGCTGAAAACCTTAACTTCCAAGTTTGAACTCAATCGACCCAATGGCTGTAGGAGCGTGGACAGACAGACAAAACAGACCGGACGGAATCGCGGGACCCACTTTTTTCGACTTCTCTACCATCGTAATATCATGTTTGATTAAAATCTCGAGTTCGAAATTTTGCACGAATGCAAAACTTGCCATATAGTTCCTATATGTCGCAAGTAAAAAAATACAGGCCAGAACCTTAAAACCATTATCATCTTGCAGAAATAATTGCGGTAGCAAAATACCGCTTAAGAATCAGCAACAATTATTTGAAAATTATTGGGCCTTAGGCTGTTATATTAAAAGAGTTCTTTACATTTCATCACTAATTCATATAAAACAAAAGTCTTTGACAAAAACCAAAAAGTGTGGAGTTAAGCACCGGGATCGACAAATATCTCCAGAATATATTATAATTGAACTTGCAGGTAAAAATATCACAGTATGTAAATCTTGCTTTTTGGGTTGTTTTGGTGAATCAAATGGTTTTGTGAGGTTAGTAATACGTAAGAAATTGAGTTCACCTTCCAGTACTCTAGTTGACAAAAGAGGAAGTTCGACACCCCCAAACGCATCTTCTGTGGAAGAAATAGAGAAGATAAAAGCACATATCCAACATTTTCCGGCTTAAGAGAGCCATTATACGAGACGGGGTACATCTTAAAAGTATTTACAACCAGTTTTGACAATTTCCAAGATGTATAGCCTTTATTCTTTCGAAAACCAACAACCAAAGAGCTTATCAATCTATACGAAACTGTTCCATAAGCTGAATTTGAAAATAAAATCTCCCCAGCTTGATACATTTTGAAGGTGCGATAAGTTGCATAAAAAAATATTAGCTATGGACAGTTCTGATGAAAAATTAAAGCTTAATATTGAGCGTGCCAGCCACCAAGATAAAGCTGATTTTGCTTACGCATGCAAAAAAAAAAGACCAAAGCCTAGCAAAATCAAATAAAAATGTTGCAGCTATGCATTTGATCTCTAGCAGTGTTTGCCTACCCTATTTTTTAAATGCAATATTGCCTTCTACAAGCGTCAGTTATGAACCTATAATTTAAGGGTCCACAATTTGGATAATGATCAATCTTACTGTTATGTGTGGCATGAAGGAATGGCAAAGAGAGGTGGAAATGAGATGGCCTGTTGTATTTTTAAACACATAGACGAAGAAGTTCCTGTTGCTGTTAAAAATTTAATTTTGTATAGCAATTCTTGTCCGGGCCTGTTTATAGCCGCTTTAGCGAATAGCGAGCAACTAGAGGTAATTGACCATACATTCCTCGAACATGGTCATACTCACATGGAATTTGATGTCGACCATTCTGTAATTAAACGAAAAAAAAAGAACACAACAGCTAAGATTCACCATCCAAGGGACTGGCAGAACTTTATTGCTGGCATAAGGAACAGAAATCCTTTCAAAGTGAAGAAAATGCGTCAGCCAGTTCACATGGCGAAAGGTAAATAATGATGGTGAGAAGTACTCATGGCGTGAATTCAGGTGGCTTAGATATCGCAATGACAACTTTGGTTCAATATTCTTCAAAAACACTTTAGCCGAGGATTAGCTATTTAAGGAAATAAATTTAAGAAAACGTGGCGGAAAAATTCTCAATAGATCCGACATTGAAATTATTGAACATGTCTCTCTTATTTCGAAAGAAAAGGCGCAGGATCTTCTTTTTTTTGTTAGATTATGTTGATCCCCAGTTTTATGCCTTTCATAGAAGTTTGGTTGCTGATACCATGCGACAGTGATGAAAAAGATGATTAAAAAATGATACATTTTTGTTAATTTTATTTTTAAGAAACATTTGTGAATTTTCGTACCTAATAAAATACAATTCTGGTTCCTTTATAATATTTTATAGATATATGTAGATAGATAGATATTTTATTTCTTTCTTAAAATATTATTTGGTTTGCTACCGCTCAGTTTACACAGAGATTTGATATTAAAAATATATCTTTCTACTGAATAAGTTATTTTTACAACATTATAATTACAAATTCAAAAAGAAAACATTTATATTTTGAAGGAAAATATGACAAAAACCTTCATTTAAGTAAAACAAACATTTCATTAAGAAATAGATTGAATTTTAAAACACATAGGATACGTAAAGTAATAAAAAAGTTGCATTTAAATTGAATAAATATAAATAAATAAATAAGTAAATTAAAAAAAAAATATATAACATATAAATTAATAGTAAATAAATAAATAAACAAATAAATAAACAATAAATAAAATTATTTATCAACAAAATCTAAAAAAAACAAAAGCAGATACTAACTTAATAATAAAAAAAAAAAAAAATAAAAAATAATAAATAATAAATAATAAATAGAAAATAATAAATAATAAATAATAAACAATAAATAATAAATAACAAATAACAAATAACAAATAATAAATAATAAATAATAAATAATAAGCAATAAACAATAAATAAATAACCGTAAATACTAAGTAATAAGTAATTAAAAATAAATAAGCTCAATACATATAAATAAATAAATAAATAAATAAGTAATAAATAACAAAAATAAATAAATACATTTTTAAATGTTTAATTGCACTACCAAAGGGTTGTCAGAAATATCACAGTTCATTAAGAAATTATCAGTTAATTTTCGAATTCTTGTGCAAATCAATTCAACACCTGTTTGATTATGAAGATCATTAGTTGAATAATGCCAGGGTAGATTAAGCATCATTTTTAAAATTTTGTTTTGACACACTTGGATATTTTTAATATGGGAGATTGCGCAATTACCCCACACCTGACATCCATACAACAACATTGCTTGAAACACAACCTTTTGTATAATGATCTTATTTTCAGCACTTAAATGCGATTTTCTATTTATAAGCGGGTATAACATTTTAATTGCAATATTAACTTTTTTAATTATTTTACTAATATGTTCTTTAAAAATAAGCCGCTTGTCAAGGTTTATTCCTAGATATTGCACATTAGACTCCCATTTTATAGTAGCACCGTTGACTTCCAGTTCATTACTGGGAAGAAATAATCGCTTTCTTTTTCTCGTGAAAAAGATTGATTTTATCTTTCCAGCATTTAGTTTAATTTTCCATTTGTGATAATATCTCATTAAAATATGAAGTGCATTTTGAAGATTGGTCTCAATATTGAGACCAAACTCATGCGAAGAGAGTATGCAGGTGTCATCTGCATAAATCCCTGATTCACAATAAGGTAGCTGTGGAAAATCAGACGTGAACACATTATATAAGACAGGACCAAGAACTGAACCTTGAGGGACACCATACTGAATATTAACTAACACGGATTTAGATTTATTAACTTACACTTGAAAACATCTTCCTGATAAAAAACTTTGAATTGTTTTTATGAGAAAACTTGGAATCGCGAATGTTTCCAATTTGTAAATAAGAGCATTATGCCAAACAGAGTCGAAAGCTTTTTCGATATCTAATAGGACCATACCTGTAGATCTTCCTTCAGAACGATTATTTTTGATGATGTTACAAATCCTAAGGACTTGATGTGAAGTACTGTGGTAACTCTTAAATCCAAACTGTTGGTCAGGAAAAATATGTTTTTCTTCAATTCATAAGTTGAGTTTTTTTTTAGTACTTTTTCGAACACTTTACTCAAACTACTAAGAAGATTGATTGGCCAATAGCTACGAGGATTTTCCCTGTATTTACCAGCTTTCAATATTGGCATGACCTTCGCTATTTTCCAGGTCTCAGGAAAGTATTGATTTTTCAAACAGGCGTTGATAATAAACGTTAGATACTTTCTTCCTGACTTGGGTAAATTTTTGAGGTATAAATTTTTTATATTATCAAGTCCATCGGTTTTCCTTACTCGCAACTCTTTTATGATAGCGGAAACATCATCAACAGATACATATTCATCTTGGGGTGTTTCTGTTATAGAAGATAATATTCTATAAGAGGCAGCGTCCACCAAACTTATAGTATCTAGATCACTTAGCTGTTGGGATACCTCATGGTTTTTTCTGAATTCTACAGCGAAAGCATTCGCCTTTTCACTATCAGTATAAAGGACCTCATTAGAAATTTTAAGCGCAGGAATTAATCTCGTCTTATTTTTTATAATTTTAGCAATGTTCCAGAAAGGTTTATCATTTTTCTGTAACTGGCTGAGTGTTTGGTTCCATTGGGTATTTCGATTTTTTTGAACTTCCATAGAAATGAGTTTATCAAAATACTTCAACTGATGCCGATGTATTGGCAAACGATATCGTTGCCACTGTCTTTTAATACCATTTCTAACACGAATATATTCTAGAATATAATCAGGAATGTTACTAATGTGATGCTTTTTAAGTAGCTTCGGCACAGAAGAATCTATTGAGCTAAGAATTTGATCAGAGAAACCTGAAACAAGTGAGTCAACACCTTCTTTGGTTCTAACATTGTCTATTTCCGTAGTCATATTTCTTAGTTTAAGTTTTAAATCTGATTTGAAAATTGACCAGTTGGTATTTTTAAAATCAAAATAATATTTTTCTATTACTTGGGAAGGATGAAGAACTTGTAACAGCACAGGATTATGATCCGAAGGAAGTTCGTCAAAAACTATAGGCTGAGACACAGTGTCAGCAGTGTTAGTGACAAAAAGGTCTAACACTGAAGGACTTCCTCTTTGACCAGCGGGTATATAAGTAGGACCTGATGGAAACAATATGGAAAAAGGAAATATATTTGTTAGATCCGACAGTATGTTGCCCCAAGAATTAGCTCTTCTACAACCCCAATCTCTGTGTCTGCAATTTGGATCACCACCAACAATATAGTTTTTGTTTTTTATTAAGAGCTTTCTTAAATCAGATTGCAAGAGTTGTCTCTTTAATGGGGAAGAAGATCCTCCCCGAAAGTATGAACAAATTATGTCAATAGTTCTATCGTTACCTAATCTAAGTTGAATTCCAATATTTTCTATACAAAAGGTACGTATCGGTAATAAAACAGAATGTTGAATTGATTTTCGTACTAATAT
Source organism: Eupeodes latifasciatus (assembly GCA_920104205.1). Classification (NCBI taxonomy): domain Eukaryota; kingdom Metazoa; phylum Arthropoda; class Insecta; order Diptera; family Syrphidae; genus Eupeodes; species Eupeodes latifasciatus. The sequence goes on along the minus strand of OV049926.1, from coordinate 150,265,727 downwards.
TGCAACACCCCACCTCTTTCATCTATTCTATCAACACGATAGCAATAGAAACCGGGAGTTGATATTTTAACATTTAGGTCTAACCACGTCTCTGTAATTAACGCAATATCTATTTTTTTTTTAATTTAAGAAGTTTGAAAGTTCTATATATTTACTTCGGACACCCCTGGCATTCCATGTAATTATATTTAGTAACTTATCTTTATATGGAATTTTGATACAAAAATTTAGTAGCTAACTGAGCGATAGCATAAAATTGATAATTTTTAGTTTTACATGTACTTAGTTTCGTAATCATTTCCATTACGAGAGAATTAAGTTCTTCCATTGAGAACAACTCACCGCTGTTGGTGATATTGGCGTTGATTGTTGGTGCACTAATGTGTTGGTGAATGTTAGAAGGTGCTGCTGCTGCTCTGCTGGAAACGATGATGATGATGGTGAGTGTTGTGTATGTACCCATGAATTGGATACTCGAGTATTATTATTGTTCCCTACATGTTTGCTTGAAGAACGGGTAGGTAAGGAAGGGAAATCATTAATTGAGAGGTAAGATGGTACACTGACATTTGGATTTGTAAGCTTTGGTTGGAGAGACCGCCTTGTTTTACTCGCAATCTTAGCTCTTATTTCCAAATATTTATTTCTGCTTTGACAGATTAAATCGGTTGACTTGTGACTCTCATTGCAGTTTGCGCATTTGAATTTGTCTTTGTGTCAACATTCTTCAGTCTTGTGAGAGCCGGCACAGATGGAACAGTATGTTTTGACATGGCAATTATTTTCACCGTGCCCAAACATCTGACAGTTTCGGCACTGTGTTATTTTATTTTTATGGTTTCGTTGATAGTTCCAATTTATTTGCGTGTGGAAAACAGATCGAAAGTTCTTTTTTAAGTCTGACATTTTAATGGAACCACTTTCAAGAAAGTCAACATAAAAAGTTTCGGAATAATGTTCATAGTTTCTTGTTACACTTTTAATGTTTACACATTTTAGACCGATTCTTATCAATTCCGATTTTAGTACAGCGGTATCAAATAAGCTAAGTCCATACAAAATTACTTTAAAAGCTTTTTCACTTTTCAAGTCATGTGAGAAATATTGACAATTCTCAAATTTTAGTTTTTCAATCACCATTTTGTAAGAATCAATAGATTCACACATATGTAATTTTAATACCAATGGAAATAATTTTTATGCAGTAGTCAGTGACTTTAATAGTTTTCATCATTTGATGCACATAGTCACACATGACTTTTGCAATAATTTAATTGGGGGCACTTTTATTTTTGGAGCAGATTGTATTGATGTGGATTGATTATCATCCATATCATCACATTCATTGCCAGCGTCTACCACACACTGCAATGGGCTCCAGTATCCAGGAGATTTGAAATTATTGTTATTCATTCTATTGTTCATATTATATTTCGATATTGGAAACTTTGAAACTTTGAGTTTCTTTCCCGAGGACGCGAGGTTGTCCTCGGTAGAAGGAGAACGCGCACGCTTATCTATCTTGAACAAAAAAAAAACAAACAAACTTAATAACAGGTTTATAGGCTATATACGTTAGTCGCTATCTAAAGCTCGCACACAACTGAAATAATATTTTATTATTCAACACTTTAATTAATTGTTGTTTTTCTATAACTATGATGAAAAAGAAGAAATTCTGTGTCTTTTAGAGCCTCCATTGAATTTAAGAAATTATTTTTATCATTCTACGATTTTGAATCATTTATGCAAATTTCAACTATTTGTTTTAGAAAATGGAGTTAAGTCAATTTTATTTAGTGCATTATTTTATTTTGTGTTTGAAAAAACTACACAACTTAACTTGAACAAAATTATTTCATTGTACTCATTTTGGAAAAAAAACGCACAAGTCGACTTAACCGACAGCTAAGTTAAAGTTTTAATGAGGAACAACGACATAAGTCATATTTTTTCAAAATCAGTTATAAATTGACATAAAATCAATTCTTTTTAAATTCATATAAGATCTTACAGTAATTTCAGTCATTTTCGCGTTTAAACTTTGTCAATAACTCTTGTACCTGATTTGTAAATGCAAACCAAACATTAAAATCGCTCTCCTGAAAAGTAGCAAAAACTGACTTATGTCGTTTTTCCTTGTTGCCACAGAAATGTATGGCATACAAACGTCTTGCAGCGAGATTTCGACACACAAGTCAGATCTAGGACAGTTTTCCACACACAATCTCAAAAAGTGGTTTAATTGCAAAGAAAACACAGAATATAATTACATAAATCATGAAGCTTTAAAGTCAAAGAAAAGGGTTCCAAATAAAATGTTTGTTCATCCACCTATGCCAGAAGCGTTTAACCTCAAACTATATTATAAGAAATTTTCAGACTTGGAAGTAACAGCTTAATACTTAAGAGTTACTTCTCCAATATTTGGTTTGAATGGAATAATTTGTATACTGTAAAGTTGACGAACCTCTGATTTTATTGAGACTTAAGTCTTCTAACAAAACAATTCATTGGAGAATTTTTACTGAAATTATCGATCTGCACCAGATGGAATTCCCCCACTTGTCTTTACATAATTATCTCTATAATCAGGTACATTTTTGACTATTTGAAGGCACCGGTATTTTAATAGGGAAACAAAATAAGTCTTATCGAATTAAATTCAGAAGTTCTTGCTCTAAGTCTGTCATTGCTAAAACAGGAGTTCCCCAGAGTTGTTAATTAGGACCACTACTTTTAAATTTTGTATAAATGTTCTATGAAAAATAGAATCGATGTACTTGAATGAAAATGAGGACGTTTCAACCAATAATAAAATAAAATCTTTATTCAAATGAATTGCCTAACACAAGTGTTAAGGGCATAACTACCAAAAATTAAGTTGTGAACCCAATATTTTGCCCATAGCCGTATTTCTCGATTAATATAATGAACAATTCTATAGGAACGTGTATTTATTTAGTTCTCATTCAAACACGTACAGTTATAGCAATACAATCATATGTATATAGATATGAATATAAATACACAAACATGTCCTTCCTTAGGTATGTATGTACATATGTATGTATATATGCAGCGGGAAACACAATGTCCTGTGGGAATGCTAATTGATGCGAATCAACTACCCCAAAGCATAGTGATTTATGATAATTGCTTAATTTTTCGTAACAACTACAAACTGGACGTGACGCGACGCTACGAACGAAACGCAACGGGCGCCAAACAAATATTTATATTGAGATTCTTGTTGCAAAATATGCCTGCAAAACTTGGTTGCAAATTGCAATTTACTAACCAAACCATATCGTTGAATGAATTGATTTGTCTGAAAAGAGGGGGGGATAAATATACATTAACATCGATATTTAACCTATATTTTTTTGATGTACATAGAACCAAAATGTTGAATTGTACGAATTGTGGACTATAAATAAAATATTTATGTTTATTGAGTATTATTTTCTTTTAAGTAACAAATATATTAATGAGCATTTATGACCAAAAAAAATAATTACATTTACAAAAAAAAAACAGCAACTAGAAATTGTCATTTAGGAAACTTCTAAGGAGGTGATTGTTTTTTTTGTAGATATATGTGAGGCGTAATTTTTTGAAAGAAGTTGTTAATTTTCTTTTTATAATTTTATCAACCTTCATTTGTTTTTGAGATATCTGAGTCGAAAATAATTGTATAATTTACACATACTAAAGGGGTTATTAGTACCCTTAACAAATTTAAAGGTTAACGGAAAGAAATATATTGCGAATATTACAACGTAAGTATGGGTGTGAACGCAATTACTGTATGGCTTAGAAGATTTCCATTGAATACAAAGTTGTAAGCATAGTTAATTTGGCCATACTGAGAATAGTAACGTCGACAATAGTTATAGCCGATACGCCAATGCCAGTATGGGAGTCAGGCCCATACTGACTGGCGACATGTACAACGCTCCTAGCAGAAAAGTCTATTCATTATTGTAATGTCCCTTATGCTTACATTGGAGTAATAACTATTGACAGTAATCCAATAAGGGTGATCTTGGACCTCCCGGCTCTGGATGAGTTCATAAATTGCACGGCAGCCAAAACTGCAATTCGTTTAAGAGAACTGAGTTTTTGGAGGCATAGCACTTATGGCCACGGGTCAATCTTACAAAGATATGACACGATTCCAGGACTGAGTGAGACCACCGATTGCATCCCCCCTTTACTAGATTTCGACAGAAAATATTCTATTTTCATACCAGAAAGACAGGGTTGGATCCCAATTCACTTATAAGTAAACAGGGTATCCCTTTCTACACTGACGGTTCAAAAATGGAATCAGGAACAGGTGCTGGAGTGTTTTGCCAATCTCTAAACATCAGAGCGTCATATACACTCCCGGCTGACTGTAGTGTCTTTCAGGCCGAGGTCTTTGCCATTGGAAAAGCAGCTGAATTGGCACATCATGAAAAGCTAAGCTCTTCGGAGATTACTTTTTTCGTGGACAGCCAGGCTGCTATCAAAGCCTTAGCCAGTGAGACTATTAGATCGAAAGCAGTTTTAAACTGTAGGAAGGAATTAAACAAAATCTGCCACACTAACCAGGTAAAGCTCTGCTGGTTTCCCGGACATAGCAATATAGAAGGGAATGATATAGTAGATGAACTAGCCAGGAAAGGGTCAGAAGCAGACACAAGTAGTAGCGACCATTCAGTTAGGGGACCACTCGTCCCGATTGGGGTACTCAAGAGGAAGATAGACCTTAAACTAAAAGAGAAAATCAATATCTCCTGGAAATCCAGGGACGATTGTGTAATCTCTAGAAGTTTATGGCCTAACATAAATGAAAAGGAAACTCGGTACATTCTATCGCTGAGTAAAAAGAACATTAAAATCTTGATAGGTGTACTAACAGGTCATTGCGCCATTGGCACAATAGCTAACAGGATAGGGGCATTTGCACCCGATTTTTGTAGGAGCTGTCAGGATGAGGAGGAAACAGAAACCATTAAACACCTGCGCTGTGACTGTCCGAACCTCCAAACCAGCCGACTCCGTCATTTCGGAAACAGGTTTGTTGGAGAACTGGCTGATCTAGCACAGGTCTCAATGGCGAGCATGAGGAAATTTATAGATAGCACAGGCTGGTTCGTTAACGAGCCAGTCTACGCTAATCGACAGAGTTGAATTGAACTGAAAGCATCGATGCTAAATTTTTACTTTTACAGGGGATCACAATGGACCAATAGGCCCCCGTGTACGCAACAGCTTCATGCTGTGCACACCCCTTACAACCTAACCTAACCTAATCCAATAAGGGTATCGATTATCACGCAATAAATTATCGCGGGAAAAACTTGTAGCATTGCTACATCTCCGGTACAGTATGGGGCTGAAGGCAATGCTGTCTCGTCAAACGTACTATGCGCCCATGTTATACAAGCAAAGATTGTGGTACCATACAGTAGAGTACATAATCCCATACTTATAGGAGTTGTTGCAAGACATTATAGGAGTATCACAGATACTTTTTTAGTATGGGTCTCCAGGCCATACTAGCATTGTCATAAATGCCCTACATTTCTTTCCGTATTAAACAAAGTGTGTGGTTTAGGAAATTAGCGAAGAATTGAAGAGGAGACATTGGTCTTACAGTTTTGAATTTAACAATGAGAGGGAAAAACAGATTTGGGTAATTCCACATTCTCGATGTGCGGTTAAAATTATAATCCCTATACTTCACATTATATGTCTGATTGAGATCAATATAGTCATGAATTAGCATACCTTAAGGTGCGAGTATTACGGTTGAATTGTTTGAGAAGGAAATGCAACTGGTTCATTCAACAGAACATTGTTTGTTAAGAGACAGACATAAAATTTTGCGGCGGTGTTCGAGCGATGTAAAGATTTCAGTTATAGTACTATCGCCTATCATGTTTAAGGGCCACCTTCAAAAATATGCGATTAATATTCAAGTTTTGGGTGAATGAAAGCTTTGTAGATTATAGCCAGATCTGTTGGCTGAACAAATTCTTGTATGATCGAAGAAATCCTAAGCATATCTAGCAACATTTTTGGCATTGTCGATTATGTGATCATTCCATAAGAGGTGATCTCTGATACACATAAAGAATACTTAAAGTTTATTAGTTTCTTCGATGCAAGTGCCGTTATGTATAGTGGCATCGAGGGTGTATTAGGCTTAAACGACAAGAAACATCATTGATTTTTTGAAGCATTAAATACAAAAAGGTTAGTAATTCCTTATTGGCCAAAGCTGTCCAGATCTGTTGGAGTTCCACATCCAAAGGACAAGGATGTGAATCTAAACACTGATATGAAAAGCTGAGCGTACTGTCTTCAGCGAAGACCAGAAGATAACGTTTATGAATAAAAGGAAGAGAGTCGGAGACAAAACGGAGCCCCGGGAACATCTGCATTTATTTTATGAATTATTTAAGTAAGTAATGACTTGAAACCATTTAATACAACTTGTATTGAACGGTTAGAAAAGTAATTTGAAATCGAACGAAGAAAAGATTTATCAATACCAAAAGCACGCATTTTCGATAAAAGAGCTTGGTGCCAAACTCTATCAAATGCTGCTTTTAAAATATCAAGTGCAATAATCTTACTTTCTTCAATACAATGTAAAGATTTTTTTCACTGTTCGGTTAGATAAACCATCAAATCACCGCAAAATCATGCACCTATTGCTACCGAAGTCATATTGCCGGTCATTTATAAGCTTTCGTTTTTCGATATTATATTTCTTAAGCTGATTAATCGGCGTTTTCATGACCTTGGAAAGAAGGGGCATGAGTGCTATTGGACGATAGTTAGAGGGTGAGTAGGATTCGGCTTTTTGATTGAAGTCAAAAGCGCAATTTTTTTATTTTGTAAAATGTTTTGGGCTCAACATTTTTTAAAACGAAACAACTAAAAAAAATTAAGATGTGTAAAGAAAAAATTCAAATTTTTAGGTTATTTTCAACAATCTGTAAAATATAACAAACTGTAGTTTTTTGTGTCCACTTTTGGAATCTGGGCCGTTAAAAGCCCAATCATATATATGTATGGTTTTGAAGTATACTTTGAACAAAATTATTAGAAGGTACATTTTGTTAATATTATTTGTTTTAAATACTATTTTAAAGCTTTAACTCAACGCTGTTTCAAAACGATAATCCAAAAAATGGTTTTGAAGTATACTTTGAACAAAATTATTAGAAGGTACATTTTGTTAATATTATTTGTTTTAAATACTATTTTAAAGCTTTAACTCAACGCTGTTTCAAAACGATAATCCAAAAAAACTTTGAATAAATCGGTGGTAAATTTTCTATCTTAAAAAAAAGCCAACACATTGAAAATTCCAAAAAATTACAAATAAGACACATTTTTTTTATTTACGACCCTTTTATTTAAAAGTATAGCGTATTAAAAATAACCTAAAAATTTTTAAATTTTGTATATCACTTTTATTTGTGATACCAACAAAACCCAACACATTGAAAATTCCAAAAAAATTACTAATAAGACAATTTTTTTTATTTACTACCCTTTTATTCAAAAGTATACCGTATTAAAAATAACCTACAAATTTTTATGTTTTGTATATCATTTTTTTTTGTGATACAAGGCTTTGTATTTGATGTTTATTTTGTTTACTTTAAAAATTTAAAAAAATAAAAATTGGCAGAAATTCTGACATCTTCCGATCTTAAGCAAAATACTATACATCGAATGGCTCAATATTATATTTCTTTAAGAAAACGTTGATGGCTTATATTTTATAGCTTAATATTATATTTTCCCTTACTATACAAAGCTTAAAAGAATGACATACAATTTATAAAATTAATTAGCTAAGATATTATTCATAATATCTCTTGAAGCTTTTCTTTGAGAAAGCTTTAGATTCTCATTTTATTTTAATTATCTAAAAGATTTCATATTCAAGAATAGGTTATACCTATATCATTTTTTTCAGGCACAAGACCTTCCAAAGAAACAAATGACAAATGAGCAAAAGTACAAACCTTCACCTTAACCTTTGTTTTTACTTTTTGTTAAAAACAAAAAGGTAAACACAACGACGATGTTATATAGCTTCATCATCTAGAATTAAAAGAAAAACACCTCGTTAATAGAAAGTTGAACATAATTTTTACTTAAGTTTTTAACAAAAACCCAGGGTTCACAAAAGAATAATTTTATAAGTAGGTATACTGATGGTGTACTATACGGGATACCTATGCCTAATGGCAGTCCTCTGAAAGTCTTTCTAGCTATATCCAAGTCCTCTTTCGACAAGCAATGAATCTAACTTCAGCCATTTTTATGTATATACCTCTTATTTCTCACTTGGTTGGTAAAATTAAAAGACTATCTCTCTGTCTCTGGAAATTTCTTAGGGTAGAGGAGAAAATGAATTTTTATATTTTTATTTTTTGTTTAAACGGTTAAAAATGTACCTCCTCCTCGAACCCACCTATACCGGCCAACCAACCAACCAACCGACCGACCATGACATTTTTATTCGCCACTTTGAGATACAATTAAATTTCTTAATTGCTACATCTTTTCCAACGATTACTCACCCACAATGGCTTTGATAAAAAGGGAATATCTCTTTCGTTCAGGTATAAAGTGTTGAAATCTTTTTATATCTTTAACATTAATGAACAAAGACAAAAAAAAATACAAAGGATGATGTCGGATTCAGGAAGAAAATAAAATGAAAAAAAAAATGCAATCAAAGATATTTTAAATCTACTCAAGTGTCTATTAAGGGAAGTTAAAAAAAAGAAAGACTCAGCTTACAGTAAAATCCCCAAACATGAAAAAGCCCTTATAATAGTCATTGCCATCGTCGTAGTAGTCGAAGTCTTATTCCTCGCTCGTCCTTTTCGATCCTTTGCTTATGTCTTATGTCTGCTGTCAGAGAACACCAGGTAAGGTTACTGTATACCCGTACTCATACATCCTATTTGCGTGTGTATACTGTACGGGATACAGAGGAGCAGAGTTTTTCACCTGAGTTAGATATATCAAAAGAAAGCGGATTTAATGACCATTAGGCTTACAGTTCTTTGGCTTTTATTCTGTCAAGGTCTATACATATAAGGAATTGTTTGGAATTCACTGGAATAGGAAACTCAAGTTGTCTGATGCCACAATGACGACGAACGAAGGAGTTGTTTATATCCTATCCTATCCTATCCTATCCTATCCTTAGAATGTTCTTTTTTTTTTAATGACGATTTTAGTTAAAGAGGGAAAGTGTAAGGAAGAAGTATATATGTATGTAATGTACATAAGTACATTTATACATTGAGTAGAAATATGAACATTTATCTGAGTTTTCTTTTGTGATGGATACAATTTATTTTTTTTTTTCAAAAGAATTTTTCATCATTTGATTCTAGACGTAAGTACCACATATTCAATTTGAGGCTTATTAATGATATATGATGGTTTTTTTTTTTTTAAATCCTCAAAGAAAAGCATTTATATACCCTTTAAAGATTTCATATGGTTTCAATACTTTTCCATAAGACAACTTAAACAACGAATACAGTAATACCAAAGATGGTTGCACATTTTGGTCCTTCGAGCTGGATTTTCGTATTTTTGTAAGGGTCTACGCACTCAAAGCTCTTATAATCTTAAAATCATAATTATTTAATAAATGTAAGCAGGATTTTTGTGATGTATTTATTTTCGGCCAAATGGTGAAAGTAAAAAGCAAAAAAATTGCCTACAAAATCATCTGATGATTCTTTATAACAAATTAACTATGAACTTACAACAAATTCTATGTTCTTTTAAACAAAATATATTTTCTAAGACCCATTTAAACTTTTGAATAAATCTATTGAAAAAAAGGCTGAGTAATGAGCCGAGCTAACTTAAGAAATACAGTATTGAGATTAACGCATTTAAAATTATGAGTAGTGAATAATGATGAGCAATTGAAGATGAGAAAACTGAGTACTTAAGGGTTTTTCACGGCCATAAAAATATGGGTCAACATTTTTTAGTTCCTACAGGACCATTTGAAATTGAAAAAAGTAAGTTTTTTTTGTTTTTGAAAATTCTATTGAGGTTAAACCATTTATTAATTTGTTAATGTCTTTTGCTCATAATGAAGCGTTCAGAGACTTTTAGCTTACTCACAGATACATATGATCAATATTCAATACTCACCCATCACATTACTTAAGCAACGAATCTGAGTACTTTAGGGTTTTTCACGACCATATAAATATGGGTCAACATTTTTTAGTGCCTACAGGACCATTTGAAATTGAAAAAAAACAAGGTTTTTTTGTTTTTGAAAATTCTATTGAGGTTAAACCATTTATTAATTTGTTAATGTCTTTTGCTCATAATGAAGCGTTCAGAGAATTTTAACTTACTCACAGATACATATGATCAATATTCAATACTCATCCATTACTTTACTTAAGCAACGAATCATCAGTACCAAATATCGTTGAATATTTTGGTCCTTCGAGCCGGATTTTTTCATTTTTAGAATCAATTTACACCTCTACAGTGTGGTATTGCATTGTAATACATTATTAAATCAATAGATATAAGTTTTCTACATTTTGACAAGTATATTAACGACTTAAATAATTAGGAATTAATATTAATTAATTTCAATGCAAAAATCTTGACATTTTTTTCTATTTAAATTTCCATATATCATTCCTCAAAATACTAACAAAAATATTGAATTTAAAGCAATATACGACCATGAACTAATTGAATATAAATTATCCTTGAATTAGAACCCGTATTAACCACACTAAATCCTCCATCATAATTGTCTTTGTCGTTCTTCAAATTCACCATCCTACTAATGTCCTTAGTAAAACAAAAAATAAAGCATTAAATCCTCTATAATTCATTATTATTTTATAATATATCATTGTATGTACATACATTATTATATTTATACACTTACGAGTATGTATAATAAACTATGTACATATGTACTGAAAATATTTGTAGGATGATTTAATGGTTATGTCGTGTGTCAAATAATGCTTGCAAAATTAATTAAGCGTATAAAACTGCAAAGGATTCTAAAATTAAGTTTCTCCAGTCAACAAAGCTAAAACTAATTAAACCACATACATATATACGCACAATTATGTCATCATACGAGTATTATGTTTTTGCCATGTGATGTTTAATACTATAAATGTATAAGGATGTGTTTGTCTATTTTAAACCACATCAGTGAACGAATGAAGAACAAAATGGTTATATAACAAAGTTATTCAATTTATATTTTCGTCTATAGTATATTTTTATAATATATGGATAAAATATTGTTTCAAAACTAAACTCATTTTTAACGAGATTTAAATTTTTGAAATATGTTTTTTTGAATGTTGTTTTTTGGTGGAATTCGAAAATTGATTTGAAAGCAATTATTTTTAGGAATCGCAACTTAGCCTAGATCTAAAATGGTGAATTGATAGAAGTATCCTTTTGACAAATTTAAACTCCATACGAACAATTAGACACTATTTTGTACAAAAAGTTCATGGTATTTTCAGAATTGCTACGATGTTCGTCCCTCATTCCAGGTGACCCCGAAAGGAAAGGGAGTATCTCAAAACAAGTCTTTAAAATCACTCCTTGAAGCTATACCTACTTGTAACCCTTCTTAGTTTTCTACTTTGTCATCTTACTTTGAGAATAATGAAGAAAATCTTTCTCTCTTCTTAACTTGTCAAAAAATAACTCAGGAGAAAAAAAGGATTTAAAAGGAAGACAAAAAAAAAATAATATAAAATAAAGACGACCTTTTTCCCTTTCTCTCTCTTTTAGTGATGAAAAAATATTAAATGAAATTATAGCTCATGAAAATGTTGACGAACTGCTTCGCCTTTTATACATTTTTTTTTAATGTATATTAAGGTATGGTATACATAGGTATAAGAGTAAAATCAAAAAGCTGAAGCATATTTAAAAGAAGGATAAGTTTTATGAGTCCTTAAGTTTTCTTTTGTATATATTTACCAACTTTATAGGGCATACAAAATAATAAAAAAAAGGAAGCTTGGAGTAAGAAAAAAAAAGTACATCAAACTGACAATAATGATAAGGACCTACTACACAAGGACGAATAATATAAGACTTTTGTCAGTGATGCAAGTACATATATTTTTTTGTCTTTCTTCGATATTTTTTCTTTTGTAAAAAAAGGGTTTTGTTCTTAGTCGTCCTTAGTCCTTGCTGGAATGCAATTTAAACAAAAACAAAATATATAGTTTGTTGAATAATATGATATGATAATAATATGATTGTTCTTCTTTTTTTTTGAGTTCATAGATCTTGTTCTAATTTGAAGAATGTCCTTAAAATTTGAATCCGTTAGTTAAAAAAACTACTTCTACTTGAAGTGTTTTCTTTTAATTCAAGAAACCAATTTGATATGACTGTCTGGGTCAAGTTCAAGTAGAAATTGTTGTAGTATATAGGTACCTGCAAAACTATAAGGTTAGACTGACATTTTATTGTCCTTAAGAAGGACAATAAAAATTACTTCTGAAGAAGACATGAGTTTGTCAAAATGGAAATTTTATTGCTATAACATGTAACTTATACTAATGGGATATCATATATTGTGTATGAATTCATCAATTATTACTTAGCGTACAGACAGAGGTTTATTTGATATTCTGAGAGAGATATTTTGATGGATGTTGATATTTTTGTGTAATTTATTTGACTTTGCAACATTATTTTTATGAGAGATATAGCTTGTTATACAAATCCAAATTATAAATATGTAGCAAATGAACTTACTGCAGGACAATTTATATTCCATTAAATTACGTATGCAACATGTGTGATAATATTAATCTCAGAAGTTGTATTGTAATTGTTGTTGAATATATACAGGCATTAAATAATTTCAAAATTTAATTTAAAAATTACTATCAATGCAAAAGTGGAAGTTGGAAATGATTTTTATTATGAGATATTTTTTAACCTAACCCAAATGAGAGTTCAATTGGAAATTCTGTATCCTATTTTAATAGACATGGTCTAAATTCGAAATGATGTAATTTTTTTGAGATATCACGATTTTTAAAATCTATAATTTCTACAAACATTATCTTCAATATTCGGGTAAAATATTTTAAATATCTTATTAACTTCTCAAAAAAAATCTTCATATATTTTTAGTCTTCACCTTACAAGAACGCTGGAATCATTTATGCTAAAACAGTATATAAAATAAATTTTTTGTTCAGCATCAAAAACTATTTCTTTTTTAAAACACGAACGCAAAATATTCAATGTTTCTCAAGACTTCATTTTATAGTTTCAAATGAAGACTCATATAAGTCATCTCATAACTAATGATCATTTTCAAATAATGAGTTAAATACTAGAATGATTTAAATTGTATTTCTAAATACTAAAGATTTGTAATTTACAAAATTGTCATACAATTCTTTTCTAAAGAACCATGTTTTGTTATGTCTTAGGCTTAAAAGCCACTTTTTTGTACAAATTTAAATAATAGAAGATAATAGAGAATTTTAAAAAAATAAATAAGGTTTTACAACAGTCCGTTGAGAACTAGGACCTATTGACTTGCAACTCTCAGCCATTCCTGTGTGCTAGTAATCTTGTCAGGAATGAAGGGACCTACAGTCTTAAGCTAAATCCGATGGCTAATTTGAGAAAGCAATTTTCATCACAGGAATTACTTTTTCAGAATTTCACAAGATGCAGTACCAGTGAAAAAAAATACACAAGATTTCACAGGCAAAGATTGAACCCAAGTCCTCTGGCATGACAGTCCAACGCACTTTTTTTTCAAATTCATTTTTATTAATTCATTCTTAAAACTATCTGAAAGCTAGACAAAAATTCATAAAACTAGCCTAATTAACCATAACTTAGAACTAACTTACTGGTCCCATACGGACACTCTAAGTTAAACTATAACACTAACTAATACCTTTCGGCCCTAAGATCTATTTTACTTCAATTAAATTTTATTTACTAATTCTGAGGGGTTTTGTATGAAATTTTTATACTTGCAGTTTAAGGCAGCTGCTTGCCGAATTTACAATTGAAAATTTAGAATGAAACAACAACAACTTGTGTGTGCTACCACCAAGTTCATAGGCTGGAGTTATAGCTATTTCATGGGGACCAACCCGATCATCAGACTCCTTTAGTGTTGCTTAATCGCTTTTATGTTCAATTTAATTTTTTGAAGAACTTTTGCCCGAGCTGGGCTTGAACAAGCGACCTAGCGTGTGAGGAGCTAGTGCTTTTTTTTTACCAATTCATTTTTATTAATTCATTCTTAAGACTAAAAATTCATAAAACTAGCCTAATTATCCATAACTTATTACTAACTTACTGGTCCCATACGGACATTCTAAGTTAAACTATAATACTTAATACTAATGCCTTTCGGCCCTAAGATCTATTTTACTTCAATTAAATTTTATTTATTTTGTATTTATTAGAAAATTTGAAAAAAACTAATATCAATATCTTTGAATGTTTTTGAACAACAACAACAACTTAAAGGTGCTACCACTCATTGTTTTTGGCTGGAGATATAGCTATTTCGTGCTTTGACACGTTTGCACTCATCAGTCTCCTTTTTTTTTTTTTTTGTGTGGTGCTGAGCTTTAATCCAATTTTATTTGAAAATTGCACAACATAGGATTCGAACCAACGCATATCAGATTTGCTCAGTCTTAGAAGTCGTGTGCACTACGCACTCCACTACTTTAGACCACTGACGTCACAGGTCAGCTGACAAGCTGACATTCTAGTACGAATAGTACAATAAAAATAATAACAATAATATCAATATCCTTTTTTATTTTTACTTAAAACTACTTAAAATAAGGTCCTTAATATAAAACTTAAAGCTAACTAAAACTACCTATTCTACCTATAAACTACTTAAAATTAGAACAACCACAGCAGCAAATCTAACTAACATTTTTTGTTTTTCATATTTTGGTCTTTTTTTTTTGTTTTTTTTTTTCTTATTCCATGTTTTTTTTATTTTTTTTTATTATTTTTGTTGTGTTTTTTTTTTGTATTTTTTTTGTGCCACCATGCCTATTCTACTTAAAACTAAACCCTAAAACTATAAAACAAGTATGTAAGCCGGCCAAGGCTTTAAACCCCATCCCGACTACCCACTATCAAGTGCCGATTGAAGCCACCAAAACTGGTTCTCCTGCTTCACCCTATCAGTTCGATCCCGTTCGGACACAGCCCTACTGAACCGAAGGATCTCTGCTCCGCCTTGTGCCACGAACGTCCCGATTGTACAGGAGTCGCCTATCCACGGTTCATCGTCTGACGTGGTAAATTAGCGGAACTGCCAATCTATCCTGGATCAGACCGCATCTGCATCTATCTAAAAATAGGAATGCTTCTAATGGAATGAAGCCGCTCAAGCGTGCACTCTCAAAATACTCGTCGTTCGGATAGAACGCCCCGAAAATAAAATTGTTGGTCGAAGACATAGCTCTTGCAATGTGACCTCGAACGAGTTTTATCACGAAATTGTCAATTCTGTTGATTCGAGCCCCGTTGTATAGGACCTCGTTGGAATAGTAATGCACGAAAGAAGATTCGGCTATTCGATATAAGCCGGTACAGCGTCGTAAACACTGCCGCTCAAACACCTGAAACTTCTCCATCTGGGAAGGCGCAACGTTGAACCACACAGGACAACCATAAACGATCATCGGCCGTATGAGGGCCATGTAGCAAATTACCTTCACTCTGGGGTCAAGCCGATTGCTGTAAAACAACCATTTCGTCAGAGCGAAGGCTCCTCTGGCCCTGGTCAGAGCAGCATTTATATGTCTGTCGAAATATAAATACTGATCTAACCAGATACCGAGATACTTCACTACACTTTTGCTCGCTAATGGCTGCCCGTGAAGATCAACGATGACCATCTTGCGCCAATTCTTGCACGTATCCCTCGTGGTTCTAGGCAACGGAGTCCGGAACATAATCGTCTCCGACTTCTGGACATTTATTTTCAGTTTCCAGTCGTCGCAATATCGCTGAATCTTGTCGAAATCACCCTGCAAGCGAATTCTAATAACCTCAACCCTTCGGGCCGTTCTGTACGCAATTAGATCGTCGGCGTACGCAATTGCCTTTGTAAGACTACCTATCAGATCGCTGGTGTAAATGCTGAAGAGAATCGGCGAATTCACCGCTCCCTGTTGAAGACCATTGTTAATTTGGAATGTTGTGGTAGAAGTTACATTGCCACTTTTGACAACAAACTTTCTACCATTAAGCCAATCACAAAGTATATACAACAATGGTTTGCTTATGACAAGCCTGCTCAGTTTTAAGTAAAGACCCTCTAACCATACGGTGTCAAAGGCCTTTTCCAAATCAACCAGAACAGCACCTGTGCATTGTTGTTTTGATTTATTCCATTAAATATCAGAAACGAGTTTAGACGCAGCATGAATTGTGTCATGACCCAAATGTTTATCCGGAATTATTTTGTTTTCCGCAGCCCACTTAGTCAGAGCCCTATTAATGATTTTTTCGAAAACTTTGCTGATGCTCGGAAGAAGACTTATCGACCGAAGATTTGACGGGTTGGAGTTGTCCTTTCCCTTTTTCGGGAGAGGATGAACTACAGCGAACTACAGCGGTCTTCCAATGCACTGGATAATATGCATTATTCAGTGCATTATTGAAGAGTGTGGTATAGATGTCAATTACCTCCATCGGTAAATGTCTTAGTACAACGTTGGATATACCATCGACACCTGCTGACTTTTTGTTTTTTATTGAATTGAAGATGAGCTGAAGCTCAACCTTCGTTACTAACATGGGACTTGGTCGGCGATTATGGCATTTACCAAGGAATCATCATTGAACCGCATGAAACCGCGGTTCTCAGATCGCCATTGTGTCATATCATTTCGAAGGTAAAAGTGATTAAGTAGGGCTCTGTTTTCCAGGTCGTGGTTGGGGCGAATGCTAACATTCACCTTGTACACTTGCTGGAGAGCAGCTCCCACCGCCTCCACTTTTTCCTTCGGATCTTCAATAATATAAAAGTCATCGTCAAAGATGGCTTCTTCTGGATCTATTTGCGCTGTCCTAAGTACGTCTTCAGTTCTTTGGAGTTTCACACACGGAAGGTCATTATCGTTATTTTTCCTGAATATCTTGTTGATTTTAGGGAACATACTAGGGTCACTGGAGTTAACTGACCGGGTCTTGCGATCCCAGTACTTGTTAACTGATAATCTGTAGTTCTCCTTAATCAACAGATTGATATTTTTTATTGACGACTTCAGTGTCCTAACCTCCAAGTCGTCTGGGTCTGTAATTCGTCTGACAGTCTAACACACTAACCATCACGCCACGGTAACTACAATAGAGAATTTACAAGATCATATTCGAACGTAGAAAATAGCTAAATTTTAATTTCGAAGGTCTTATTCCAGCTTCTTTTCACTTGAAACATTTTAGAACGACATGACAAGTATTGCATTCATAAAAAAATGCCAAGCTCGAGATTTTTATCAAACATGACATTACGTTTGATTTAAGTCAAAAAAAGTGTATCCCAAAATTCTGTCCTTCTGTCTGTCTTCGTTATTATACAGCCTTAACTAGTGGGTCGATTGAGTTCGAACTTGGAAATATGTTCGAACTTTTTTTCAATTTTCTTAAAAAAAAAACAGTAGTCCACTAACAAATGATTGGATCAAAATCGAATATTCGAATTTTTCAAAAACGACCAGAGAATTTTTATGAAATTTTGTCTAAATTTGTTTTTCTTAACTTGGCTTCTTGCAATATAATTTGGTATAAATTTTATGGTATTTGCTCAAGAAGAGTACTCCACATAGAATTGGTAGTTTGTTTTAAGTTTTCTCAGAACTCAAATATTATTGTTCTGAACCAGCGCTCTTATAATTAATATTTATTTACAAAAAAACGCTCTAGCGATTTTTGAAAGAAAAACTAATCCTTATGCTTCTTTGAAAAATTAAATATCATTTAAATTTTTGAAGATAAACTTATTTTGCATGGTATATACTAAAATATAGATATCATTTTTAAACAGACTCTTTGGATACAGGAGTAACTTTGTGATATCCAGTCGTGAATTTTGTTTCTGTAGCATTTTGACCAAGAACCTTAAACGATAAATGCTCTTCAAGCGGTTTTCTTAAAATTATTGGAAGGTGTTTTGGAAAAAAGTAGAAATATGTACATTTTAAAACGGTTCAAGATCTTTTTCGAGGACCGAAATTCCAAAAACAAAATCCAGATTAACAATGTAATTGACTTTTATAAAAAATTTCTACAGCCGGTTTTTCTCAATTGAGGCAATATTACATACACAAAATTATTGTGAATTATTATAATTAGAAATACAAGGTTTTCAACAGGGGCACTACAAAAGTAGATCCATAGGGACAGTAAACGAAGCCATATTTCCTGCCGCTCTTTTAAAATTTCTCTTAAGTAAGGTTTGCCATTTCATGATGGAAAGATATACTAGCCAACAACGAGTCGTAATTATTAAAATTTACTTCCGAAATTCGGAGTCAGTGGCCTCAACGTTTAGAGCGCTACGTCCAAAAAAATTTGAATCCACAGGCACAGTACAAAATGTTACCGTGCCACTGAGACAAAGAAGTGCCCGTAGTGTCGAGAATATTGCTGCCGCTGAGAATTCAGTTGCATAAAACCCAAATGTGTCTCTCACACGTCGTTCTCAACCGTTGTCCATCTCTATGAAGTCGTTGTGGCGAATTTTGCGAAAATATCTTGGCCTATACATCCTTACAAGATTAAATTGACGCACGAACTAAAGCCGCTTGACCATCAGAAGCGTCGTATGTTCATGAATTGGGCTGAGCAACAACTTGAAAATAATTCGGATTTTCATCGAAAAATCATCTTCAGCAATGAGGCTCATTTCTGGCTGAATGGCTTCGTCAATAAACAAAATATGCGGTATTGGTCAGGCAGCAATCCACACGTACTCCATAAGTCACCATTGCATCCCGAAAAAATTACGGTTTGGTGTGGTGTATGGTAACGTCATTGTGTCGTACTTCTTGCGTGATGATCAAGACCGGCACGTTACTGTGAATGGGGATCGCTACCGTTCAATGATAACCGAATATTTTTGGCCCCAATTGGATGATATGGACTTGGAGGACATGTTGTTCCAACCAGGACGGCCGGCACACAGCGAATGTCACAATCAATTTATTGGAAACCAAGTTTGGAGGAAATGTTATTTCACTAAATGCTCCAGTCACTTGGCGGCCCTGGTCGTGCGATTTAACGCCGTAAGACTATTTCCAGTGGGTTACGTCAGTCTATGGTCTATGCCAACAAGCCAACAACGATTGATAAACTTTGTACGAACATCGAACTTGAAATTGCAGCAGTATCGGCCGATTTTTGCTTGAAAACCGTCGAAAATTGAGTTCAGCGTCTGCCCGTGGTGGCCATGCAAAAGAAATCGAGTTCCACACATATTTTTTTTTTTTTTTTTATAATAAGCGAACACTAAAAGGGTTTTTTTATACCTTTAATATGCCAAAGACACAGTGTGAGCATTAGGAAAGGAGGGAAGGGTTGGATAGGAGGTGTCGGTGTACATTGATTTTGAACTCCTGAACATTGCAATGATAGGGAAAGATAGAGCGTGGCAAGGCGTTCCACATTCACGTAGTACGGCTAAAAAATGAATCTCTGTACTTCATAGTACGGCCGAAGTTGGGCTCAAGGGTAAATTGATGGGCATTCCTAGAAGCGCGAGTATTACGGTTAAATTGTTTAAGGTGAGGAATGCAACTGGCTATTTTACTAGAGCAAAGTCCGTTAAAATAACGGTAAAAAAGGGTTAGACAAGAAACCTTGCGTCGATATTCGAGTGACGTAAACGAGTTGATGATGTTAATGTCACCAATCATTTTAAAAGCTCTACATTGAATACTGTCCAAGAGGCTTAAATAAGTTACTGGAGCACCAGCCCAGAGATGAGAGTTATATTCAAGTTTCGGACGTATATAAGTTTTGTAGATTGTAGCCAGATCAGACGGAGAGAAAAATTTCTTGCAACGTCTCAAAAAACCTAGACATCTTGCGGCATTTTTGGCAACATCGCGTATGTGATCGCTCCACAAAAGGTGGTTGCTGATGCACATTCCGAGGATGTCGAGATTTTCCGTTTCGTTGATGCAAGTGCCACTCATAGATAGTGGCAAAGTGGGTTTATCTCGCTTTAACGATGCAAGACAGCATTGCGTTTTCGAAGCATTAAATTCCACACGATTTTTTATTCCCCATTGTACAATGCTGTGTAGGTCGGAATGTAATGAGCTAATCATATTTTGTCGTTGCAGTTCCACATCCGAAGAGGAGGGTTGTGAGTCTGGAAACGAATATGAAAAGCTAAGAGTGCTATCGTCAGCGAAACAATGTATTGGATTAGAAGTAACAGACAGGAGATCATTTATAAAAATGAGGAAGAGGGTCGGAGACAAAACGGAGCCCTGGGGAACACCAGCATTTATTTTATGGGTTTCAGACTTGAATCCGTCCAAAACAACTTGTATTGAACGGTTCGAAAGAAAATTTCTAATCCAACGAAGAAGAGATTCGTCGATACCGAAAGATATTTCTTAAGCTTGGAAAGAAGGGACGTAAGTGCAATCGGTCGGTAATTAGAGGGTGAGAAAGATTCGCCTTTTTTGGGAATAGGCTGGACAAACGCGGTTTTTCATCCACTCGGAACGAGACCTGAGGAGTAGGACAGATGAAAAAGCTTACGCAGTGGTTTTGCCAGCGTTGAAGAACACCTCTTCAGAACAATAGCGGGGATAGCATCCGGACCAGCGGATTTATGTATGTTAAGATCTTTTAGGACTCTCGCCACAGTACGAGTGCGAAAAAAGATTGTTCCCATAGAATTACTAACGCGCTCGATGACAGGCGGAGTCATAACACTCATTGGCAGCGTTGAATTGGCGGCGAACTGCCTAGCGAAGAGATTAGCTTTCTCTAAAGAGCTAACAAGTGGAGTGTCATTGTCAACAAGGGTAGGAACCGACGAAGAGGAAGAATTCCTCATGTTTTTTACAAATGACCAAAAATGTTTACTGCCTTTGGGACATTGCAGTATTTTTTGCCGTAATTTTTGGTCATGTAAAAATTTGGTCCGTCGAATATGGACGTTGCAGGCATTCCTGGCTTGCTTGAACTTATTCCGGTTTTCCTCAGTTGGATTGGCTTTAAAACAACGGAAACTTACATCGAAGGTACTTTCACAGGAATAAAGAATTTCACTGATCTCCAAAACCCTTTTTATTTTATTTAAAAAACCCGATACATTCATACATAAAGCCTACCTACAAATATTGTTTGTGAAAATTTTAGGAAAACCGAGCAAGAAATAAAACACGATATTTCTAGGATGAAGTACTGCTAAGACTAAACTTGCTTTATTAATTCAAGTATGCAAATTAGGTACAAATGTAATAAAAATAAGGACTATATATGTTGACACACAGTACACATCAATTTTCAATATTTTTGTTTTCCAAATGATTAGCGAATAAATCTGATAAGAAATAAATATGATTCGAATTAGTTATAAGTATCTATACATTATGTTTTTCTTCCGATTACTCAAATAAATTTGACTCCCTTATTATGCTTTATGTTTATAGGGTTATATTGGACTATGATAAATTTATAAAGCTTACACCTTTGCCCAATATATGTACATATATAATTACAAATATAACATATAAAATACGTCCGTATCCTGGACATGATAGTAAAGATATCACCGTAAATTACTGAAGCGAATTATTTATTTCCTGTTTAGTTGATGGTGGTGTAAATTAAATGACATTCGTTAACCATTCAGATACTGATGTATAGCACTTAGTCGTATTGGAATCTATGCTTCGTGTTTTGGGTTTTTCGTGTTAAACCTTCGCGCTTAATGGCAATGTTGTCAGTAACTTTTTGTAGAAAGTATACTAGACAAGAAAACAAAAAAAAAAAACATGAATTGAAATGTTTTTGAGAGGGAGTTTTATCGTCAATCTATCTACTTAACGGATCGAAATTGAAATGGATTACCTATCCAGTTAAGCAACCACCTTACCACACCGCACAGCACAGCACATCACCAAACCAAACAAACCAACCAACCAACTGAACTTAAGCGATTGAATCGCGCGAGGACTGATGAAGAGTCGTCTTCTAAAAATAGCTTAAATAAGTGTTTTTACGTAGGAAATGTGGTCTATTCGGTGTTTAAATGGAATGATGATGTTTTATCAGTTCAGTTTGTCTTTGAAAATTGTTTAATATCAACTATGCTATATTTTATACAGATCTTTCTATTTAACAAAATCTATTGATAGTACCTAATTTTCACTTTGATATAAAATAAAAAGGTGAAAAGTAATAATGACGGGTTATTAACTTCCCATAGGAAGTTATTGTAATGGGTCCGATTTGTCAAATTGAAAATTTTGACATTTCTCGACGTTTCAAGGTCCATAGAGTCGAAATAAAAGATTTTTAGAAAGATGTCTGTGCGTGCGTGTTTACGTACGTTCGTACGTCCGTATGTCCGTATGTCCGTATGTCCGTATGTCCGTATGTCCGTATGTCCGTATGTCCGTATGTCCGTACGTCCGTACGTCCGTACGTTCGCGACGTTTTTTTCGTCGTCCATAGCTCAGGAACCAGAAAAGATATCGACTTCAAATAAATTTTTTTATACAGATAATAAGGCAAACAAATGCCGGAAGGACTCTCAAAAAAATTGCGTGGGTGGTTTTTTTACCATAGCAGTTTAAAAAAAAGGTGAAAATTTTGGTTAAACCTAAATATCTCATGAAACAATGAAGCCAGAGACTTGAATTAAATTTCATATAATATATTGTAACGTGATACAAAACAATTATATTTTTGGAAAAAAATCCAATTAACAGTTTTTTTTATAAATCAAAAAAACTGAAAAAAAAAATTTGTCACCTCGAAAATTTTACGACTAAAATATGATTTCATCTCCAAAATAAATTTGTGCAACGAAGAATAATGTTTTTGACATCTGATAAAATTTTGAGAAAAATCGAATTGAGAGTTTTTTTAACAAAAAATAAAAACCTAAAAAAAATCTAACAAAAGTTGGTAAAAATTGATTTTCGACTTAAATATCTTTTCAAAAATTTGAGATTATGGCTTCTAACTAATTTTAACTTATAAGAAATATTGTTTTCAACATTAGGAAAAATTTTGAGAAAAATCGAATTGACAGTTTTTTTACAAAAAATAAAAACCTAAACAAAAAAATTAATAAAAGTTGGTAAAAATTGATTTTCGGCTCAAATAGCTTTTCAAAAATTAAAAATATTGGCTTCAAACTTAGTTTATTTCACAGAAAATATTGTTTTCGATATTCAGTAGTTTTTTTATAAAAATCCAACAGTCCGTTTTTTCATAAAAAATTAAAATTACAAAAAATAGTACGGAAATTTGTATTTGTTTATATAAGAAATAATTTTTTTTAAGAAATACTACTTTTTTAACAAAACACGAAAACCTAGAAACTTTTAAGCAAGACAAATCGACAGACAGGATGGGAAGTTATCAATGTGGGTCGCATCCCAGCCTCTTTTTTTTTTAGTTGTTACCTCTTCCAAATAAGAAAAATCATCTGATGCTAGATGGCTTAGAGCACAAATGCATGCTCCAATTTATCATGACTCAATATTATACTATACACAGTATATACATATCTGCATAAACCTCCCAAGAAAAATTTAACACCTTACCTTTTCCTATATGCAATGTTGTGGTTGTAGTTTGATTATAATGTTTGATACTCAATTTAAATTTCTATGAAATATTGCATCCAGCAGCACCACTGAATTTATACTGCATTCCATAGTGAATATGCTGAAGCTGTTTTCCAATTTACATAATTCGAGTCATATTGGGTACAATTTGGTGTTGGTATTTTCGAAATCGATAGTAACATTGTGAAGAAGAGCAGGAACATAATATACATATCTAGCTACATACATACCTCCAACCTAAGAAGGAAAGGTGAGATATTTTATACCGGAAGTGTATGACAATAGTTTTACATACCACAATAGTGTTATAAGATGGTTTTCCAAGGAAGGTTCCTCTTTATATTTATGTATCTAGGTTATTGTTGTTGTTGTTGTTGTCGTTGTTGTTGTTGTTGTTGTGATGATGAATTGTTATATGTAGTAAATTCTTGGTATTTCTAAACCTTGGTTTAATTAAATTTCATGAAAACTTGAATAGGTTTTTGTTCTTTACAAATTCATTCCCTATATTGTCTCCACTCTACACAACACAACAACAATAAAATGAATTAAAACTTTACTTCTAAGGAACTTATTGCAATTGCAATTTAGAATGAGAAATATAAGATGATTGTGGAAGAAGTGATGCTCTTAAAATATAAGGATGATGAACAAATAAATTCTAATATTCATCATTCTCAATGTATTAACAATATAAAGTAGGTTTTCCTAATGAATTGTTGTACGTATAATTTATATAAAAACAGAGATAACTTGAATTTGCAGATGAGTATTGTGTGTTATTTATAAATATTTTGGTTTTAATTAAGGATGGTTTTTGGGAAATATTGAAATGATAATAATATTTTAATCGAAAGAATCTGCCAACACACCTGAAATTTTTTGAGATATTATAGTATTTTCAATTGAAGTGATAATGGTTTGAAATCTCTTTATATATATTCCAAGAACATTTCTCCTGATGTCTTTAAGAATTGGACATTTACCCATGAAGTGAAATACATCTTCTCTCACTTGTAGATTACATAAGGAGCATAATATTGGTAAATCCTCCCTATGTGGAATGAAGTTAAGAGGTACGAGTTCACCACGCAGCTTTACCATCATCGAAATCTCCTCTACGCTGTATTCATCCCGGAAATAGTTCTTCGCCTCCAAATTGTGATTGAGTTGACCATAACATATCATCCACTTTTGCAATTAGGTGGTACAGTGATTCTTTCCATTGATTGAAATCAAGGTTATCTATGTTAAGGTCCATGTCACTGTACCTAGCGAGTTTCATCCATTCTGCATACCATCCTGACCTGTCTCGAATAGTTTGAAGTGCCACTATCTTCGGCAACCGGTAACTATCCATATTCATGATTTTGAGCACATAATCAATCTACTTTCGAAGTGTTCGGTTTTCGTTTCCAGCTTCATTACCAATTCTTGCATTCAAATCTCCCACCACCATCAGATTAGATGAGCTTTATTGTGCCACAAATTCTTCAAGTTTCGCAAAATCAGTTTCCCAATGGTTAAAGTTGATGTATGTTGGCAGTAAACGGTAATTTATTCCTTTAATATTCAGGTTTAAAAACGTCACATCATCTATAACCCGAAAATCACAATTAACAAGCTTCATATTCTTCTTATATCCGAAAAAACAACCCCCGCTTGCTCTCCCTCTTGACTGAACTCGAATAGCTGGTATCCACTTCAATTCATAATTAATAAATTTGGGTTCAAATATATTTAGATTATTTTCGGTTATAAAAGTTTCATAAAGCAAAATTATTTCAAATTGATTAATAAACTTATAAAAATCCATAAATAAACCCTTATTTTTTAGTCCTGTAACATTAGGTCCGTTCGCGTACTTTCTGCAAAATTCGTAAAAAGAAATATTTTAAAGAGTGGGGGTAAAATTCTCTCACCAAAAAAAAAAACTACAAAAAAGTAAGCGAACGGGAAAACAACAAATTTTTCACACAACATTACTGTCTTGTTGCTGTTCTTTGAAAATTTGTTTTTAAATTTTATAACTGACAGCAAAAGCGAGCAATTTATTTAATTTATTTGAATTTCTATCAAATTTGACAATTTTCACAAATCAGCCCAAAGAAATTTCTTGGGCTAAAATTCGTAGGTTGGGGAAATATTTTACTCTCTCGTCTCTTTTACGAAAAACTACGAAATTTTTGAGTACGCGAACAGGATTTGGTTAAATTTCGTATTTTTTAGTAAAATTTGACTGTTTTAGGAGGGTACGCGAACGGACCTATTATAATGACAGAATTTTAAAATTAAATGACTTTATATTATTTAAATTAACATTAACAATTTCTAAAATATTTTCGATATGGCAGACGACTCGTGTGAACCCTCTCCACAGTTTAAGAACAACTTCCTTTCTCAACATCACCTAAGGCTCCGCTGTAAGAGCATCTTGCTTGATCAGCTGTCAAATCCGCGCTGTCATCATAAAATTTTTCTATCCACAACAAATCATCGGCTTCTGCTTTCAATTTACCATTTTTGTCAAAGAAAAATTTCTTCTCATTGACTTGAAGAGTATCTCCCCGCACAAATACTTTTAGATCACCATTAGCCGCGTTTTATTATCACCATGATTTGATCCGGATCTTGGATTTACATGCATTACAACAACAACACAAGATCCAGCTTTGTGTTTGGATCTCAATTTGAGATCCAAAATTTAATTCTTTTTTTCACAACAAGGAGCGCTTTATCATTGTAATTTCACATGTAAATGTTGGTATCATTGCAAACAAATTAAATAAAACCTGTATTGCCATATAAACATTTCCATTTGACTGAAATAAAATATTTTTTAAATAGAAAGCGAGAAGCTTTATATTTATTTATTTGGTATATAATCCATGAAATAATTAGATATTTTAACAAAACTAGATATTAATTGGTGAAATTAAAATAATTAAGTCCAACAAAATGTATATTTGACATAATTTATGGGTATTATTTTCCCCCAAAAAAAGGAACAAAAAAATCATTGAGCAAAATGTTCTTTGGGCAACCCTGCTTTAAATGTCAAAAAATATAAATAAAATCGAGAAAGCTGCAGCACAAATAGGAGAAAAGATGTTCAAATAAATTGTAAGTTATCTCTAAATTAAATTATTTAAGTGTCACATTTATTAAAAGGTCAAAAAGAATCTGGACTACATGTGAGACCAAAGCGTTCCTGGATGCTTTGAGTTTGAGATTGCAATGGTGATTTGCAGAAACATTTTCAAAAGTTGTGGAGCTTCCATTTTTGGTAAGTATTTGTTTTTTTTTTTTTGCTTCGTAATGTCACTTTTGAAAGAACGAATTTGACACTGCTACCAAACTTTAAATAACAAAAAATATGATGATCCAATGCTGTTTTATTATCATGATCTGATCCGGATCAGATCATGGTGATAATAAAACGCGGCTATTCTTCGCAACTATGCCCGCTTTGAGTTTATTTAATCGTCTTCTGCGTTCCCTTGCTGCTGCTGGATAGTCTTTATGCATTGAAGTGCCAGTGTTTTTAAGCTTAGATCTAGCTCTAAGTATGCGAACGACATCTTCTCTATCAACCATTTCTACAATGACATTAGCTGTCCTATTACTAGCACTGATTTGGCGCGCTGGCGCTGTAGCTATTCTTGTTGTATTATTTGTCTGTAGGAGGTCCAAGATTTGGCAAGAGTACGATAACTTAGGCGACAAGATATAATAACGGGTTTTGGTAGAGGGGCTTAATACAAGCATTTTTTACTATGGGAGGGGGGGTCTATCTCCCCCTGTTCAGGCGGTAGGGGCAATTTAAAAAATTATTATTTAAAATGGAAAAAAATAATTAAAAAATAACGGTGATATTTACAATAAAGTTTTATAAGTTTTTTTTAAAGCCAACATTCTGTTTTATTAGCCAGTTTTTAATTTAAGTCAAAACTATGCGTAGTTTTTGAAAAAATTAATTTTAAACTCAAAATTTGAGTAAAAAAAGTTAAAAAAAGGGTTAAAGTGTAATTTTTCAATGCTTCAAGATTATCTACCATTGTTTTTATTTCAGAATTTATTGCTCTTTTTTGTTTTTGATCAAAAACTGAAAACTAGATGATTTTAATGTCTTTTAGTTTTTGAGAAAATTAAAAATAACCACAACTACTATTTTAATTTAATTCTTTTTTTTTGCTTGAGTGGTCTTATTTTGATAGTAACAATGGTAGGTGCGAGTTTGGGTGTATGCAACAGTAATGTGTGTGCGAATTTATGTGTATGCAACAGTGTATGCAACCCCCCTGCTTGGGAACACTATAGGATTTGGGGAGGGTGCAAGTTGGAGTGCGTGCAAGGGGGAGAGGGGGCACGGTTCGGTGGGTGCAAGATGGGGTGCATGCAAAGTTTCTTTTGCATTTAAATAAGCTGGATTTAAGAAAAATTTATTTACCCTAGGTATATCTTAATCCATATTCGATTATTACTATCAAAATAAGACTACGTTAATACTTAAGCAAGGAAAAAGTAATTTAATTAAAATATTTATTTTGGTAATTTTCAATTTTCTCAAGAACTAGAAGACATAAAGTCATCTAGTTTTCAGTTTTTGATCAAAAACAAATAAGAGCAATGAATTCTAAAAAAAAAACAGTAAATAATTTGAAAGTTTTGAAAAACTACACTTTAAACCTTTTTTTTAATTTTTTTGCATACATTTTTAGTTTAAAACAATTTTTTCAAAAACTATGCATAGTTTTGACTTGATTTAAAAACAAGCTAATAGACAATAACTTACATAAATATCTGTACCTATTTATGTCTACCCGTGCGAAGCCGGGACGGCCACTAGTGATTTATATAAATCTTCTAGAAACATCATCTTTAAGTAGTTTGTTATTTTGAATTATTATTTAGTACGTACATATATACTTAAGCAGTAAGAAATAATTTTATACGTCCACTAAAACTGTTGTTTGAATTTGTACTCCTTTTAAATTGATTACTAAAAAACACTTCAATTTCTCACTTCGAATTCTTGTAAAAGTATTGACGGACAATACATTTTTCTCCACTCATTCCATTTGTCAGCAAGAAGAAGAGAAAGACTGAAATCTAAATTATTGAAAACATGTTTTCTAACTTAAATAATTACCAACAGAACCCTTCCATTCAATTTATAATATATACCTTAACATATTAAGTAAAGAATGTACTCAGTACCAGGACCTTATTTGCAAAACTATATTCAATACGTTAGTTTGTGTAAAATGTATATACATTTCTGGCAAGTCATTTCCTTTTTCATCCTCAATTCGCATCGCATCTCATCGCACCCTCATCATCAAACTGAACTAAACCTTCTGACTACTAATTACTACTTCTTCTTGGAAAAGTGAAGCTGAAGAAAATCGCTAATAGATACTCAATAGTTTATATTGTTTGTGGGTCTTGAAAAGCTTTTAACTAGTTTGAAATGTAATTTACAAAACTTTTTATCTGCACTTTCACTGTAGACGTAAAGTATATAGGAAAATTAAGGTAAGGTACTTCATTGTATTTGTTCTTTGTTCGAAAGGAAGGTTTACATAAAATATATATGTATATGTATACCTTTTTCGTTTCCCAAGGGAGTAAAGGTACTTTTATATTTTTCAATTATTGCTTTCATGGTTCGTACTTAAAAATTATCTCAAAATTGTAGGGATAAGGAGAGATAGTGAAAATGGGGGATATACTATCTCCTAGGTTTATAATTATGAATAAGAATTAACAAAAAAAAAAAAGAATCTTGAATGTTGTTTCCTGATTGCCAGAGGCTTCTGAGAAACTAATAGCTCAGTTACAACGTAAATTTTTGTCGTTTTTAATGCAGATATCTTAATTTGATGATGGTTGAAAACATAATAATTGATTTTAAACGCTAAATGATAAGTCATTGGTTATTCAGAAAAGTAAGAGTATAACTCTCAAGCGGTAGATGATATTGAAAAATGCAAAGATCATGTAAGTCTTATGATTTAAAGAATATTATGGTTTCAAGAATCTAAAAAAAAGAGGCTGGAATGCCAATATCTTTTATTATTCACGAGATATCCAGAACCGAACATCAATTTTTACCAAAGTTGCGTACTATTTTTTGTAGATTTTATTTTTTACGAAAAAAACGGACTGTTGGATTTTTATATAAAATTTACTAAATGTCGAAACCAATATTTTCTGTGAGATAAAATAAGTTTGAAGCCAATATTTTTAATTTTTGAGTCGAAAATCAATTTTTACCAACTTTTGTTAATTTTTTTTAGGTTTTTAATTTTTTGTAAAAAACTGACTCGTTGATTTTTCTTAAAATTGTTTTGAATATTGAAAACAATATTTTTTTATAAGATAAAATTGGTTTAAAGCGAATATCTTAAATTTTTAAAAAGATATTTGAGTCGAAAATCATTTTTTACTAACTTTTGTTTATTTTTTTTTAGGGTTTTAATTTTTTGTAAAAAACTGTCAATTCGATTTTTCTCAAAATGTAACTGAATGTTGACAAAAATATTTCTTATAAGATAAAATCAGTTAGAAGCCATAATTTCAAATTTTTTAAAAGATATTTGAATCGAAAATCAATTTTTACCAACTTTTGGCAATGTTATTTTAGGTTTTTATTTTTTATAAAAAAAACTGTCAGTTCGATTTTTCTCAAAATTTTACCAAATGTCAAAAATATTATTCTTCGTTTTGGAGATAAAATAATTTTTTTTTTCGTAGAATATTGAAGGTGAAAAATATTTGTTTCCAGTTTTTTTTTTGATTTATAAAAAATACTGTTATTTGGATTTTCTTTCCAAAAATATACTAATTTGGTATCACGTTACGTTATAATAATATCAAAATTAAATTAAGTCTCTAGCGTTATTGGTTCGTGAGATATTTAGGGTTAACCAAAATTTTCAACTTTCTTTTAAATTGCTATGGTAAAAAACTACCCACATAATTTTTTTGAGAGTCCTTTCTGCATCTTTCTGCTTTATTATCTGTATAACAAAACTTATTTGAAGTCGATATCTCTACTTGGAAATAAGGCCAACTTTCAAAAATGCATTTTACATTTTAATGCATTTTACAAAAGAGAAATAGGGTCAAATTTAAACAGTTGGCCATACTGCACTCTGACAAAGTTAAACAAGCAACATTATTTTGAGAAATAAGACCAACTTACTTTTACGGTGGGGTATGTTAGGGGGGTTATGTTACCGCAACCCCCCTGCTTGGGCACACTATTGGATTTTGATATTTTTTGTGTCATTATCGTTCTAAAATCAGTTTGCAATACTTTGTTTCGATTCAACTTTGTATTTTTTTTAAAGAAATATCTTTTCATCGTTTTTACGAAAACTACATTTTTGGTTTTTTAAAGAAGCGGATATTTTAAGAAGTCAAAGACGAAACTCTCGTCTGTGCAGTCAGTTTCATCCAAAATGAAATGGTGCTATTGTCTTTTACCGTAGAATAGATGAAATTAAGACAGTCACAAGACCCACAAAACAAGACCGACACCAACCATAAGTTTTTTAAGTTTTTCATAAAATCAGGAAGCTGTTTTAGATTCGATTGATTTGTTCATTATTTTCGAATACAACAATTCCATTCTATAAAAATTACTAAAATTATTTTCAATCTGAAGATACAACAGTTTTCTAAGGAATTTACTGTATTGGCAATGACAGAACGTTAGCCATAATTAACAATATTTTGATGAAATTTAAGAAACGGTATTCGAAATAAGTTAAATAAATAAATTAGATGGCGCAACAATCCGTTGAGAACTAGGGCCTAGTGAATTTCAACTCTCAACCATTCCTGTGTGCGAGTAATGTTGTCAGGGATGGAGGGGACCTACAGTTTAAAGCCGAATACGAACGGCTAATTTGAGAAAGCACTTTTCATGACAAGAATTACTCTTGGAGAATGTGTCAATTCCTCGCAAGAGGCAGTACCCGTGAAAAAAAATATATGGCATAGGCAGGGATCGAACCCAAGACCTCTGGCACGACAGCCATATGTCTATTTTCTTCATTATTTCTTAAAACTATCTTAAAGCTAGACAAAAATTCATAAAACTAGCCTAATTATCCAAAACTTAGAACTATAACTTACTGGTCCCATACGGACACTCTATGTTAAACAATAATACTTAATTCTATTGCCTTTCGGCCTTACGATCTATTTAACTTCAATTCAATTTTATTTATTTTTTTATTCATTAGAAAATTTAAAAAAAAAAGCCCAACGCACTAACCATCACGCTACGGGTACGAAATAAGTTACTGAAATTTGTTAACAAAATAATAAAAGTGCAGTAATTTTGAAAAAAGAATGATTTTTATATAAACTAAATATATTTAGAAGAGTAGAAAAACTAATAAATAAAATAAATAGTATCTACCGAATTCTTTCAGTTTTAGCTCATTGAATTTCGTACTCTAAAAATCATTAGTCATACTTCGGTAGCGTAATACATTCACCAAACCATTAATTAAGGCCTTTTTACACCGTCAGTCTAAAAACTGCAGTTCCTACTTATCAAATGTGCAAAAGAGAATGTAATCAAAAATGTATGTTTATGCAGTTTTTTGTCGAAATAAATTCGAGAAGTTAATTTTAAAATTAACTAATGTTAGCAACAATTTTTTATATAGAATTAAAAAAATTTTGAAGTCGAAAACACTATTAATATTCTCGAGATAATCTAACCAAACAAAATAATTTTTAACAGTTTTCAATCTTTTTGTTCTGTTTTTATTATTGTAAGAAAAACTGTTAATTTGATTTTTCTAAAAATTGTACCAAATGTTAACAAAAGTTCTTTCTATAAGTAAAAAATTAGTTTAACCCCAATATCTTTAAATGATGATAAAATTTTCGATCAGAAAATCATTATTTTTCCCAATTTGTATTAGTAATCTTGTTTTTTGCAAAACAACAGTCAAGTCGATTTTTCCTAAATTTACACCAGTTGTCAAAAACACTATGTTTCGATCCGTACAATTATTTTGCATATAATTTTATATTTTGAGCGTAAGATATTGGGGATGAACAAATTTTGTAGAGCTTATACTAATTTGGTGTCACTTCAAAATATTATATAATACTAGCTAGCCCGGCCACACGTTGCTGTGGCTAACGTTTTTTTGTCATATAACATTGTTGTAAATTATTTAAGGGGGACGGTAGACATCAGACATGGGCACCACCATGTTTTTTGAACATAGATGCCATTTGTTAAAAAAGCATGACAACCTACATGACTCATTTTCTACTAACGTTATCCCTTATTACCAGTTACGGATTTAGGCTTGCTGCCGCCCTAGGCCCCGTTCGATGCGCCGCCCTTATTGTTAAATTTTATTTCATAAATTTGTATCCAATATTTTTTTTTTTAAATAACTTTATTTTATTGAAGTATAATTTATAAATATAATTAGTTAACATGAAAAATTAATAAGTTATAATCCTTAGATAGACAAATAATAAATATTTTTTTTTATATTAATCAATTCAAAAATTTTCAAATTTGGATAAACATCTAGAAGACTCCGGGAATGACATGGCATCTTCTATTTTTGCTAAGCAATCTTTGAATTGAAAATGGAAATTAATTTCATTGTCTAACGTCTCTTCCAAACAGTCAGGATACTTATTGACTAATTTATTGGCAAGATTTTTTAACTCCTTTGTATCTATTTCACATTAATTGTCGAAAAAATTGAAGTATTGGTAAAGTGTTTCAGATGCACTTTTACGCCCGGCTAATTGTAGACTAAGAGTGTCTAAAATAGAGTAATAAACATTTGTGCGAACATTTTCTGGTCCAGAAAAAGGTGGTCTTTCATTTACCCGTGAGTTATCTGGCTGCATTTTTCTGGTGGCAACGAGTATCATAACGATAATAATCCTGAACTCCAGACAGTGCTTTAGCTTTTTCTTCATATTCAGAAAATTGTCTGTCTCTCATGTCTATAGATCTGCACAACGGATGATAAATCGGCTTGAGATTCTTGAAGCTTCTTACTAGCAGCATTTAAACGACCTAAAATTATTTTTCTAAATGTTGTAATTTTCGCTGCAATCTCGTAGCTTCAGATCGCGTAGTCGGTTTCTCATCTCTGCTTTCGGCAATAAATTCCAGTGCATCAATTATTGCAGACTACTCTTTTTCTAATGCGTAACATGCATCATGTCGAGCAGACCAACGAGTTTGAGAAAGACTCTTAATTTTTAAATTTGTACGCTGTGCACCAAGATTTCCCAATGATAAGCAGATATAGTAAAGAAATTGTATAGTTCTTGTAAAGTATTTCTAGAGATTTTAACAATACATCCTTAATATATTTAGCTTTATGGCCAATATTTGGTAGAAATTCTAGAAACCTTTTAACAATTTCACCGTTATCACGTACACGCATATCGTATAATTATAGTAAGCTGATCGGCATGTTCTTAATCAGGCGTAGAATCTACAATTATACCAAAATACTTAGCAGATTGCACTTCACTAGAAATTTGTTGTAGTACTTTATTTTGAATCAACAGTATAATTTCTTCATAGATTGTTTTAGATAAACACGATGTATTCCCACTACCAGGGTGTGCATACAATTTTAAATGGTCAGATAAAAATGGAACAAATTTAGCAAGGAGTCATACTGTTCCTAAAAAATTCCCATTATGACGATCTCCTATTCGTTCTGAATTTCCTCGAAATGGCAGGCCTCTTATTGCTAGTGCTTTAATAATTGCAATTGCTCGGTAAAAAATTTGTTTCCATTATATCTTCATCGAGTTGTTTTATTAGATTTTGATCAACACGCCCGTGAACTACTGCTCAAGCTTTAAAATGACTAACTTTAGTTTTGTGAAAGTCAGAATTTTCATGTTTTTCGATGCGTGCTTTTGAATTTTTCCAGTCACGGAATCCTTCGTCAGTAAAAGCATGGAATACAAAATACAGAGCCTTTAGTTTCTAAATAAATCTACCACTCACGGCGCTGAATCGCTCCATTTTTGCGTTCGTTGAAATAAAATTTTGAAACAATACCTTGTTTTATCACTATAAACATTTCTAGAATTTTTAAAGTCTGCATCATCAGTATTACTGATCCCTGCAGATACAAAAACAAAGAGATGAGGTGAGATTTTTCTATCTTACAGTTCTGTTTTGTTTGTTTTCGCAATTTCAAATTTAACGTAGATTTTCTAGATTGAATTTTTAAATTGGCAAACAGAAGTTATGATTTTGGATGCGTTCCGAAACTTTAGACCGAAGATATATTTGTGCCTTTCATTAAGGTATGTTTAAATGTAGAAACGCTTTCAAGTGTTAAGCATTTCATAAATTTTGCCGCCCTTCAAATTATGCCGCCCTAGGCCTGGGCCTCACGGGCCTAGGCGTAAATCCATCACTGCTTATTACAATGAAATAAATATTTACGAACGAA
This sequence comes from Eupeodes latifasciatus, assembly GCA_920104205.1. Taxonomy (NCBI): domain Eukaryota; kingdom Metazoa; phylum Arthropoda; class Insecta; order Diptera; family Syrphidae; genus Eupeodes; species Eupeodes latifasciatus. Next base: position 150,230,323 of record OV049926.1, on the reverse strand, counting down.
GATGAAAACGTTAAAGCTGGTTTACAAAATTGTTTGGTTTGTAATTTGAAGGGGAAGGACTTTGAACACAATTAATAACAATTTTTGTACAGTTGATATTAAGCAAAAATAAAAACAAAAGAATTAAATTTAAAATGTATTAATATTTGTATTCAAGTCTGTTAAAATGAGTTAAAATTATAAACGAGGTTGGTAGAGCGGATAGTTTAAAATCTTCTAACAATAATTTTCATTATTTTGAATTGTAAATTCTTTTAATTTCAATTTAATTAAGCACTAATTGGTGCACAATATTTTTGGTTAACCTGTCTTTCGCTAACACAATTAGGTTTTCCCACATTACCTTTATAGCTGACCATGAGAAAAACATTGATTTTCCAAATCTAAATCACAAATGGACATTGTTTGGCCTTGAGAATTATTTATAAACATGCCAAAAGCTAAACGAATTGAAAACTTTAAACTTCTGAATGGTATGGTAGAATCTGACGGTATCACTGAAATACGTGGCAACATAACCACTTTTCCTTTAAACTCTCCAGTTAAAATGGTTGCTTCAAGAATATTTTCGGTTATTCTTTTGATGACCAAACGTATGCCGTTGCCTAATTGAAGTATATTCAAATTAAGCAGGAGAATAATAGCTGAATCAATTTTTAATCGAAGATTATATGGTGGCATTTCAGATATATCTAGTGAATTTAAAAATTCATTTGGAAAATTTACACTATCATTTTCATTAACAACAGTAGCGATGGATTTAAAAGACATTAGATCGCCGGGTAACAACTGTTTCATTTGGAAGTTAATTTCGTCAACTTCAACATTTTTGGCTGTTATGATTCGAAGAACAGTGCAGAAATTCTCTGGCAATTTAATGCATTCCGTATTTGGTTGTATTATATGCACTTTAATATGAATTTAATTTATACTTCAGTCCAAGCAACACGTGGCCGGCTAGATTAACACAAAAATTGAAAAAGTTCACGATACTTCGTTTACTACAAAATAAATTTAGCCTATACTTAAGCCTCAGCAAATTCTGGTGGTTATGCTATTAAATTGAAGTTTATATGAAAAGTTTGGAAGTTTGACATAATGCCATCTATGGAATACTTATTCAATCCAGTCAACAGATTTCGCCATCTGTTAGAATCGTTGGAGATGTGAGCTATCCTGTCTTTCCAGTTGGATCAAACTGCACACGGTGTACAAATTTGATTAAAATCGGTAAAGTAATTTAGGAGTCCATCGCGAACAAACAACGTGACATGTAATTTGTATATATTAAGATAAAATGTAATTAAAGCCGTTAGTGTTATTAATTCGTGAGTTCAGTAAAATGTGTTACTTTTTTTTTTTTTAAACTGCTATATTAAAAAAACACACTCAATTTTGAAAGACCTTTCTGCATCTTTTGATATTATAATATGTGTAAAACAAAACTTTTCTCAAAACACATTTTATTTATATTCCAAGAACCTTGAACCGTAGAGCACAACCAGGGCTTAGTGACTTACAACTCTCAACCATTCCTGTGTATGAAACTTTTCGAGGATGGATGGGATCTACAGTTTGTATGCCGAATCCGAACGGATAATTTAAGAAAGCACTTTTCACGACATGAATTATTTCTGGAGGTTTCGTCAATTCTTCGTAAGATAGAGTAACCGTGAAAAAAAACTGTAGGTGGAACAGGCAGGTATTGAACCCAAGACCTCTAGCATGACAGTCGAACGCATTAACCATCATACTACAGGTAAACTTTCTATCAAAGAAGTTAAAAACACAATTTACTAACCTACACATTTCTCCGAATCTGTCAACCGTACCCTGCAAACATTTGTCTATGTTGTTATTAACAGGTTTTATTCTTTCAACATTCTCTTTTAATAATTTTAAAAACTCGTTTAATTTAAGAAAAAAGAAAGAAAATAAATAAAAATTCTTCAAGTTTTAAATTAATTCCAGAAAGACATTTTAAACTTTTGTAAATGAAACAATAATTTAAGTTTATATACATCTTCTTCTTTCACTTAAACTCTAGATACAAAAATCTTTAAACAAAATATAGTTCAGGAAATAGCTTGTGGGTATAAATAAATAACCAAAAAAAAAACCTAAAGTTTGTCCTTTTAGTTTCTTACTGTAACTCTCAAGATGTTCTTCTTTATTTTTTGTTTGTATATTAATTTTATTTCACCTCAAGAATATTATTTTGTGTGTCCTTATATTTTGTATCATTAGTTCATATGAAAACAATATTGTTCAATATCCACAAGATACGAAGACGACACACGTGCATCTAAGGATCATAATGATGAAACTCGCTCTTTTCAAAGTGTATATCTGTCTTTTAATGGAGTGCTCTTTAGGGACACACAAGTCCTATAGTCGTTTCAATTAATAATACACAAACTAGAAGCTTTCTTTTGGTATGTATATAGTTTGTTTTTTTCATTAGCGTCACCAGAAATTTGTGTTTGATACAAGTTTCTTATATATTTCAGCCGAATCATACAATTTTAAAGGAAACTCAAATTTGAGTTTTCTAAAAGTAATAACGCTGTCATTTCACACATTTTTTTGTATTTTGTGAAGTTTTCTTTAAGGCTACTCGAGCGACAAGGTACTCACTATCCCTATAACAACAAGCTCTGTTTTAAATTACTCTTCATTCGTTTTTCAAAAGAGTCATTCAAGTGACTTGATAGTTGCAAAGAGTTAAAAGTGTTGCTTAATTTACAAGTTATTATTCCTGTGACCTAAGGGAGAAAAAGAAGCAAATTTGTTTTCTTCAAAGTAAAAGAAAATTAAATGCACCCTTTTTGTGTGCTTTATGGAACGCCAATGGTTTAATCTTGAGCGCTTGAGGGTTTTGTTTGCATGAATTTTTGAAATTTAAATGGAATACAATCAAATCCTATAGTTATGGCCCGTGTTTTGTCTTGAAGTTATACAGAAATGGAAAATTTGGTTTAAAATCAGAATTGCTAATAAAAAGCTTTTAATTTTAGTTGAACTTAAATGCAAATTTGTGATTCTAATTTCATCTGATTTTTGAGGTATTAAGTGGGGAGATATGAAAAATAGCGTGTTTTTAAATGTACCCATTACCCCTTATCATAAGCAATATTTGATTCAAAATTTGATATTTTTAAACAAGAAAACAAAGTTTGTAGAAGTACAGTGTCATTCATTTTGAGGTTTCAAAAATAATGCTTAATTATAAAAATTTGATTTAGTTTTAAAGGTTAAACTTTGTAAATTATACTTTCAATTTCTTCGAACGAACGACGACGGGAAATTGTTGAATTTGGATTACATCACAGGCCTTATACACGTAGTCAGTAACGCTTTTTTAAACGTTTCCACAATTTTCAAATTTGACTAACCACTTTTGTAGTCAAGTTTTAATAATTTTGAAGCGTTGTTAACTTTCTATAAGAAGTTACTGTAATCGGTCCGATTTGTCGAATTGACAATTCTTGCCGTTTCAAGGTCCCTAGAGTCGAAATAAAAAATTTTTAGAGTGATTTCTGTGCGAGCGTTTGTACGTACGTTCGTACGTCCGTATACGTTCGCGACGTTTTTTTCGTCATCCACAGCTCAAGAACCAGTAGGTATATCAACTTCAAATAAATTTTGTTATACAGATAATAATGCAGAAAGGACTCTCAAAAAGTGTTTTTTTTTTTTTTTTTGCCATAGCAGTTTAAGAAAAAGGTGCACATTTTGGTATATCTCACGAACCAATAACGCTAGCCACTTGAATTAAAATTTGTATTATAATATTGTAACGCGATACCAAACAAATATACTTTTGGAAATTAACAATTAAAGTTTTTTTTTTATAAATAAAAAACTGAAAGAAAAATATTTGTCATCTCGAAAATTTTACGAACAAAAATGATTTTAATCCAAAACAATTTTGTGTAAAGAAGAATAACGTTTTCAACATCTGGTAGAATTTTGAGAAAAATCGAATTGACAGTTTTTTACAAAAAATTAAAAACCTAAACAAAAATTAACAAAAGCTGGTAAAAAATATTTTCAAAAATTTGAATTATTGGCTTCAAATTAATTTTATCTTAAAAAAAAATATTGTTTTCACCATTCAATTAAATTTTAAGAAAAATTAAATTGATGTTTTTTTTTCCAAAAAATAAGAACTCACCTAAGCAAAACTTTACTAAAAGTTGATACAAATTGAGGCTAAAGTAATTTTCTACTAAAAAATCTTTTGAAAAATTTTAGATTATGGCTTTAAACTGATTCTTTTTTATAAGAAATATTGTTTTGATCACTCGGTAAAATTTTGAGAAAAATTGAATTGGGGCGCAGTGTCATAAGTCCGTAAGTCATAAGTCCGTAAAGCACTTATGACCCACTTAGGTGGGTCAAAACTTCATAAAACGATTATGAACTTATAACCCACGTAAGTGAGCCAAAAGTCCGTCAAAATTTCCAACGAAATTCTGACCCAAAGCTTACGGTTTTTTGGAGTCATTCTCTCTGAGAAGCGAATGCTTACGAAAATTGTTATTGGTTGCGTTCCTTTCACTTACCTACTAGCATGTCTTTTTTTACAACCTTCAATGATAAGTTCTCTCTTTTAAATCTTACATCGGTAAATAGAAATCAAGAGCATGGTTTTAACATGCTCAATGAAAACATAATCTGGGTTTGATAGATCTGACTTGTAAGCGTCACTTCATTCGAGTTTTTCTGAAACTGGGCTTGTTTTTTTGTGCTTGCGAAAAAAAATATTAATTACATAGAATGCTTGAAAAAATTATATGAAAAAAATGTATTTCATGTATTTTTAAAGTAAAGGATCATTAAAAAATGGTTGATTTATTGTCTAGAATAGCTACTTTTGCTAAAAAGTTTTTTTGAATTGATAGCACGGCACGGCGGCGTACTAACAGCTAGGTATGTATGCAACCCCCCTGCTTGGGATCGCTATAGGATTTGGGGTGGGTGCGAGTTTGGGTATATGCAAAGAACTTTTGCATTTGAGCACTAAAATAAAAGAAATTCCCAACAAAAAAAAAGCAAGTATGGCTCACAGTTATGAAAGAATCACAACGCATTCGTGTTCTTTGCATATACCCAAACTCGCACCCACCGCAAATCCTATAGTGATGCCAAGCAGGGGGGTTGCAGGGGGGCAGCATGCCCCCCTTACATACCTAGCTGTTAGTACGCCGCAAAATACATTATGTACTCTTGAATACTGGAAAATAAAAAAAATGCCTTAAAATTAAAAAAAAAATACTTTTTCCCCACTGTTTCACTCGAATTGGTTCTTTTTCTCTTTGCTCCACTGTTTCAATTCACTAAATTACTTAAAAAATTTATTTTGATGATTGCATATTAAAATACCGCTACGTTTATCACCTTTGTTAAAACTTTAAATTTTAACACAAATTTCTGAAACACCCTGTAAACAGTTTTTTTTGCTCTACTGTTTCAATTCACTCAGATTACTTAAAAAAATGATTTTGACGATTGCATATTAAAATAACGCTATGTTTATGACCTTTGTTAAAACTTCTTATTTTAACACAAATTTCTGAAACACCCTGTAAACAGTTTTTTTTTTTGCTCTACTGTTTCAATTCACTCAGATTACTTAAAAAAAATGATTTTGACGATTGCATATTAAAATACCGCTATGTTTATGACCTTTGCTAAAACTTCTTATTTTAACACAAATTTCTGAAACACCCTGTGAACAGTTTTTTTTGAAAGTCACAATTTTTATAGCCTTAGAAATTTCCTTCAAGATAAAAAAAAATTAAAGCAATATCTTTATTCGTTTAGGAGATATGATTTTTGCAACCAAAAAAGTCAAAACGGGCCACTGTGCGCCGCCGCACAGTGGGGCACCTTGTATGGGAGAGCGGACAAATCCTATAAAATCTAAACTAATGAACCGATTTCGATGACATTTTCAGGAATGATAGCCAATAGCAAGACAAATCTGCACCAGAAAATTCCGCCCATTTCCACGCCCACTTAAAGAGAAAATAGCTTTTTTTGAAGAACATATATGAAAACAAAGATTTCTTTACCAAATTTAACGTACGATTTATTACGAATAAAATAATAAATAGCGAAAAAAGCATTTTAAGAGCATTGTAAATTACTAAAAATTCAGTTTGAATATGCTTAAAAGTGAATGGCTGTGTGTAAAAAAAAAAATTTAGGTTTATTTTGTTTGCAATTCCAAGAATAACACATTGCATGTATAATGATATAGATAGTTGGTGTTTTCAAAGCTTATCGTTTTATCTATATATATAAAAATCAATGCCACTTTTCGTTGTAATATTATAACTCAACAATGCCTTTGCCGATTTGGATAATTTTGGTCTTGAATTATTCGTGGAAGCCCAGAGAAGGTTTGTAACAATTTGTACTAATACTTAAAAGCCAAGTTGAACCTTTTGGCAAAACAATCAAAGACAAAAAAAGTGACGTTAGTTCTGTCAAACAAATTTAATGTCATCATATGTCATTTCATTTTATCAGCGATAATTATTGCTTTGTTATGTTTATATTTTCCAAAATATTGGTGAGTTATTGCTTTGTGTTTATATTTTCCAAAATATTGTTGAGTTGTTGAGTGAAGGTAAAATGCCACGAGCTAGACGAAATTCTGCTATGGCAAAAGTTCTGCGATTAACGTCAATTATTTTATGGGATGAGTGCACAATGGCGAATAAAAAATCAATAGAAGCATTTAATCGAACAATGCAAGATTTACGCGGTAATCAACAGCTTTTTGGTGGTGCTCTGATATTGCTGTCAGGGGAATTTCGTCAAACTATGCCTGTCATTCCTCGATCAACTCCTGCTGATGAAATAAACGTCTGTTTGAAGTCATCAGTTCTTTGGAGATATTTACGAAAATTGACACTGAACATTAATATGCGTATTCACCTACATAATGATGCAACTGCCCATGAGTTTTCAAAACAATTGTTAGAAATTGGTGATGGCAAAATACCAATCGACAATACCAAGGGATTGATCACTTTACCGAACAATTTTTGTACAATTGGGCAATCTATAGATGAGTTGAGTGAATGTGTTTTTCCGAATATTCTTCAGAATTACAGAAATCATGATTGGTTGAGAGAACGCGCCATTTTAGCACCGAAGAACATTTATATCAATGCCATTAATTTTCAAATTCGAGGGAAACTGCCAGGTGTAGTCACGACACATAAATCAATTGACAGTGTTATGAATCAAGATGAGGCAATGAATTATTATCCAATTGAATTTTTAAATTCATTGGAACCGGCTGGTATACCACCGCATTGCTTGAATCTGAAAATTGGTTCTTTGATTATATTATTGCGAAATATTAATCCACCAAAACTGTGTAATGGCACCAGATTGGCAGTGAAAAAGTTATTGCCAAATTGCGTATCCCTATGATTCCAACTGATACGAGTATGCCATTTGAATTCAAAGGATTACAATATCCTATGCGTTTATCATTTGCGATGTCCATAAATAAGGCCCAAGGGCAAACACTTTACTTCACGTTTGTGGTGTCAATTTGGAGGAATCATGTTTTTCACATGGCCAACTTTATGTTGCCTGTTCCAGAGTAGTCGGTACCCCCAACTGTTTATTTATTCATGCTCAAAATGGAAAAACAAAAAATATTGTTTATCCAACTGTTTTAGACTAGCCCATATAGACCCACCATAGTAAGAGTACCCAATTCTTTTTTTCTGATGGACATTTATTTCTTAAATCCCTGGTACCATTAAAACTTCTTTAACGAGAAAATGAAAAACGAATTTGGAAAAATATTCGACCATCCTCAACCCATCATTCACCAGCTCTGCAATTTTCCTTTTCGGAAGAAACTCCAGAAGAAGTTAGAAAAAAAATATCGTGTAGAAGCTGAAATTCTGAATCTTTGAGAAACTGAAATTCAGTGCAATGGATTCTTCATTAAAATAAAACATGTAATGTATTTTGAAATGATAGAAGAAAACGCTTCATGGAGTATATCCTGCACTTATCATACAGTACCATACCCCACTGAATGCGGGAATAAAAGAGGAAACTAAAACCTATATACCAAATCGTTTCGAAAAAAAATGGAAAATACTTATTGACATTGTCTAACAAAGAACTGGGACTCCAAACTCTTGGAAATAACCAAAATAGATGAAAGCTAATGGCGTATGATAAAAATAACGGTTTGAATTTGACTCTTTAAAGTTTCCACATTTTAGCCGTGTTTTATTATTTCAAAAAAAAAAACAATTACGAGACACTTTCAATTTCAGAAAATTATAGTACTTTCTACGAAACTTGTTGATATAATTCTGTTTACTCAGTGCTGGGTTAATTAGGGGTTTTTCACATAAGCGTCTTTTTACCATTTTTACCATATATGATCGTCAGAACTGATTAAAAGGCACAAATATGAAATTCCATAATATAAATTATTAATTTATTGTTATTTTTTTATATGACTTCCCAACCTAAAATTGCTCTAAAAACCGCATCCGGACGTATCCGGATCAGATTTTTACTGGAAAATGTTGCTGACACCCTACACTATCTATTGAAAAAAGTTTGCTAACAGAGGCAAACAGAGGAAGTAGTTAAAACCTTATGCGAACTAAAAAAATCACAGAAATAGAGTGTATCTTCGTCAAAAATACCTTATTCAATTTTTTTTCAATAAAATAACATACGGTATTGTTTTTTTATTTATTTCAATCATGTTAGCAGAAAAAATTGTTTAAAACTTTCAAATTTCACAATATACTGATCATTTAAGGAATACCAATATTTTATCATTTTTCACGATATTTGAACTTCGAGCGAAAATCTACTGGTCTACAATTTTTTTTTTGAAAAACGGTTTTCATTTTCTGATTCTACAAGCAATTAACTATAAGAACCACTTTCTGTTTAAAAAAAATCCTACTTTTAGAAAAATAGGTTTTGTCCGCATTTTCCCCACTGTGCGCCGTGCTATGAATTAAAAAAAACTTGTTTTATTCTCCAGTTTCAAAAATTTCAATCAATCTTAAATTTGTTTGTTTAAGACCATATGGCTCTTTTTATTGCGGACTTTTGGCTCACTTACGTGGGTTATAAGTTCATGTTCGATTTATGAAGTTTTGACCCACCTAAATGGGTCATAAGTCCTTTACGGACTTATGACTTACGGACTTATGACACTGCACCTTGAATTGACAGTTTTTTGTACAAAAAATAAAAACCTAAAAAAAAATACAATATTAAAACTTGGTAAAAATTTACTTTGGACTCAAATATCTTTTTAATAATTAAAAAAAATTGGCTTCAAACTAATTTTATCTTACAAAAAATATTGTTTTCGACATTCAGTAAATTTTTTATAAAAATCCAACAGTCCGTTTTTTTATACAAAAATAAAATCTACAAGAAATTTGGTAAAAATTGATGTTCTGTTCTCGATATCTCTTGAATAATAGAAGATATTGACTTCAAATTAATTTCATTCATCCAATTTGTATTTGTTTATATAAGAAATAAAAACTTTTAAGAAATGCTAATAAAATTGGTAAACATTAGTTTTCGACTAAAAATCTCGTTAACAAAAATAGATTTTGAAATCAAACTATTTCAATATAGGAAAAATATTGTTCGTAATTTTGAAATTTTTAAGAATAATTCAACTGACAACTGTTTTGACAAAACACAAAAACCTACAAACCTTTTAAGCAAGACAAATCGACATACGGGAAGGGAAGTTATCAGTGTTTTTTTTTTGTAAAACAAATGCCAGTTGAATTTGACAGGTTTCAAAGATCAGAATGAAAAGCTGAAACCACGAAATGAATGACTCTGTACACATTACTTTCATCCTTGAAATATTTGTAATTCTTACGCATCGTATAATAATACCTCAAACTATTTCTTTTTAAAGATAAACGTGTTACCGAAAAAAGGTAAGTTCATTGTCTTCGTCAATTCTTTTGTCGTTAAAAAAAAGAAAAAAATCAAGGCAAAGCTTATCACCCAAACCAACCTCAATAATAAACCACTCATATGAAATATTGTTATTTTCTTCACAACAATATAATTCAAATAAATTTCTCTCAAGGACAATATTATATTCCTGATGAATGTTTGTGTTTAGGTAACTACGAGTATAAGAAGTATATTGAATATGAATGAATGTCGTCGGGAATGAATGTATGGTAGCTTATATTTTGTCTCGATATTATTATGGTAGAAGACAGATAGAAGCCAACAAAATTAACTTCTGATGAAGATGACACCAACATCCGTTTTGAAGTACAAACTTTTGGTGAACTATATTTTGTGTCTTCACAGATAAGTCGTGATGTGTTGTGTGTAAGGAAGTAAAACTTAATCAAAACAACCAAAGTTGTAGTAGAGCATCAACAAGAGGCTTGATGTGATATTTTATTTGTTAATAAACTTACTTGAAACTAATATATAAGACACTTCTTTTGATTCCATAAATGTATATATCTGGGAGGGAATTAAATTTCCAATTTGCCTTATCTATTGTACTTTAAGATGATTCTTCAAATTTATGTATACATTAGTTGGTGTGCATATGAACAATGTTGATATTGAAAATCTATTGATATGCTACTTATAAGAAATCAGAAACTAGAAAGGAGGGAAATACTAAAGTGCTTCGATTCGATTTTTTCTAGCATCATGTATACAAGAATGTCAAGTGAACAAAGGAGTGAAGTCGTCGTATGTAGGTACTATGTGGAAGAAGCTATGGTAGTGCGGTTTTATTATTCTTGAAAAGAAATCTTTTGAGAGGAAAAGTTCAATAGGCCTTGAAGACTTAACAATTGAACCGCAAGAACTTATCATATACATGTAGTAGAGTTCAAGGCTTGGCTTAATGACTTAACAAGTTTGCGATGTAAGTTTTATACATTATTGCGGTTCAGTTATTTATTGAATAAAATAGAGGTATGAGAGAAAATTTCAAATCTGGCATTGAATGTTTAACATAATCATATCATTTATTGTCTAGTGGTTAAAATTAAAATAGTAATACTGCTGCAGTAGCATGATATTTGTATCCAAACCTTTAACACAATTAAAGATTAATCCAGGAAAATTAGATCAATTATGGCCTTACTTCGAAAAAACTAGGGGAAAACTGATATTTTGTGGAGAGCTTAATTTTTTTTTTATATTGTGCACTCACTAAAGGGGTTATGAATATCCTTATAATGATAAGACAAAGTGCGAGCAATTAGGAAAGGAGGATAGGATTAGAAGGGAGAAACCGATGCACATTGGTTTTGAATGTCTGCAAATTGTAATGAGTGGGAAATATTGAGCATGGTAAAGCATTCCACATTCGTGTAGTGCGGCTAAAGAAAGAATTCCTTTCCTTAATAGTACGTATTAAATTGGGCTCAAAGGTTAACTGTTGAGCATTCCTAGAAGTACGGCTATTACGGTTGAATTGTTAAAGGGGTGGAATGCAACTTTCTATTTCACTAGAGCATTGTTTATAAAAATAACGATAAAACAATGACAGGCATGATACCTTGCGGCGGTGATGACTCGGTAAGAGAGCAATCTCCTTTCATTTTTAGAGCTCTTTTTTCAATTCTATCCAGAAGACTCAAGTCCCTACGTTATTGGTGCATCAACCCAAATATGAGAATTATACTTTTAGACGCATAAAAGCTTTTTAGTTTATAGCTAATGTAACGAAGCGTCACTTCCCTACCTACCACCGACCGACACCAATCAACCTCCATCCACCGACCGACACCAATCAACCGCCTTCTGCATACCCACCAACCTACTACCGACCGACACCAATCAACCTCCATCTACCGACCGACACCAATCAACCGCCTTCTGCATACCCACCAAGTGAAATAAGTGACACCAACAAAATACATGCGATATTGTTGTTCATTATAAAGTTCACATTTGGTTCCTGCAAGAGAATTGGCTTATGGACCCAAGAAATCCGAAAAAAGAGGAAGCTTGCTCGCCGAAGATTATTAAAGGTTTTGGGCTTTATATTCAGAAGCGCAAGTTTCCCCCGATATTCCCCTTCTCTATAAAGAGTCGATGTGCTATTGCTCCATAGCGTGCTGTGTAGTAACAACGAATTATTGTTATTCCCCTTCACCCTTCCGGTGTCGACGGGCACTTGCCGAATTATTGTTATTCCCCTTCACCCTTCCGGTGTCGACGGGCACTTGCCGAATTATTGTTATTCCCCTTCACCCTTCCGGTGTCGACGGGCACTTGCCGAATTATTGTTATTCCCCTTCACCCTTCCGATGTCGACGGGCACTTGCCGAATTATTATTATTCCCCTTCACCCTTCCGGTGTCGACGGGCACTTGCCGAATTATTGTTATTCCCCTTCACCCTACCGGTGTCGACGGGCACTTGCCGAATTATTGTGCTATTCCCCTTCACCCTTCCGGTGTCGATGGGCACTTGCTGAATTATTGTGTTATTCCCCTTCACCCTTCCGGTGTCGACGGGCTCTTGCCGTATTATTAAGTAATTCCCCTTCACGCTTCCGGTGTCGATGGGCTCTTGACCGTAGGATTAAGTTCGTATATAATAGGTATTATTATCTATAGGTATCTTATTGTTTAGTCTTAAGCCGCTTTATTGGATTAGAACAAATAAAATCTGAGAAAGGAAAAGTCTAAATCTTTTTATTTGGAAAGAGTAGTTTGGTCAACTCTCTATACTCGAGTTTCGTTCTTTCTCGAGACGACCCTGGAGTCCGGCGAGCTTACCTCAGCCTAAGAAAAAGAAGCATCACACTAAATCAGGAGGGGTAAAAACTTCTTGCATCGTCGGAGAAAACCTAAACACTTAGCAGCATTTTTGGCGATGTTAAATATGTGATTACTCCACAACAAGTGGTTTGTAATACACATAATCTAGGAAGCATTAAATTCTACACATCCAAGAAACACGAATGAGAATCTTAAAAGGAATATGAAAAGCTGAGGGTACCGTCATCAGCGAAACATTTTAGTGGGTTAGAAGTTTCAGATAAAAGATTATTAATTTATAAGAATAAAGAAGAGTGTCGGAGACAAAACGGAGCCCTGGGGCACACCAGCGTTTATTTTTTGGATATCAGATTTAAACCCGTTCAATACTACTTGAATTGAACGGTTCGAAAGGTAATTTCTAACCCAACAAAAAAAGAGATTCATCAATACCAAAAACACGCATTTTCGATAAGAGAGCCTGATGCCAAACTCTATCAAATGCCTTAGAAATATCAAGTGCAATAATCTTACTTTCTCCAAACCGATGTTAAGATTTGTTCCACTGTTCGGTGAGATAAATTATGAGATCACCAGTGGATCTATTGCAACGAAAGCCAATTAAATGTTCTATGAAAACACCTTTAGAAGTCCTCCTACTTTTGACCGGAACAAAAAAAATAAGAGGGTATTAAGTACACGTTTTGCGAATTATTTCAAAACTATAATATATGTATATATATAATTAATAAAAGACTATGGCACTTTTTTCGTATAGTTGATAGATTTTGGTAGTACCCGTGGCATGAAGGTTAGTGCGTTGGACTGTCATGGGAGAGGTCTTGGGTTCAATCCCTGCCTGTTCCACCTAAAGTTTATTTTCACGGGTACTGCCTCTTGCGAGGAATTGACAATTCTTCCAAGAGTAATTCTTGTCATGAAAAAATGCTTTCTCAAATTAGCCGTTCGGATTCGGCATATAAATTGTAGGTCCCCTCCATCCCTGACAACATTACTCGCACACAGGAAGGGTTGAGAGTTGTAAGTCACTAGGCCCTTGTTCTCTACGGACTTTTGCGCCATCTAATTTATTTTTATTTTTTATTTTATGATAGATTTTGGTTAAGAAATATTTTTTATTAAGTATAGAATAGAATATTTGTTTATTGTTGCCAAAACTTGAAACAATCTTCCTGCGTTAAGTTATCTACAAAATGATATAATAGTGGCATCATTACATTAGTTGTCTTAAGTTAAAGAAGTCAAGACTGAATTTTTTCGTCAAGATGAGAGTAAGAAGGTTTTAACTGTTTAGTGGTATCTAAAATACCCTTGTTTTTTTGTTTTGTTTTGAACAATGCTTATAACTTTGTTTTGTGCTCTTAATAACCTTTAACATAAGACCTATCATGAAAATCACAGAAAGAAAGGTTGTAACCCAGGATTTGACATTGAAATCCGGATTGAAACAAATAAACAATAATTGGAGATTTTAATGCTATCATACTCTATGCTTACTGAATTTCAAAATTAATTTCTTTAGTCCTTACCCCAAAACCCTTAGGTTAGGTTAGGTTAGGTTGAATCAGAATGTTAGTACCTGGCGTACTAGAGAGTTCTTTTAAATCCCAGAAGAAATAGTTGCCAACAAGCAGTTTCTTCCTTTGATGGGAGAGTGCGGGACAGTGACACAGAAAGTGCGAAGTGTCTTCATGCACCTCCTCGTCACCGCATCCTCTGCATAGATCATCTGAACTGATTCTCATCTTTTTTATATGATAACCTAACAGATTATGTCTAGTGATTATGCTTACAAGAGATCGAAGTGATCGCTTTTGTAGCTGCATAATTCTTTTCGTTCTTTGTTTGTTAAAACAGGGCCAGATCTTTCTCGTAGTGCCGCAGGTGTCAAAAGGTTCCACCTTTCATCGGCCTTAATAGTTATTCTTTTTGAGATTTCCTGTTTTAATTAACAGGTAGGGGTGCTAACTAGCTGAGCTTGGCTTACATCAAGCATTGACCCTAATCTTGCTAATTCATCGGCTTTCTCGTTGCCTAGTATATCGCTGTGGCCTGGGACCCAGCAGAGTCTAATGTTGTGCTGTGCGACAAGAACCTTAAGCTCTTAGCGGCAGCATGAAACAAGCTTTGATTTTACCTCAGTTGCAGTAATCGCTTTTATTGCCACTTGGCTATCAATGTAAAAGGTGATATCAGCTCGTGGTATCGCCATCATTGATACCTTTTTAGCAGCTGTTGTCACTGCCAGGACCTCCGCTTGAAAGACGCTACTGTAGTTTGGAAGCCTAAGCGAGGCGGTTAACTTGAGAGATTCAGAATAGAAACCTGCCCCTACACCAGTGTCCATTTTAGAGCCATCAGTATAGATAGCTATTGACGACTTACTGGAGTATATGGTATATTATCTATCCATTCCTCTCTGCTTGGAATGGCAGCCTGGAATGGTTTATGAAAATCAAGTTCGGGTATTTTATAGTCTGCTGTAGTACTATGACCCATAACTTTATGAATGATCTGGGCATGTCCTATGGAACTGTTTATCCAGACTTTAATTTGACTAAGTCTCAGGGCACTTTTAGCCGCAGATTCTTGAACAAAGAGGTCTAGAGGAATTAGATTGAGTATAACTTCCAGTCCCGCAGTTGGAGTGGATCTCATTGCTCCCGTAATGCCAGTGCATGCAAGTCTTTGAACTTTTGTCAAAGTTTTCAGGATCGTGCTCTTTTCTAAAGCTTTCCACCATACCAAATTACCATAGGTTAGTATTGGTCTAATTATTGCCGAATACATCCATCTGATAATTTTAGGGTTTGGTCCCCAGGTTTTCCCGAAAATTCTATTGCAGGAGTAAAAGGCAATCGATGCCTTTTTGAATCTATCTTTGGTGTTCAGGCCCCAATTTAGTTTTTTATCTAAGATCACACCGAGATACTTTGCGTGATCAGAGATTTTGAGACGGCAGCCTTCAATTGAAGGAATTTTAAAATCAGGTATTTTGCGCTTGTTAGTAAATAGCACTAGTTCTGTTTTAGGTGGATTGACTGTCAGCCCACAGTTCCTAGTCCATTTGTTTACCAACGAGAGGGCGTATTCGGTTTGTTCACTGATAGTGGGTAGGAACTTGCCAGTCGCTAGTAATGCAAGATCATCAGCGTATAGGCTATTATCCTCCACTCCACTCCACTTGATTTTAATTTAGAGAGTATGCCGTTCATGACAAGAACCCAAAGTAGCGGTGAGAGAACTCCACCCTGAGGGGTGCCTCTGGATGTGGTTACTCTCACCCTTTCTTCCGCTAGCTCAGAGTTAATTTGTCTCTTTCTGAGCATACACATTATCCACTGTGTTATTGCTTTTTCGACTTTGTGGTCGTCCAAGGCTTGCTTCACTGTTTCGTTCTTCACGTTATTGAAGGCTCCCTCAATATCCAAGAACGTTGCAAGGGTGTATTCCTTGTCATTCAGTGATTTTTCTATGACGCTGACAACACTGTTCAATGCTGTTTCAACGCTTTTTCCTTTAATGTAGGCATGTTGAAATTCCGATATACAGTCCGGTTTCAGGGTGCTTCGGATTTGTATATCAATTAGCCTTTCAAAAGTTTTCAAAATAAACGATGTTAGACTAATGGGTCTATAGTCTTTGGCCTCTATATGGCTAGGTTTACCAGCCTTTACCTCACGCCACGATAAGGGAACATATCCCCATTTAAGGCTATTATTGAAAATGCTAGCTAGGTGTGGGATGATAAGGTTGATGCACTTCTGATGCATCATAGGGAAGATTCCGTCTAGAACAGGGGATTTGTACGGGGAAAAGGAGTGAATGGCCCATTTTATCCTTTCTTCCGTTATAATATCCGATGGTACTAGGGTTTCTGTATGAGACTCTGTTTCTGGACTGCGGATATCAACTACACAGCCAGGAAAGTGAGTATTCATAAGGAGCTCAAGCGTTTCGCAACCGGATTCAGTCCAGCTGCCTGTAGGTACCCCAAAACCCTTGGTATTCCCGGCTTGACTTTAAGCACACCATTTTTAAGGAGTAATGCCTTTGTAAATTATTATTGAGTTTCTTCAATCATATAGCTCGCAAACAAATTATTATTAACTTCAAATAGCAATCTATCCACAACCACAGGACAGCGCAGTAGAGGAAGACCGCGGATCAGGTGGCGCGCACAAGTGGAAAGTGACCTCACCCAACTTGGAGCGCGAAACTGGAGACATCTAGCTAGGGACCGAGCTAGATAGAGAAGTTTGTTGGGTGAGGCCCTAGTTCACACAGGACTGTAGCGCCACCTTAAGTAAGTAAGTAAGTAAGAAATCTATTGTAATTGTTCCGATGTGTCAAATTAAAAATGATGATATATCTCGACGTTTCATGGTCTCTAGAATCTTAAACAAAGGTTTAAGAGGTTTAAATAAATCTAAGTTATATCCCGTATACGTTTGGGATACGATACATTTTTTCGTCGGCCATATCTCAGGAAGTACCCGTAGCGTGATGGTTAGTGCGTTGGACTGTCATGCAAGGGGTCTTGGGTTCAATCCCAGCCTGTGCCACCTAACTTTTTTCACGGGTACTGCCTCTTGCGAGGAATTGACAAATCCTCCAAGAGTAATTTTTGTCATGAAAAGTGCTTTCTCAAATTAGCCGTTCGGATTCGGCGTATAAACTGTAGGTCCCTTCCATCTCTGGTAACATTACTCGCACACAGGAATGGTTGAGAGTTGTAAGTCACTAGGCCCTGGTTCTTCATGGACTGTTGCGCCACCATATTTATTTATTTATATCTCAGGAACCGGCAGAGGTATTGACTTTAAATAAATTTGGTTTAACAGATAATAACATCAACAATACAGAAAGTATATACAAAGGTATAAGTTTTATTGGCCACAAATTTTTGTCTGGAACTACAAAGCTATCTGCTTTAATTTACTTAAAATGTTCTCTCTTTTCCTTTCAGTTAAATGTTTAGAAATTTAAAACCAATGTGCACCGAAACGTCCCCCTTCCTTTTATCCTAATGCTTACACTGTGTCTCTAACTAAATTAAGGGCATATAAGCACCTTTGAGTGTGGTTGTGGTTGTCGTTGGTAAAAATACTGTATTTTAAAATTCTTAAAACATTCTTTCTTATCCTGATTCATTAAATAGAATATTTTTAAGAACAATAATTATTATACATTTTTTATTAATCCTAGAATCACAATATATCACTAAACTGGCTTAAGAGTGTCCTACTCCATCACGGACAGCCACTTTAACCTAACCTAACCTAGAATAGGAAACAATTTTAAGACAGTAACATGTATCAAGTTTTTTGAATAAACATGATTTTTGTATGCAATGGTGTACAATGTTTTGTGTATATAATATTTTGGTTTACAATATTATAAGTTTAAAGTTATAAAACACAGAATTTAACACATTGTCATAAAGAATTTTTAAAAACAAATTTTCGATTCATTGTTTCACTACTCTTTTCAAAATCGATGTTAAATTGTTACACACTTTTAGGCCCCCATTATGAATAACGAATCGAACGTTCGACTAAAAGCGAATGTTTTAGCGAACTTCGGTAATATCGGTATTATCGTTAGCGAGCTTCCGCATTCGCTTCAAAATTAGTGCTGCCAAAAATAATTGCATTGAAATAACATATGCTAAATGTCAAATAATGTCAATTGCTTTAATTATTGTGAAATTTGTTTTCTCATATTGTGAATTGCGTTCTTCAATAAATTGTCATTTGTTTATTAAAAATTAATTATAATGTTAAGCAACTTCAATTTGTTTTTTGAAGAAACTGATTCTGAAAGTACGAGGGAAGAAAATATTACGATGGGTAGAATTAGGAGAAACATAAAACATAAAAAACATAAAACATTTAAAATAATTCATCACATTTCAATTGCATTATATATATCGGGTGATTTTTTTGAGGTTAGGATTTTCATGCATTAGTATTTGACAGATCACGCGGGATTTCAGACATGGTGTCAAAGAGAAAGATGCTCAGTATGCTTTGACATTTCATCATGAATAGACTTACTAACGAGCAACGCTTGCAAATCATTGAATTTTATTACCAAAATCAGTGTTCGGTTCGAAATGTGTTTCGCGCTTTACGCAAATTTTATGCGTTTTTTTTTAAAAAAAAAGTTCTCAAGCTTTTAAAAAATCACCCGATATATTAAACAATGTCCTCTTTTCAATGGAGGACAATAAATACATAATGGGTGATTTTTTAAGAGCTTGAGAACTTAAAAAAAAAAACGCATAAAATTTGCGTAAAGCGCGAAACACATTTCGAACCGAACACTGATTTTGGTAATAAAATTCAATGATTTGCAAGCGTTGCTCGTTAGTAAGTCTATTCATGATGAAATGTCAAAGCATACTGAGCATCTTTCTCTTTGACACCATGTCTGAAATCCCGCGTGATCTGTCAAATACTAATGCATGAAAATCCTAACCTCAAAAAAATCACCCGATATTATGTATGTAGGTAGGAACTTTTTTCAAACTTAGAAATAAATAAAATAAACGTAAGAAACAAAATATATAGGTGCGTGTAAATTCTGGTATTTTTTGTACTTATACAAATGTAATCCTATGAAAAAAAAAACAACAAAATAAAATAAAGTAAAATAAAATAAACAAAAAAAAATTCATTTAAAAAGGAACAATAAAGATAAATAATGAAATAAAGTTCTACCAAAAAATAAACAGACGAAGAAATAGAACTTATTTAGAAAAATTAAAGTGAGTGCTTACTCAAATCGTCCTTTTCATTTCGATATCGATTTTTTTTAATTTTATCTCAATTTTTTCTTTGTGGCGTCTATTTTTTTCAATATTTTCTTTTTCTTTTCTTTTTTCTTTTTCCTTCATAATATTTAGTTTTTCTTTTTGTATTTCATACTTTTTTCTTGTATACCTAGCAATTTCTGAAATATTTTGTTCGATAGATCTGGCTGCCACTAACAGATCTGCCTGGGTGTCAGTCTGTCCTTTTAATAAGTCCAGTCGCTCGGATTCTCTACGATTTAAATTCATCACCTTTTTCCGACTTTGCAAGGAACTTTGATTGAAAGATGCTCCTTGACCGTGTTCACCCTCCGTTGCATTTGAATTGTTCGGAACAGATGCTTGACCCCTTTGAATTCGTTCCCCTTCTGTTGAAATTTCTTCCTGCAACATTTCTTTTAATTGTTCTTGTATGTCCTCGAATTCGTCCGATTGCGAATTATTTTTTTGGATCAACTCTTTTTCAGGAAGCGTAGTTTGTATGTTTGCACCAAACCGGTTGCCAAGTGTATTGACTGCCTGGCTTAGACTTAAAAGGTCGTCCACAGCTTGCTCCAAAGGAGACAAAGAAATCTGGCTGTATGGTCCTCCCCCAGTGGCTGTAATATTTGTTTGTTCGATGAAATTTTTTGCTTAAGTTTTAGCTTGTAGTCCAACCAAACCTAGGTACAAAAAAAAATGTTTCTTAAATGTAAATAAAACAATTTGAGAATGCACCTTATGCCAATCTTTTCCCTCACGTGACGGAGGACCAAGAGAATTTAATTCTACTGCAAATTGCTCCCAATAATCTTTCTGGTTTCTTTTGGATGACCCAAAAGCTCCTATGCCTCTAGCAATATCGGGATTCCTTTCCATCAGTTCCACAAGCTTTGCAAACTGATTTGTATTTGTTCTTGAAATAAACATTATTATATTTAAAGTTTTAAGTTCGATTCGCTATTCATAATGGGGGCCCTAATCCACTAAACTATGTATAAAGGCCTAAGTATAGATTCCAATCTTCAACTAAAAACCATCTAGAAGCCTTAAATGTAGTAAATTTCCATTGAAGATGAAGCTGTCACACTCTATCTTCCTTTGTGTTATACGCAAAGGTTAATTTGGTTCAAGAACTTCCCGAATCCGTATGAATGAAATCACAAAAATTAACCAACTCGTATTTCTCCATCCGCACTGATGATATATAGCATCCTGCATAATTAATCTACTTAAAGTTAAACTAATTGCATTTTGTTGGTAACCCACGCGGACAGTTAAACTCCAACCAAATATCACCGCACTGAAACTGTGCCACAACTATTACACATCGAGATTCCAGAAATTGTCCAATGTTCGTTCGTTTCAGTTCGTCTCCTCGTTTATGTTCATTTGGACCTGTGAAAAGCCTTTTGGGTGCCTTTAATTAAATCGGATCAAGTTAAATAGGACAAAAAGCAGCACCACACCAACATTACATCGAGCATCAGCTTCACCATCAGCACAGCAGTGTCGAACTAACAATCCGGGATTGTGGACTCAAGCGAATCGAATGGCCTTTATGTGCGTGTTGTATGTTGGAGCTGGGCTGTTGAATTACCGCGTCATATCGTCGCGTTGTTCAGTCGTTCGTCGCTTCGTAATCATCTCCATCTCCAGAGAGGAAAAGCAAAAACGGAAGACTTCCCAACGCATTGCGAAATGCTTATCAACAAGCATCCAGAAAAAAGGAACTCCAACTTTCTCATCCCTTAGGGCCATTTCGAAGAACAAACAAGGAGGTAAAATCGCAATTAATCGGAAAATAAATCTGGTTTGTAACAAATTCAACAATAAATCCATCCCTTCAAAAGGGGATATCTACCCTAAATACACGTACATACATACATTTATATATATATATTTTCAAATGAGTGTACGTAAACAAGAGAGGAATTTTAATTCGTGTAATTGTTCGGATTGGCGAAAGTATCTAGAATTATTGCTCGACAAGTATACAAGGCATGGAAGTGATTAATTCATAGAAAAGAAATAAGACTTGATAAAGATGTAAAAGGTGCGTAAAGTGTTTCTTTATTTCAATATCCTTGAATATTGAGTTAAAGCAAAATTCTAAGAATTTGTGATTAAGCTATGCGTCAATACTTTTCAAGTGAATTCATAATTATTCCAAACAGGTAAATTATTTCTAAATTTATTGAAATTTTTCATAAATCTACCCAGATTTGTTTATGTACGTTCCCTATGGACTCCAAAACAATGTAGGACAGTAACATAATCTTCAGGAAGGACATTAAAATAAAAAAAAAGGAAAAACTTGGTTGACCCTAATTATCTGACGAACCAACAATGCTACCGACTTCAATTAAATTTAGTTTCACTCACGCTATTCAGAATCAAAATAAGCTAAAAAAACTGAACAAAATATTTGTCAGATAGAATATTCTACGAACAAAAAAATAAGTCCGTTTATTCGTTTAAAAATGTTGTTTATAATATTTACTATATACATGAAATATTGTAACATTCAAAAAAAATCCAATTTACAATAAGACTCAAATTTAAGCAAAAGTACTGATAAATAATTCGTGAACAAAATTGATTACGTGTAAAATAAGCTTACCTTCAAAAATGTAAGTGTAATTTGATTTCTCAAAAACCTTTTTGTCTTGAAAAAATAATAATGCGTTTTTGAGATATCTAATTTTGAAAAAATAGATCTTTTTTAAAAATAAAAAAAAATTATAAACATTTTTCATCTTCAAATACTATTTAGCTTGTTTAGAAAATATAATGCACAACTGCATCCCATGAACTTGCTCCGGTATTCAAAAAGCTTGTTTAAAATATTAATAATTAAAAATTTTAAAAATATAGCTGAAAAATAAGTTTGTCTTCAAAAATTTAAATGTAATTTGATTTAAAAAAAAAAACTTAGTTTTATATAAAATTAATTCTTTGAAAATCGCTAATATTTCAGTTTTTTTTTTAAACTAATTTTGCTTATACATTTTTTTAATTTTTGTTTAAAAATGTTTTTGGTATGCAGTTATTTCCGCTGTTAGGATATTAGAAACATCGAATAATTTAGAACTAATTAAAAAAGTTAACGAAACAAATAAAACTGAACTAAACAATATAAGTTCGAAGTCAGAACTACTGGAAAAATACGAAAAAGTATTTTCTGGTCTGTTGTTACAAAAATTTTCATATTGATGTTAAAAGAAATGCAACACCTGTAGCAAAACCAGCCAGGCGTATTCCTCTGTCATTAAAAGATCCGCTAAAAAAAGAATTAGAAGATTATGTCAAATGGGTATCATCGAACGCTGTGATCAAGTAAATGGGTATAAAACATTGTTATTGTGGAAAAACCAAAAAAACTTAGAATATGTTTGGATCCAAAGTACTTAAACATGTCAATTAAAGAATATTTTCACGAGATTCCATCATTTGATCAAATTAAAGCTCAATTTGCAAACAAAAATTTTGTTTTCAGTTTTTTATATAAAACATGGGTTTTTCCATATTGAACTAGATGAAGAATCAAAAAATGTATGTAAATTTTTAGTACTCCTTTGGGTACCTATAGATATATGAAACTTCCATTTGGTCTCAAGGCGGCTCCAGAGATTTTCCAAAAAATCAACGAAGAGAATTTTGCAGGTATCCCCAATTTAAACAATTATATAGATGATATAGCCATAGCAACAGACATCATTGAATAGCATGATCAGATAGTCAAATTAGTGTTAAATAGAGCTTTAGAAAGAAACATAACCTTCAATTTAGAAAAAGTGCAATATAAGCAAAAGGTGGTAAAGTTTTTAGGTCATCTATTTAGTGAGAATGGTATCGCACTTGATGCGATGATAGAGTCCAAACGATTCAAGAACTGAAAGCTCCGAAATGCAAAAATGATTTGCAAAAACTGTTAGGTTTTATTAATTGCGTGAGGGAGTACATACCCAATTTATCTGAATTAACGACGCCATTGCGCGAGCTTTTAAAAAATGATATTTGTTTTCAATGGGGTATCATTCATGAAAAAACTCTCAAACAAATTAAATACAGTATTATAAATGCACCAATTCTAAAACCATTTGACCCAAATGAGATGATAACCATACAGGCCGATGCCTCTCTAAATGGACTTGGTGCATGCCTTCTTCAGAATGGTAGACCAGTCTCATTCGCTTCTTGTAGTCCTGCCGATACGGAGAAGCAGTATGCAAATATCGAAAGAGAGTTTCTCGCTGTCGTGTTTGCATGCATTAAATGGCATTTCTTAATATACGGCAAAACAAATAAATATAGTAACCGATCATAAACCCCTGTTGGGTATAATAAAAAAAGAATACAGCAAAATCCCTTCAGCAAGGCTTCAGCAAATGAAACTTAAACTAGAAAAATATAATTTAAACTTTGAATACTTGCCGCGAAAGCAGATGGTTCTCTCTGATTTTTTGTCACGTAACCCCAGTTCTCTTAATTTTAATAAAAACGAAATTAATGGCCTAAACGAGGTTATTCACAGTATTAATATTAGCAGACAAAAAGGAATTATACAAACAAAGAACAGACGAGGACGATGTTTTGAAATACTTAAAACTTATTTTGCATAACGGATGGCCTGTCAATAAAAGTAAACTTCCGGATAGGTTAAATTATTTTTGGAATTTTAAAGAATTTTTTTTTTTAGATGATGGGTAAATATTTTTTGATAATAGAATATTTGTTCCTCAAAGTTTAAGAGATGGTGTTCTGGAAAAAATTCATTTGGCGCATTTAGGAACAGAAACAACTAAATCTAGAGCTCGTGCGCTTGTGTTTGGTCAAGTTTAAACCAAGAAATTAAAGATTTGATTGCCAAATGTAAAACTTGTCAAAAATGCCGTTAAATAACATTAAAGAGCCTTTAATAAATCATGATTTACCAAAGGGACCGTATCAAAAAATTGCTATGGATATTATGGAATATAATTCAAAATCTTTTTTTGTGATAGGGGATTTTTTATCAAAATATATTATTGATATCATACCAATTGGTAATAAAACTGCGAAAACAATCATTTGAAAGTTAGAGGTGGTCTTTTCTATTTATGGAATACCTAATCAAATCGTTGCCGATAACATGCTATTCAATTCTTTTGAATTTATGGAATTTTCAAAAAAATGGCCTTAGAAATTATAACAAGTAGTCCAAAATATCCAAAATAAAATGGATTCAGTGAAAAATGTGTCGAAATAGCAAAAAACTTAGTTCGAAAATCAAATGAATCCAAAAGTTAGCCTCTGGCTTGCCTTACTTGAGTGCAGAAACACTCCCAAACAAAGTTCTAACTTGACACCAACTCAAATACTAATGGGTAGACAAACTCGCACTCTCGTTCCTGGATCTGATAGTTTATACAAAAATACTAAAATTTGAAAATATATAATGCCGGTATGGTATTGCAACATAATAACAAAAGAAACAAACATTATCATGATCGCAATGCAAAATTAAAATCAGATTTCCGTGTAGGGCAGAAAGTTTGGTTGCAGGAAGGGGAAGGGAAGGGAAGGGAAGGGAAGGGAAGGGAAGGGAAGGGAAGGGAAGGGAAGGGAAGGGAAGGGAAGGGAAGGGAAGGGAAGGGAAGGGAAGGGAAGGGAAGGGAAGGGAAGGGAAGGGAAGGGAAGGGAAGGAAAAGAAAACACAAATATAAAAACATCTTTTGTTATACTTTATATTATATCTAGTATATTATAAATCATTTATTTTACTTGCATAACATTATTATTATTTATTACTTCCTTTTAATTATAAAAGAAAACACAAATTAGTATCGTAATTTCGTTATATGTATATTGAATTATATTTAGTAGATAGACATGTGCATTCAAGAGGACACAAGCGTCCACAGGTTTTTTCTCAAAACCCACCTCTGTCTATCAACTCCTACTCTCAACTCCCCGTGGTGAACATCGGGTGCCTAGTACCTCAACTGGAGATTGGGTTCTAACCCCATTGGACAGTTGTTGGGGGCAGCAAACGAGAGAGGGGGGAGAGGTGTTTCCACTAAGGCACCTCTCCTTATCCAGACGGCAGCGGACGAATTCTCGAGATGGAATCAACGGTGGCATCTACAGTTCCAGTAAGGTTGAACTACTTAGTGAACACCTTATAGGGCTTCTACGACTTATTCGGAGCCCAGGCCTATAAGGAGCGGTTTATCCGGCTCCCCGTCCTTGGAGATATACTAAGGATCTGGCCCTCCAAGTTGGGTGTTGTGCCGTCAGGGTGACTTCCTGACCACGTAAAAATCTTCTAGTTGCGAAGCACCAACAAGCCTCGGATACGGACGGATTCACTGTTGACAACCCAAGCAAACGAAATAAGGACAACGAACTTCGGATCTGTACTTGGAATGTTAGGTCCCTTAACAGACCACGTGCAGCCGAACAATTAGCGGAAGCCCTAAACTGCTGCAAGGCAGATATTACCGCCATCCAAGAAGTGCGATGGGATGGACCGGGCAAACGCAAACTAAAAGACTGCGATATATACTACGGCGACTGCTACCGAGAACAAAGGCAGCGCTTATTTGGGTGTGGATTTGTTGTTGGAACTAGACTCAGGCAAAAAGTCTTGAGTTTCAACAGTGTGAGCGAGCGCATCACGACAATCCGCATCAAGGCTAAATTCGCCAACATAAGCCTAATATGCGCGCATGCCCCAACAGAGGAGAAAGATGAAGACACCAAAGACATATTCTTCGAGCTCTTGGACAAGACATATGAGCAGTGCCCTGGCTATGACATTAAAATTGTCTTAGGAGATTTTAATGCCAAGCTAGGAAGAGAAGACATCTTTGGTGGCACAATCGGAAGATACAGCCTGCACGACACCACCTCCGACAACGGATTCAGGCTGATCGATTTCGCTGCGGGGCGAGACGTTCTGGTAGCTAGTACGCAGTTCACACATCTCAATATCCACAAGGGGACATGGAAATCTCCTGATCAATCAACCGTCAACCAGATTGACCACATTGCGATCGACGCACGACACTTCTCCAGTATACAGGATATCCGAACATTCCGAGGGGCCAACATTGACTCGGACCACTACCTCGTTGTAGCCAAGGTACGGCTACGGATATCCCGGTCCAAGCCAAAACAAGGAAGTACTGTGAGAAGTTTCGACGTTAGACGGCTACAATCGCAAGAGACTGCCATGTCCTTTTCCGATCGAGTCTCTAGTAACCTCTTAAGGAGTCCTATGCTGCATGCATTAAGCATTGAAAACCAGTGGCAACATTGCCTTGCAGCCATCAGAGATGCCGCCTCTGAAGTGCTAGGTTTCACACGTCCACAACAGCGAAACCCCTGGTTTGACGACGAATGCCGGCAAGCGCACGCAGCGAAGCAAGAGGCATACAAAACGGCCCTGCACAGAAGGACCAGAGCTGCTCGCGAGCTCTGCGAGCAGAGGAGGAGAGAGGAACACCGGCTTCTTAGATGGAAAAAAAGAGAGCACGAGAAGCGCGCGATCGAGGAGATAGAGGGATGTTACAACAGGAATGAGGTTCGTAAATTTTACCAAAAGGTAAAAAAAACTCCCAAGGGTACCAGCCACGAACCGAAGCCTGTAAAGACGATCAGGGGAACATCGTAGTAGAACCGCAGTCTATGTTGAGAATATGGAAAGACCACTTCTCCAAATTATATAACAGCGATGACGAACCGAATTCCGCTGTAAGGGAGATAGAACCACTCAACTTAGGCGACGCAGATCAACAATTCCGCCTACCCGACGTAGACGAAGTGAAGATAGCTATATCTAAACTAAAGTCAAACAAAGCTGCTGGAGCTGACGGCATAGCTGCCGAACTATTTAAAGCAGCAGGCGATGACTTGGTAGGGAGCATGCACCAACTCATCTGCAAAATATGGTCGGAAGAAAGCATGCGCGATGAGTGGAATCTCAGCATAGTTTGTCCGATACATAAAAAAGGAGACCCTTTAAATTGCGCCAACTACAGAGGGATCAGTCTCCTTAACATTGCATATAAGATCCTTTCTGCCGTACTATGTGAACGTCTGAAGCCGTTCGTCAACAACCTGATAGGTCCTTATCAGTGTGGCTTCAGACCAGGAAAGTCCACTATCGACCAAATATTCACATTACGGCAGATCTTGGAAAAAAAAATCTCTTATCGATTTTAAAGCCGCGTATGACAGCATCCATAAGGAAGAGCTCTACAGAGCAATGTCTTGTTTTGGCATCCCTGTCAAACTTATCCGTTTGTGCAGAATGACGATGGAGAATGCACGCTGCTCCATCAAGGTCGGAAAAGATCTCACCGATGCATTTGATGTCAAAAAAGGTTTTAGACATGGCGATGTACTGTCATGCGACTTCTTCAACATCGTTCTGGAAAGAATTGTGCAAAACTCAACCGTCAACACTAGAGGCACAATCTTCCAAAGGTCCATCCAATTACTCGGATACGCAGATGATATTGACATAATTGGAAGATCAAAGCGTGATGTCAGTGGAGCGTTTTTGAGCATTGCGACGGAAGCGAAGAAGATGGGTTTAGTGGTCAATGAGGGCAAGACCAAGTATATGCTGTCATCAAAAAAGGACATTGAACAACTACGTCTTGGACAAAACGTCACCATGGACAGCTATAACTTCGAGGTAGTTAAGGACTTTGTCTACCTAGGCAACGACACCAGCGCTGAAATCAAACGAAGAATAACTCTTGAAAATCGCTGCTTCTTTGGACTTAGAAGGCAATTGAGAAGTAAAGTCCTCTCTCGAGCATCTAAAATCATTATCTATAAGACACTCATCATCCCGGTTCTCATTTATGGCGCTGAGGCCTGGACCCTGTCAAAGAAAGATGAGAACGTCTTAGGATGCTTCGAGAGAAAAATTCTTCGGGTGATTTTTGGTCCCGTACGTATAGATGGAGAATGGAGGAGAAGATATAACGACGAACTGTACGGGCTGTACAGCGACACTGACCTAGTTAGCAGAATAAAAGTCCAACGGCTTAGATGGCTGGGTCATGTAGAGCGAATGGACATCAACGCTCCAGCCCGGAAGGTCTTCGAATCCAATCCCGAGGGACGGCGCAGTAGAGGAAGACCGCGACTCAGGTGGCGCATTCAGGTGGGTGAGGACCTCAACCAACTTGGCGTGCGAAACTGGAGACAGCTAGCTAGGGACCGAGCTGGCTGGAGACGCATGTTGGTTGAGGCCCAGGTCCGCCCCGGACTGTAGCGCCACCTTAAGTAAGTAAGTATTTAGTAGATATCTTAAATCATTTGTTTTACTAAAATAATGTTATAATAATACTGTTTACATTTATAAACAATAATATATGATTTTTTGTTAATTAAATATGAACATATATATGTTAAAAATTGACATTTAAGTAACTACTAATTTTCATTATATTATATAAAATTGCAATTACTAAATGCCTGAATTTAAACAAAAGGGGTGTAGGAGTTGTAACTTAAAGGGGAGATGTAATATAAGTACTATTGTATTATAAAACATACACATGTATATTAATGTGTATATAGAACTTGATCCTATACTTTGTAAATCAATCACATTCAGTTGTTAATAACCTCTTATATAGAACACCTCGTCTACTTATAACAAATATATTAATATTCATTAACTTCAAACTTTAAACTCGATCGACCTAATGATTTTAGCTGTGGATGGACCCACTTTTTGGACTTGTCTAAGATCGTAATGCCATGCAAGTTAAAAGTATCTTAATCGGTTTATTAGTTCCTGAGGTTATTAAAAGAAATCAAATTTTGGATTTTTTTTTTTCAAAACATTTATATGCGGAAAAAACCCTAAGACTAATCTACCTTAAACCTGTATATCCAAGTTTGACTTCAACCCAGCACATGATTAAATCTCTGTTTGCGAGGACATTCTTCCCTTTCTCTTAATCTAAATGATCAGATTATAGTAATAGCGCGGCAGTCTTGAAAGTTATAGAAAAGACGAGAAAAGCTCTCGAACAACAAAAATTAATTTTTCGTTCTTCTTACTAATTTGTAGACTTTTGGTGCCATCAATGACAACATTAACTTATAAGTTTTCTCAAGTTGTTGTTTCTTGTAACTATGAAAGGCATCAGGCTGCTGTTTTGTTAAATAGGATTTAAAAATTTCAAACATTTTGTAAAAATTTAATGGAGTTCCATCAGGTTGAATTTTAGACCCACTACTTTTTTCGATTTTTGTCAATGAAATACATAAACTTTTGTATTGTTGATTGTGTTTGACCAATTCTTTGAACTTGTTTTATTGATTGTGTTAAAAAATAAGCTCTTTTGGTCTTTTTGGTTTGTTAATGCAAATAAAAAACTATTCCATTCTTTCTCCCAACGTTTCGTAAGAATTCCTTACTTCTTCAGGGGATAATTTTTCTTTATTCAATGTTTGTATTAAATTATACTGTTTATTTTATTGCTACACCTGACAACACTGACATAATTTGAAAAAAATATGGTAAATGCAACAAGCTTTGTTTGATGTTGTCAATGTCTTCTTTATTTTCAAATTATGTCAGTGCCGTCAGGTGTAGAAATAAAATAAACAGTATGATTTAATACAAACATTGAATAAAGAAAAATTATCCCCTGAAGAAGTAAGGAATTCTTACGAAACTTTGGGAGAAAAAATAGAATTGTTTTTTATTTGCATTCCCAAACCAAAAAGACCAAAAGAGCCTATTTTTTAACATAAACTTTTGTGCCATTGCCATAAACAACTTTTTTCTGATGGTGTTCAATTAATGAATAATTACCACGTAAATTGTGTTGATGATTGTGTTTTCAGGATCAACGACAATCTTGATTCAATTAGAGATTGATCCATTCAGTGTGGTCTTACCTTAAATCCATTTAAAAGCAAATGCATCATCATCTCTAGGAAAACATTTGATTTGGTTCATTTCACCGATATATTGCTAGGAGACTCAAAAATTCTGTATTTAGAGAAGTAACCTATCCATTTTTTTCTTAGTTGGAATGGTCACATTAAAAACAAGTTGTCAGAAATACTTATGTAGTTTTTCGATTATTGTCACCTAATGAGTACAATAAGAACATTAGCAAAATCTCATATTTTATTACATTTTTTGAAAACTCAAAAGCATCAGTATCGAGAAATTAATGTCATATAGATATAATATTGTTGGACGCTAAATTTTTGGATTAAGCCAGTTCTACCATACCTCTCAGTTCTCTATTACCATGGGTGGTATTTCTTTCCAAAACTTTCTAAAGTATCGTATCCTGTTGTACCTTCAATTATTAGATTGTAAGTGTCTTGAAAAATCAAAAAAGATGCATTAAGTGAATAAAATTTCCTGAAAATTTTCTTATTTCAAAAAATTAAGAACCCGGTAAAGGTTTCTAGGAAACTTGCAAAAGGCTGAATTCGACTTAACAAGGTACAGTGCAAAAATATTAGATTTTTTCCAATTGCACCGAACATGAGTAAAAATTCTAAGAGGATTTTTTATCACACGATGGTTCTTAAAACGTGTTGTGTGTGTTTTGAACATGGTTTTAACGACAACCATTTGGTGGAATAAATTCTTCGAATATCTTAGTATGTTGTTTATTAAGGATGATTTTAGGAATAGCAACTAGCACACAAATTGCGGTTCTATTGAACACAAGTGGTAATGAGGACTTTCTAACAAAAATTAATCTATGGGAAATTTTCTGGGAAATAACTTCACAGAAGTTTTTGCTCTTTAAATGTTAATCTTTACCAATTTTTCTTAAAAAAAAGCTTCTTCGTAAATTGCTTCATTTAAAGCCTTTTAAAATTATTTAAACAAAACGTGTATGTTTTCTTCTCTTTGTTTCTATTTTAAAAATACATGAAATTCAATACTTTTTACCAAAGATACTATAAAATTTCAAAGGAATACAAAAAAATGAAAAAAAAAATTGCAAAGAAGTGAAAGTACCTTCAATATCTTCTTCTTCAACATGGTGCACATTGTCAAATGGATGGAAAGCTTTCCATATCCGATTGGTTTCCTTTTTGCCACATATTTTCATGTCTTTTTGTTCGTTGATGTCATGCCTTGTGTGTATATGTAGGGTACCTAACCTATGGCCTTTACTTTCTAAAGAACTTTTACTTTTTTGTTCCTGATGTCTTTTACTAAAAGCGTAATTCTAGTTTCCTGTGTGTCTTACACATATTGTCAATGTTTGCATTCAGAAATGATGGTGAATATAACAGAGCTGGATTTACCAGAAGACTTATCGACAATATTGCGAAGAAGTGGTTTTTCTTAAGTGGCGTGAACATTTCGGCTAATTGTGCTATTGATAACTATTTGGAGTAAAATGTTCATATCTACAAATTTATGTGTCTTGAAGTATTTACAAAACTGAGGGTTTTAATTGAATAGTTTTAACTCAAGCTTAAGGATGTTACACCACAGTTTTTATGTTTTTGACCACGTGAAGCTGCCTCAATAAGTTAAGACCCAATTCTCGGCAACAAGTTGAACATTAGGAATGCCAAAAGTTCCTTAAAAGATTTGTTGATTAATTTCCATCATCACAAACTACTCTGTCATCTTCTTGACATCTATTCCGCCCCCGTAAATACCTAACCGAGTAACTTTCTTCCATATATGTTCTTATATTTTTCCCCTTTATTCATGGTAACGAATGAAGTGAACTTTTAGCGTCATAAAACATCAAATAGCATATTATTAAGATGGAAAATGTTTTTCACATGCAAATGAGCACGCACTGAGACATATACGAACCTTCGTAACATTTTACGACATTTTCTTCTTTTTGTTGTGGTCGATCCATCCATACTTTTATATATTCATAAACACATATCAACATTTTTGTGTGTTACAAAAAAACACTTTACCTCCTTCATCATTTGGTATGCTGATGGTGATATGACGAAAAATACTACAATAATGACATATTAACATAACAAAAAGAAAAAAAAAGGAAGCACTGAACACAACCCTACAAAAATACAGACACAAATTTATATATGTACTGATGTACATACATATATGGCTAATCATATGTATGTATGTGTTTCGTTTCTGTATTATAGAACTACCGCCAAGGACGAAAGCAATGGATAAAAACTACTCCCATGATCCCATCGTCGAATTCGTCCTTTTGTTGGTAATTTGATGAAAGTCCTTTTACAGCTATGGTCAAAATAATAGGAATGAAACTAAATGTTTGGTAATTCTGTCTGATGTTCATAAGGATTTTGGTTGTGAGGATCATAAGATTGTATGAAGCTCAGCTGTACAGATGTTATCCTATTTTTTGTTTGGATCCAGTAAAAAGAAGTCTATAACTGGGATATGTACTCAAAGTGAGGACCGACCAAAGACATACACAATTTAGACCCTGAAATTCTTTAGAATATCGTCTAACAAAACCTAACAAATAGTTGGTGTTACTAACGATGGAATTGATATGCTCCGTATAACTGCTATTAACGCAGTACATAAAATACTGCTGTATTTAATAATCAATAAAACTAGGAATACATATTTTATTTAATGACCTTTATTCCTTTTTACACAAAATAACAAGAGATGTTAATATCCTCTTAGAGTTTTAAAATAATTGTTACATGCACAAAGGATTACATAATTGGTAGCTAAGATAAAAAGTAAGTAAAGTAAATAACTACACTAGGGAACTCCTGATTGGGAAATGATATGGTTGTAGAAATAACTCCTGAATTTAACTTTATGAGACCTATTTTGAAGAAATAAAGAAATCCATGTGATCAATTAAAGAAATGTGACGATGTCATGAAAAAAAGAAAGATGGACAAAGGCTTTAGAATAATCGATGTTAATACAGTAAATTGTCTATACAAGTCGTCGGGTATTTGTGAATTATTAATTCTAGATCATCTACGCATGATTATATATTGACTTGTTTCTCGTTACTTTTTTTCCATATGATGGTTGGAAATTTACTTGAACTTAGAAATAGTGCAAATATTTGAAGAAGAAGGAGGTCAGCATCGATTTATATTTTTACAATGCAATTGAAGCAACTTTATTTAGCCCAGCTGAAAAATTTCGCCAAATAATCATATTGTTAGAAGACCAGACCGCCGAAGTAAGTCAGTGCAACATGTTGTAGAAAAAAGACTACAACTATTTTGAACTCTATAGAAATAGAACTAAACTATATTCTCATAATAAGGGAGCTGATTTTGAAAAAAGAAAATTTGTAACCGTCTTAATAATTAATAAAAAAATAAACCAGTGAGTTCAAAAGTTAATCACTTAGTAGATTTCTGAAAAGTCTCACGACAGATGCTTCTACCGAGTACTGCTTGTAAAAAGCAACAAAGCGTCTAAAAAGACCCCAGACGCAAAACCAGTCAATAAATTCTTAAGTTAATAAATCGATTGGAAACCCAAAACAAATAGCTGATTTTTATAAGATCGTACAACTTGCGAATTTCCTGCAGCGAATTCACAACTTTTATAGCTACTCGTACAATGCCCTTAGGTACACAGTTTGTTAATAGAAACGACGAATGTGAAATTTATTTTGTCACACTCAAATTAAAACTTATCTGTCAAATTTTCTAAGAAATTACTTAAATAGCCTTCAAAGAATTCACTGTCATACCTAAACAAGGTAAGCCACCAACAGAAATGACATATTACATACAAACATTGCAATCGTTTCTGAAAACTTCTACTGAAAATGCTCAGTAAAATAATAGAAGTGGGACGACCTATTCCAAAACATCAGTTTAAATTCAGAAATGAAAATTCCTTGATAAAATAAGAACATCGAACTAGTGGTGTGGTGGAAAAGGTTCTTCAATTAAAAGAAGTATGCTCTGCTCACCTTTATTCGAAGATGTTGCTAAGACCATTGATAAGGTTTGGCATTAGGGACTTGAGAAATAACTATGTAGATAGGGCAGTATTACGAACAAATGAAAATGAAATATGTTACAGACCGAATCTTTAGATTTCAGTACGACCAAAATACTTGTAACTATGGATACCTGGAACCAACAACTGATGTTTTAGTGGAAATTACCGCTATTATGGCCACCATTGCTGATGATTTTGCAATATTGGTGACAGAAAAATCAAAGGTTGTGAAGGCTACACAAACATTTTATAAAGTTAGTGATTGAAAAAAAGTCCTTTGTCGTAAAATAAATGCCCCTTGGTTTATAAATTAAAGCGAGCTACATCGTTCAATTCAAATTCTAATGGTTACAGAAGTAGTTTAAGAACACGCTCGCTGTAGCATACAATCAGCCAGGGGCGAACGCAGACAAAATTTTCGGGGGAGGGGGGGGGGTTCAAAAAGTATATATATATGTGTTGATCAAAATCAAAACCCATTTTATCCACTTTTATTGATTTCGAGTAAATCAAGAAAAACTTATATCTCCTAAACGAAACATTTTTTATAATTTTTTTGTTTGCAGGACTGTTCGAATTGGGATCCTCCACAGTTAATGTTTAGAAATTGTGATCTAAGGGTTTTAGTTTTCGAGTGGTACCAAAAAGAAATATGGATAAAATAGATTTTGAAAATTACCTCTGGATTTCAATCTAAAATACAAAATTGTTGCAAATAAAAACTTAATTTTATGAAGGTAAAACTTCATTTTTATTTTTTTATTTAAGTAACAATACTAAAAATACTGGTGAGAGGCAATGTGGGTTGGAATGCAAATATTATTAAATTTTTCAAACACGAATTTCGTCGAAAACTGGTTGAGGCTCACATAAAGGGTAGTCAATGTCCACTATGAGCCCTAAATCATTAACGTCTTCTTTAATTTTATAGAACTTAAGCTCTTCGATGGACCTTCAGTCTTCTCCATAGTGTTAAGTTAACAAATTGAAGACATCTTTTAACTTTTCCGCTTTAATATTTACTCCCTTTTCTATTATCGGTGGCTTCATCCTTGAAATCTGTTTTTTTTTAAACAGATCTCGGAGTAGTATGGTTCACCGCGGACTAAAATGGCCTCACTATTGCTTTTGGTTAAAATGAATCTCTTAGATTCATTGAACTTGAAGTGCTAGGTACCAGTTGGGCGAATATAGTCCATCGTAAAACCTTTCCAGTCGAATACGGGACAGCTTTTATCTCCTAAATGAATAACCGTGGTGCACTCTTCATGAATTTTCCGGTATTCTTGTAGCGTAATGATTGTCTGCTTTATGTTTGACCTTAAGAAATTTACCAATTTCAAAAACATTTAAAAAAAAAACAAACAAGGGCAAAAGCCCGGTCAGGTGGAATATACGAATGTCCAGGTAAGGCTGCACAAATGGTTGAACACAGCGGAAGCTATCTGATTAGATCCTTTTGCAAACTCATTTTCGGTCCATGCGATGAAAAACACATTTTCCTTACTCAAGGAAGCTTTGGAACTTTCGAGAACAACACCAAAGTTGTAAATGTAAAATTGCCGAGAATAGTAAGCAGCTTGATCTGCTACCTTTGGCAAAACCATGTTTTTTGGGCAGTCAAATGAGATGGTAACAAGGTCATCCCTTTCTTCCTTTAATATAGTAAAGAAAGCTTTGGCTCTTCTCTTATGGATCAGCTTCTCAACCATGAGCTTTCTTTTTGTATTTTCATTCTTTTCGTGTTCGATTCGTTCTGTAAGCTCATTACATTTAAAAAAATTTAAGAAAGCCTATTGCGGAATAATTTTTCAATATTTTTTATAAATATTTGGATATTTCCATCTAACGTCCTACCATGGATAAGAGGTTTTTTGAGTTGCTATCTGAAAATTAGAAATATATTTTGAATGGAGGTAATGGATTTTGATGCGAACAAAAAAAAAATAGAATATAATGGATTTTGGAACAAAAACTCAAGTGGATAAAATGGGTTTTGAAATTAACTACAGATTTTTTGGTCTGATTTCTATATCAAAAAATGGGATTTGGGATTCAAACTTTGGCCCATCGTATGTGTTTGAATGATAGCAACAAAACCTCATACCTA
The DNA here is from genome assembly GCA_920104205.1 of Eupeodes latifasciatus. Classification (NCBI taxonomy): domain Eukaryota; kingdom Metazoa; phylum Arthropoda; class Insecta; order Diptera; family Syrphidae; genus Eupeodes; species Eupeodes latifasciatus. The sequence continues at coordinate 150,193,643 of OV049926.1, read as the reverse complement.
AGTCTTTTTTTTTTCAAAAGTGGATATAATGGGTTTTGATTTTGATCAACACATTATGTATGTACGTGTTATATAATTTTTTATTTTAAATGTTAAGCGTTTTTTTTTTTCTTTTTTGGCACTATTTTATATAGGTACTAAGAAACATGTATGAATAAAAATTACATATGTACATATATACACATATGATTGGTTTCACGATTGACAAAACAGTTTGACTTCAAAGCTAAAACTTAATTTTTATATGCATTATGTATGTATAAGTTTGTATGCCTTATTTCCTAGTTGCCGTTGTCGATCCCATCATTCTTAGGCTGAAGTCACACATGAATAAATGTGAGTAAGGCCGCCAATTCACGACACAAAATAACTGCGCAAAATGGGGTTTGCGCAGTTTAGTTGTGTTGTGAATGGGGTTATTTGTGCGATTTGTGCAGTTAACTGTGTAAAAATTAAAACAATTTTGATATTTTTGCTCAAGTCTTAAATTTGTGCAGTTATTTGTGTCGTAAATGTCAAAAACTGTGCAACCGCTCAGTATAAAAATTTTATTTACGCCAGTACACATTGTTTTTTTTTTATAATGGCTGATGAACAAAAGTTCTGGAGCGAGTTCTTCGAACTTTATAAAGAACATCCGGCTCTATGGAGAATAAAAAGCCCGGAATATGGCAATACAGGATAATGAAAAGTAAAGCCTATGAGCTCTTGGTTCTAAAACTAAAAGAAAAATACCCAGAAGCTGACCGAGATACAGTTGTCAAAAATATTAATAATTTTCGGAAAAACTACTTATTTATTTATTTATTTAAGTAGCAATATACATTATTTCTTTTGCATTTAGTAAGAACATGCTATTTTTAGAGATTTAGGATAAACATTTTCTTTTTCAACTATAGATTTAAACTAACATATAATAATAATAAGTTGTAAATGAATTTTAATATTAATTATTTAAGGGAAAGCTACAATTAAAACCCTTATTCAACTCTTATTATGGTATTATTCAATACTATCTTTTCTGGAAGATGAAGAAACCAGTACTCCTTTTTTGCACTGAGTTTTCGTTTTTTTTTTTTATTGCAATAGCAAGCAATATAATAAAGAGCTAATTTTGAACGCATGTTTACAGAATAAAAACTTTTTTAAAATACTGTGCAGTTCACTTGTATCGTGTTTTGCACAAACCGACTTGAGTAAAATTTCAGTTTGCGCAGTTATTTTGTGCCGTGAGTTGGCGGCCTTATGTAAACAAAGAGATGAGGTGATATTTTTCTATAATCACAGTTCTCTTTTGTTTGTTTTTGCATATTCAAATTTGTCGTAGATTGCTAGATTGAATTTTGAAATTGTCAAACACGTTTTTCTTAAACCCACCATGAAAATACTACAAATAATGATTTTGAATGCGTTCCGAACCTTTAGACCGAAGACATAGGGCCATATTCATAGTTCCTTGATAAACTTCAGTTTATGTTATTCATAGACAATTTAAACCCATTTTAAAATAATAATCTGGAGTCTAAAAATAAACACGACGGAACCTATGTTTAAGCTGTTTCTAAATCTATTAAACGTCAAAAATAAACAAGCTGATTAAGAAAATTAAGTTACGAGACATTTTATTTGAAAATTTAAAAACAAAAATTAAAATGTCAAAAGACTGGATGTTGGAATGCTACCAACTAACAGAAAACAAAAGATCTACTTAACCCGAGTGGACCCCTTTAAAATAGCTGAAGACGATTTGTATGAAAGGTATCGATTCGAGAAAAAAAAACTGTGAAGTTTATGATTGACTTTCTAAATATTATATTTCGAAATTTAATGAAATGTTTGCTAATATCTGCGTGCTTACAAGTCCTAAAACCACCAACACGACTTCATAAAATTTCTCAACTAACAGCAAACAAAATAGTTTAAAGGGTTTCAAAGATTTTGGCTCTCCAGCTAACGCAATTTATTTAGTTTCCCTCTACAAGCCATTTTGTATAGGTTTAAATTTTTCAGAATTGTAGTAGAATATGCCTTAAATCTGTTTCTAACTAATCAGAGCTGGAAAATTCTTTATGAATAGCAGCTGTGCCAACCTATATGTTAAATTTAGACTTCAGTTCAAATAGACTCGGGTTTAAAATATGACTATGAATATGCCCCATATTGTTTTGTGTCTTACATTAAGGTATGTTTAAAATGTTTAAAAATATTGAATTTAGGAGACATCACGTAACTTTCTTTATAAATTTGATTCTTCTTCATGAAAAATAGGGAAAAAACGCGATAAAGGCAAACAGAATTGCTGTTTTTGTTTTAAAATATTCTTGTGTCACAATTTAAGAAGTGAACCAAAGTTAAGTTGGGGGTTTTAACCCCCAAAACCCCTACCTGCGTTCGCCCTTGCAATCAGTGACTGCAAAATTTGCTGTACATTTAGCGTGCAAAGTGATTTTAGCTCCAAAATGTTAAACGTCTCATTTCATTTTCGAAGACTAAAAAGCACTGAACCTAATTAGTTGATTGTCTAAAACGTATTTTAACTTCCCCTCAAGTAAATTATTATTTAAGAAAGAAAAATCATTTTACGATTTTCCATAGATTGGCCCTGATTAACCGGTATAATTTCAGTACGGTATACCTATTCTTAGTGTCTTTTGAAGAGTAAATACATTGGGTGGCTCAACAGTCCGTTGAGAACTAGGGCCTTGTGACTTACAACTCTCAACCATTCCTGTGTGCGAGTACTGTTCTCAGGGATGGAGGGACCTACAGTATTAAGCCGAATCCAAACGGCTAATTTGAGAAAGCAGTTTTCATGACAAGAATTTCTTTTGGAGAATTTGTCAATTCCTCGCAAGAGGCAGTACCTGTGAAAAAAGAACTTTAGATGGAATAGGCAGGGATCGAACCCAAGACCTCTGGCATCTTGTGAAGATTGGGAGAGAGAAAAAAAAAACGTATGAAAATGTTAATTCAGTAATTCACTGCACCTATGTGGAAAATTTAAACAAAACTTGAGCCTAATTTAGAAATCAATTATAGATTAAACATCCTACCAAAAATGTGACTTTTTTAAGCAAACAAGACTCTTGCATTGGGTATTTCTTTAAGTGTTCCTATTATTTTGGCCATAGCTGTGTACCAACTTACTCGTATATAATATAAATATAGGGCAACGCACGAAGGATAAGTGTTATTATTCACAACGTCTGTCAGCGGACACGTATGTATATAGTTACTTATATACATTTGTTTCTATATCTACCTACTCCCTACATACTCAGGGAATTCGACTATATCGCTCAAGAAGAAAAAGAAGGACATCATTGTATACATTATGGAATGGCAGTCCTATAATTTTCCCACCAAAAGTGGACATTACCTATAAGTATAGCTGTCACATAAACCCCCCTCAAAATGTATATTATATTATTGTATATATTTGTTTCCTATATATTGTAACTTGCAAGTATAGGGGAAAAGGCTAAAGAATACAGCAGCAACAGCAACAACAACAAAAAACGGAATCCAGAGTCAAGTAGTAATCTACTTTGGCTTTATTATTATTTGCTTAGCAATTTCCATTTGCAAAATAATCCTTTTGTAGACAGCGAGTCACGTATACGAAGGATATTCGTATGGTGTCTGAAATTGTAGTACTTCCTTTGAATTGACGAAAGGACGTCTTTTCTGTGAAAGAGGGAAAAAGCTCGAATCGAAGGATATTTGCACTTAGTACCACCACCACCGGCACCTATCCCATTCCCATCCACCCTTTAGACCAATCATATTATGTAAGGACACGTATAACTGTATAGTAAATATATATCGTTTTTTGTCCGATAAACATGTGGATGTGCATAAGTTTCTGGTGTATGCTCTTGATCCGAAATCATCTCATCATACATGGCTGGTGTTGACCTTATGGTGTATACTTATAGGAGTAGTATAGAAGTTTTACTGCAAGTCAAATATTTGTACGTACATATATTTTGGACAATACGAGTTCTCTTTAAAATTCCCAGAGGATGACAAAAATCCAATGGTTGTTTTGGCTCTTTTGTGGACGATTTTTCCCTCTAAAAACCTCATCATGTCAAGATATTTCCAAGGTTTAGCCCTGAACTTCATTTTCCTATCAGGAATTGAAAATACATAAAAAAGCCAAAAGCCTTGTGTACCGGAAGAGGCATAAGGATTGACATTTTTGTTTTTTTTTTTTTCTTAACTTAATCCTGCATTCATACCTAACCTATCTCTATCTTCATGTAAGAACTATGGAACACTATTGAATTCGTATATAGAACGAAAAGGATTTGGGTAAAATAAATTTAGCAGATTTTTTGTTAAGAAAAAGACGAAGAAAGAAAGAGAGAGGGGTAGAGAAAAATAAAGGATTTCTTCCCAGGATATACAAAGTGTACTTGCTGTTCGTGATATTTTACAATACCTACATTTGTGGTGGTTTTTTTTTTTTTGTTTTGTTTTTGTTTCGTGATACAAAAACTGTCGTTCGTCTAACGATAAAGTTGTCGAATTTTGTGACAACCAAGATGAGACCTATCCTATACGTGAGTGAAATTATTAGGAACTGACATTGGAACAAAAGCAAAGAATGTTTTTTTTTGTTTATATTTATATTCGTATCACTGTGTCTCTCTAAAGGTACAGTTTTTTTATTTTCTCAAACTGATTTGAAGACTGATGCTTGAGGCATATCATTTCATTTCCTTATTTTTATTTATTTTTAGAGAGAAATCTTGTGTGTTCTGTATTGAGGAAGAAGAATTTTTTCAATACTCATGAAAGGGTTATTTTGTTGTGTCTTATTTTCAATCGATATTATAACACCTGAATGATGTGATATCCGTAAAGATGTGATAGATTGAACCGCAGCAGGTGAATATGTCACAGTTTGTGATAAAAATAATATATGTACATTGGAAGCTCTTCAAACAACTCTATGAATAAATTACAAAACCAAACCAAAAAAATATTGGAAAACTGAAAAAAAGAAGACGTGAAAATAGAAGAGTTGAGTTTTTCTTCCTTCTTACAAATAAGGCACTTGCATTGTTTTTAGACCTCAGTTTTTGAAGATTTTATTTAAAAAAAAAATATTTGATTTGTAAATTATTGAGGGTTGGAAAAGTATTTTAAATGCAAAGTAAAGTAAAAAACAGGCTTTGGTATAAAGTCTGAGAAAAACCTAGATCATGTGTGGGGATTTAGTCTTAAAGATTTGTTCTTTAGCCTTACTACACGAATGTTGAATGTCTTACCACTTTTTTTTTGCTATTTTTATGCTCCTCCCTCTTTTTAACGTTCTCTTTTTAATCATATTTATGATAATATGAGTTAAACCCGATTCTTTTCTAAATTTATTTTTTCTAAATTTCTAAATTACTTTACAGACAAATTTTATAACGAAACAGTTCGAAAATATGTTTTATACTAGCTGACTCGGCAGACTTCGTACTGCCTCAATCGATAAATAAAAGGCCTAAACTTTTGTATAAATTAATTTCAAAACAAACAAAACGTATTGAATAAAAAAGCATTTTTTTAATGAAGCATGAAGTTTTATTATTATTTTCGACACATCATGTTGCTTACTTAAAAAAAAAAACAGAGTTTTCCTGAAATATTGGCTATTTATAAGGTTTAAATTTTTATTAACAGACACACACTGTTATGATACAGTTTGTTAATCAGTTTAAAGCTTTCTCATAAACTATATTTTTTATTTTGTTTTGTGGTGCGTAAATAAACAAAGAAGACGTTTTTCCGACGAAACAGGGAAACTGCAATTTGATTCCGCAAACTTCTAAAGACTGTCCTTGCGATTTATTTATTGTCATCGCAAAGGCCAGACGTACTGGATATTGTAAGTGTTTAAAATCGAATGGTAAATCCGTTGGAATCATCGGTATTCACGGGATCAAGACATCCTCCCCATTGTATTTTCCTTTTATGATTGTTACCTCAATCACGTTATTCATCAGCTTTTTCACAGTCTTGTTCCATTGCATAGTCGAGGTTGATTAATGTTACGCAGCATGATGGCAACTGATCCTACTTTTAACTGCAAATTGGGAGGTAGTAATCCAGGTAATTCCAGTGAATTTAAAAACTCCGTGCAATAGTTAACTACGTCATCGTGGTTCATAACGATGTCGACTGATTTGAAGGAAACCAACTGTCCTGGAAGAAAATTCTGAATGGTCGCATTGAGATCCTCGACATTATTATTTTTCGCTGCCAATATTGCTCATTCACATAGCCAATTATGGTTATTGAACTTTTGCGCTATATCTGGGAAAACACGCTGAATAAGCTCCTCTTTTGAATCTGTGATGTGACAGAAATCTGTGGGTAATGTGATGAATCCGGTCGTGGTGTCCATTGCAACTTTATTGTTTAAAATATCTAACAACTGCTTCGCAAACACATTTGCAGTTTCATCATGTTGCAAAAATACTCGCATGTTAGTTATTAATTGGAGTGTCTTTACGTACTGCCACAAATTCGATGATTTTAGGCATGCATTTAGTTCATCAGCAACAGTTGATCGGGGAATAACTGGAAGAGTCTGACGAAAATCACTTGACAACAGAATCATGGCCCCACCAACAATATTTTGGTTGTCACGAATATCTTTCAATGTTCTGTCCATCAGCGCCTCCAGTGACCTCTTATGATCCATTGCGCATTCATCCCAATCAATTAATTTGCATACCTGTAGGATCTTGGCCATTGCGCTATTTTTGGCGATGTTGCAAATTGGTGTTTCGGTGATTTGCATATTTAATGGTAATTTCAAGGCAGAATGCGCAGTTCGTCCGCCTTTTAGCAGAGTCGCAGCTATTCCAGATGAAGCCAACGCTAGAGCAACATTATTTCCGACTGATCCTCGCCAAAAGCAAAGAAATTAAGAACGTTTTTCCGGTTCCTCCGGGAGCATCAAGGAAATAAATTCCACCAGATCCACTGTTCATAGCTTCTATCAAAGTTTCGTACGCAATTCTTTGTTGTAGATTTAATTGTGGAACATTTGTACGAACTGTTTCGGCCAATGCTTCAATGTCGTACTGTTGTTCCCTTTGCAACTCGTGGTTTAATGCATCGTGCATATGACGATTGGGTGCTGTCATTCCCAAACACGACAATACTTTATTTGCTATCAATAAACACATATCTTCTATCATGATCAATGTCTCATATTAATTAGTTGTCAAATGTAATGTCAAATATTATGGTTGTGTTCAGAAACTTAATTTGTGACAAAACTTAAGATTTATCAAACTTAAAAAAATAATCTGATACAGTTACAACTGAAGTTAGCTAAAATTAAGTTTCGCGAAGCCGACCAAATTATAATTGAAAATCAGTACTACTAATAGTTTATTACATTTTTTGTCGCGTTCGCGATTCACTTTTGTTTATTTTCGGAACGCGACATTAGATCCTCCAAAGCGCACGCGAAGACTATTTTCATAGATATGATTGAATTTGAACTTTATGCAGCGGTAATAAATTGCAAATTGACTCTTTGACGTTAGAAACACACCTAAATTACTTAGACAACAGTGAGTGATTATAATTTAATATGAACTTCATTGAATAGCAATAAAAGTTTAAATTGATTCTAGAAAACGTTTGTATGGGAAATAGAAAAGGGCTGTTTTTAGGGTTTTCCCGGAAATTATTCGATTTTTTCACGACTAAGATAAGATAAATCCGTTCAGCCGTTCTCGAGTTTTAGTGAGACTAACGAACAGCAATTTATTTTTATATATATAGATTGTTTTTTGAAACTTCATGCTAAAATAAGATTTATGATCGGTACTGATTTAGATTACCGAAAATATTTTTAAGAAAATGATTTTTGTATAATTTATAAATTAAGAATATTTAACACTTTTAATTTCTGATTTTACAAAAAATAACTTTAAATTATGGGTGATTATACAAAAGTTGGGTAACTTTTGAGGATATTTTGTTTACGATAGTTTTTAAATCAAACTTCTATAAATTCGGGTGTATATATGATAGCTAATCTAATTAATATATTGTTCCCAATCGGGCCAGTCACTTTTTTGAGTACATTGTAAGATATTTAAAAATTTCAGAATTTGACTGCCAGAGGACTGACGAGTATACACAGTTTTGAAAGTATTATAATGAAATTTAATACAAATTAGTAAAAATCTCTTAGGATTTAATAATGATCACTTAAAAGCACTTAGTAACAATTAAAATAATTATTAATATATAATACTAGGAGAAAATACTACATCAGTTTTCAAAACAGACTTTTGACATTTAACGTAACGTTATTCACTTGTCTTTTACTACTTTCACATAGTTTTACTTAATATTTTAAAGTAATCAACAAACAATATAAACAAAATCTAACAATATTCATCTTAAAAGTACTAATGATCAAGAAATGAAGAACAATAACAATTTACCTGACATAGGACTGACGAAAAAGACGAAATTTGAGATTATAATCAGGACTAATGTTTTTTTTTTGGAATTTCGAATATCTGCAAATTTCAGTTTAACAAATCATAGTCTAATATGTATAAATAAAAATAAACTTTAGATTAACAAAAAAATAACGACTCACCATAGGACTGATACGTTGACTGGCTAAGCACGTGTATAGACAACAAACATAACCCAAACTCTGGTACAGATATGGTGGCCGTCAAATTGTGCGACCCGCAACTAACTTTATTACCAACATTAAAATTCAAAGTGCGATTTGACAGGGAGTCGGCGATATTTCGCAAGAATTTCAAATTTAAATAACACACAAGGATCTGACGAATGAAACTGAGCACAAAATTTCTAATTTTTTTAAATAAAGTCGAGAACACTGCATTATGAAAGTTGTAGTATATATTAAACTATATACATTGCAGATTGTATTAAATTAATAAGTTTTCTCAAATCAATGATAATGTTTAATAGACAGTCACTTAATGGTTGGTTTTCAGGGTTGTGACATGCCAGAGGACTGACGTTTGAAGAACTAATTTTGTTTTTTTAATAACTTGTTTTCAAAATGAAGAACTGAAATTGGGTGACTAAATAAAGGTCTTTCCATTGTTTTAAAATAAATTGCAATCTCAATAAAATATAATCAAAATTTGTATATATTGGTTGATGACATCGAGTTACCCAACTTTTGTATAATCAACCTTATATGTTTTAAGAAAAGACCTAGAGAAAATTTGTTTAAAATAAACAAAATTTATTGTTTAATATGCTAAAGGATTTTCGAACCACTCTATAGCTCTTACTTTAAATTTATATGCTTTTTCGGAACAAAAAATTATTCTTCCTTCAGCATAATTTTAAATTTGTATGTAGAGCTATTATTACTTCCGTTTAAATTGTCAAAAAGAAATTAAATGACAGTGGAAAGTTTATACAAAAATTTAGAAATTTATCGAACATGCTTGAACTTCATTTATTTTTAAACTAAATTTTTCCAAACTAATTTTTGTCAAGATTTTTTTTTTTCAAACTAAATAAAAGTGACTTACCTATTTGAATAAATAATGTTCTTGCTTCGGCAGAACATATACTAAAATTGGAACGATACAGAGAAGATTAGCATGGCCCCTGCGCAAGGATGACACGCAAAATCGTGAAGCGTTCCACATTTTTTAAAACATCTACCTGAATCTTCCAAATCTCGACTATGCATGCTATATAATAACATTTTTTCTTCTGGGATTCACCCTCAAATTTGGAAAACTTCTACAATCCTACCAATTCCTAAACCAAAACGCCCCCCTAGTAAAATAGAGAGCTATCGCCCGATTTCGCTCCTCCCATGCCTGAGCAAAGTGCTAGAAAAAATAATTTCAAAAAGACTGATTTGGTTTCTTGAGCAAAAAAATTTAATAAACAAATCCCAAGTGGCATTTAGACCAAGAAAAGGTACTCTAGACGCACTGCTTCATATGGATTACACAATCTCAAATATTCTTGCCACACGAAACCATGGCTCTCTAGTAGCCATCGATTTTGAAAGAGCCTTTGAAAGGATCGGAGCTCACACAATTCTTAATCAGCTAAAAGAATGGCAACTAGGTCCGAAAATGATTAGATTTATACAAAATTTTCTCAACAATCGCAAGTTCCGAACCAGGGTTAACAATGAGTATTCCCAAATACATCCAATGGAGAATGGAATTCCTCAGGGATCACCGCTATCGGTGATTCTATTCATAATTGCGTTCAACAATATCAGTACGATCATCAATACTGAGAAACTACTTGACCATGGTCTATACGCTGACGATCTCATAATAATTGCCAAGATAAAAGACCACGTCCTCATAGAAGACGCTTTCATAAGAGTTCTTAATAAAATCAAAAGTTGGACAGAGTCGTCTGGAGCGAAGCTATCTTTAGAAAAAAGCAAACAATTGCATTTGTGCCGCAAGACAAGTTGTAAAAATGTTACCTTAAACTTTGGTCCATACATCCTCGAAAACACCAATGAACTAACTATCTTGGGTCTTACTATCAATAAATCGTATCGATGGTCTTCACATATACTTAAACTGAAAAACTCCCTCATACTCCGCCTTAATATCATCAAATATTTTTGCGGAAAAAAGAGTGTTGTGCATATCAACACGATATTAAATCTAGTGCAAGCCCTAATTCTTTCTAAAATTGACTATGCACTCCCAATTTATGGCAACTGCTCCAAGACCAATTTAAAAAAACTAAAACCACCCTACCATGCCGCAATTCGCATTGCGTTAAATGCATATCGCACTACTCCAGTTTTTAACATGCTCGCCGAATCTGGTTTTCCCTCTTTAGAAAATCGTATTAAATTTGCCACAGCCAAAACTATACCAAAGCTTCTTACCTCTCAAGGTTCACTTATACAAAAGGATCTTAAACTCACGCTAAGAAGAAAAACCAAACCAAAGATAGAAAATGCAATATACCGAGCAATACAAATAGCAAGTGAACTTCACATTGGAATGAATTATATTAATCCAAAGCCAGGCCCTTATCCGCCTTGGTGTCTTAAAAATGATAGCATCAACATAACGCTTGCTGCATATCAAAAATCCTCACTGGATCCTGCCATCTTCAGACAGCTTTACAATGAACTTGCACATCACCTTGCCTCGAACAATTTTGCCTTTTTGTATACTGACGGCTCAAAAATAAACAACACCCCGGCATACGCAGTCGTTGATCAGCGAGGAAATACGGTTCAAGCAAATGCTCTTATTGAACTCAGCTCAATATTTACAGCAGAATCCGCTGCCATAATTAGTGCCATTCAGTTTGCAGAAAAGAAACGTGGTAAATTCTGTATTTTCTCAGATAGCCTCTCCACGTTAAAGGCAGTTCTAAACTTAAATAATAACCAAGTTCCGATTACAACGATTCGTAACAAATTATCTCAATACCCCAACAAACTTAAATTAGCCTGGATTCCAGGCCACATAGGCATAGCAGGTAATGAAGCAGCTGACCTTGCTGCCAAGCAAGCTACCAACTCGTCGTATCCAGTCTCAAATATCTACAGCACCAACGATATCCGAGCTTATATTACGTCATTTTTGAATGAAACGAACATCCAAACTTTAACAGGTATAAATAATTATTATTCAAACCTTATTAACCCTCTGTGCATTCCAGCCAAATATCCACCACAACTATCACGAAAAGAAACCACAGCCATTTTGAGACTAAGACTTGGCCACACCCGCCTCACTCATCAGCACCTACTTGATCGTAACCTCAGAAATGACTCCTGCTCCTACTGCAACAACCCAGCAAAAATGACAATCGAACATCTTCTAACCATCTGCCCTATCTTTCAATCAAACCAAAACGGTCTCGCCTTACTAGAACTAATCAAAAACCCTACATTTGATAATTGCATCAAAATACTTGCATTTTTAAAAAAGATTAATTTAATTTCAAAATTATAATTTTAAATATTTCTATATCCAACGCAAATCTATTTTCTTTTTTACATATATGTACAAATTTTAAAAACAAAAGCTGATGGCTTCAAATGTTAACGCTTTTTACTAATTATTTTCTGTAATTTTACATTACTTTAAATAAACTTATAATAATAATAATAATAATAATGAATAAATAATTTTTAAATTATACGGTAAATTAAATTATAAACACTACCGATACCGAACGCGAGACCGACCGCTAGACGCGACGCGTTTTGTTGAATACATGAATAAAATTTAATTCAATTCCAATTTAAATAATTAAAGAAAAAATCACTTCACTTAAATATACATTTATTTTATATATTCACTTTTTTATTGCACAATGAGAGATAAACTAATCACCAAAGAACCAAATTTTAATTTTCAAATTTAACCGCCAAATAACATTACAACATCTACCTACTTTTCGAACCTACCAACTAACGGACCCGCTAAGCTACGTGATGAATGAAATAAATGAATTGAATCTAACTCAGAATTTATAAAAGAAAATACCTAACTTTGGAATTATTTGATATTATTTAGCATAAACTTTAACTATAGCACTTATTTAACATTTTATATGAATTTTTGTACCACACACAATAAAAAAAAATATTTTAATTGATTTGTTTGCTTTTCAATTCGAGTTACAACACGATCGCCAGCATAAGAATTTTACAAACTGTTACCGGAACTTCCGATTTACAAAGAAAAAAGATAGAGAAGAAGAATATGTAATGGCGAATGGCGGCGGTTTTATTAAACTATGATGGTGGCGTTCAAAGAAACTCCATATAGAGTGTCTTTGGTGGCGTTCATCATATTTTCTTTTTTGGTTTGAAATGCATGTAAATGGCTAAGCCGGATAGGAAGACGAATGAAAGATTGAATTTAAATGGAATCTTAGTGAAATTCATTATTCAAAATATTTTGAATTACAGAATAAATAGATTAAAAAAAAAAATAAAACAACAGGCTGTAACAAGTAAAAATAGGCTGGGATGCAACCCACACTATTAACTTGATATTAATTCTCTTTAAATAATAATGTTTTGCAATAAATTGTCATTTAAGGAAATGACAATTTATGGTTTATTGGTATTTACGTGACAACGTCTTAAATTAGGTTGCGGCTGGGAGTCACTTATGAAAAAGTGTAACGCCCGGTAACGTTACGATGAGTCACCGAGCGAGAGAGAGGCCCGCCAATTGCCTTGTGTCTCTCTCCCACTCAACTATGATCGGTCTGCCGCGCGCGCAGCACTAGAGAATTAGGCGCATTGAATCGGCGCATGCTTGTGTCTCTGTCTCTGTCTTTGTCTTTCTCGAACGTTCTTGGCGTTGGAAAAACAAGAAAGCGTCATAATACAAGTTCACACGTGTGGTTAAAGTATCGTCAGCTGTATCTGTAGTGAAAATGTGGAGTGCTTAGATTCGTCATTTACAACAACTACAACAATAAAGGTAAATAATTGTACACTGATATTTCATTATCGTAAACTATGATTGATTGATTAATTGTTAGCTTGACACAAAAGTTGAGAAACTGAGTTTATAGGTTATGTCATACTATTGATAAATGTTGATAGTGTTAAGTAAATTATTAGTTTAAAAAATTTGTGCAATTCTTATTTTCATTGAATTCCTTGTTCCTATTGTGCAATTTAATTATATTCATATCAATAAATATTCTACCGAGAAAAAGACGTTGTCACGTAAAATCTTCGCCCGTAGAACCGACTTTACAGGCAACCATTTTTTTTTTTAACAAAATAAAACCGTCAAACTAATTTTCAATTAAAATAATTTTGAAGCAATTTTTATTTCAAGTTTTTTTTTAGAAAATAAAAAAAACTGTCTATTGCATTTTGGATTTAGTTTAAAATTGCACACAACTTTAACTTCAATATTCAATAGTTCTTTTAGGAATTTTATTTTTGATAAACTTCATATTAGTTTATGTTATTCATAGCCAATTTTTAAACGATAGTCTATAGTCTAAAAATATTAACAACAAAACCTTTGTTTAAGCTGTTCTTAACGCTATAAAACGTCAAAAATAGACAAACTAATTGAAAAATTTAATGACAAGATATTTTATTTAAAAGATTTAGAGCATAAATAATTTCTTGTACAAGATTTTTTTTTTAGGTTGAAGTGAAATTGTACGAGAATTGTAGTAGAATATACACCTTAAAGGTCTTGCACATGAGAGCGAACAACGAATGGACGAACAAACGTTATTTTTTTTTTTTTAAACAGTCAATTTCAAACAAAAACACATTTAAATTATAAGAAAATAATTGACACTAATGCAAGGATAATAAAATTTGCATTTTGTTCTCTAAAAGAGAAAAATTTTGTAAAAACAGTTTGGTAGTAACGAATTCCAGTGTGGTTGCTATGAACTTTTAAACTCTATTCGCGTTCCACATACCATCCACACTGCAACGAATAAATTGTTCGCGCGCAACGTAACCTCAAAATTATATCACGCTTGTTTTGTTTTTGTGTGAAAGATCATGGCTGAGGAAAATATGGAGAAAAAGGGTAATTCAATTCGTCGCTGTCTGCGAATAGAAATAAAGCCCATGTGAAAGAAAAGTCAAAATATGCGAACATCCACAGTTCGCAGTTCGTAGCTCATGTGGAAGATGCTTTAAGCATCATTCACATGAGCGCGACCAACGAACGACGAATGAATTACAAAATGTGAGTTTATATACGTTTGAAGACATATTTCCACACAAATTCTTAACAAAACGATAGCAATATAGTTTCTATTTGATTTATGATGCATACTTTTACTTTTCAATATCATATATTAATAAATTTAAGAAAACAAATTTATTCGTCGCGAAAAAAATTATAGTTGATACGAACTGTCAAACTTTATTCGCGTTCCACATTATCCACACTCGCAACGAATAAAAAATCGCGCGTACTTAACCTAAAAAAATCGTTCTTGTTTTGGTTTCGGTGGTGAACGTCAAACTTCATTCGCGACGAATTAAAAACGCTCATGTGAAAGAAATGTCAAAATCGACGAATATTCGTTCATTCGTTGGTCGTTGGTCGTGCTCATGTGAATATTGCTTTAAACCCTTTTCTAACTAAACAGAGCTGACCAAATTCTTTATGAAGCAAATGTGTCTATTCTGGATGTTAAATTTGGACTCTATATTTGGGTTAAAAATATGATAAGAATTTGCCGCAATCGTTTTCTTTCGTCTCAAAGTTAATTTTAGGAATTTTTAGTGTTTTTTTTGTTAAAAAAACGGTTGAAAGGATTTTTGTCTCCTCAAATATCTTACATAGGAAAAATGATACTACCTACATGATAATTTAATCCAACGAAAAATATCGTTTTTTTGGTATTTAGTCAAGCTTTTTGAAAAATCCAACCAACAGTTTCTTCCAAAAAAATTAAATAAAAACTATTACTAACTGAAAATTGGGCAACATTGATTTTTTATTCAAATAACTTGAACAACAAATCTTCGTCGTTTTATGAAAACTTTTTAGGTCCATTTTTTAGAAAAATGAGATACATACGCGAAGTTTATGCAAATGATAAAATCCATAATTTGGAAAAATTCCCTAGGCTCTAAGTTCCAATGTTATTAAATAATAAAGAATTAAAACTCCCGAAATGTGATAATTTACATATATAGAGTGATTATCACATTTTTATCTTCCCATAGGAAGTTATTGTAATGGGTCCGATTTATCGAATTGAAAATGTTGACATTGCTCAACATTTCAAGGTCCCTAGAGTCGAAATAAAATTTTCTTAGAAATATGTCTGTGCGTGCGTTCGTACGTCCGTACGTTCCCGACATTTTTTTCGTCGTCCATAGCTCCAGAACCAGTAGAGATATCGACTTCAAATAAATTTTGTTATACAGATAATAATGCAGAAAGATGCGGAAAGGACTCTCAAAAAAATTGAGTGGGTATTTTTTTACCATAGCAAATTTTACGTACAAAAAATGATTTGATCTCCAAAACAATATTGTGCAACGAAGGCAACGGCCTAGTCACTGATAAAGCTTCGGTTCCCATCGATCACCGAAATCAAGCATCAGTGAGCGTGGTTAGTAGAAAGATGGGGGACCGTCTCCAAACCTACCGCGTGCTGTTGTCATGTGTTATTTCTGTATGTTGTTCTTTCTCCTCTGTCCTTCTGTCTTGTACTAATGTCTTGTGTTGTTATCACCTTATATAGTCTAGTCGCTCAAGGTGCTGTGTTCTCTACTCTGTACATTTATGTGCTGAGTAGTGTGAAATGTAATGTAATGTAATATTGTGCAACGAAAAATAACTTTTTTTAACATCTGGTAAAATTTTGAGAAAAATCTAGTGACAGTTATTTTTTATATAAAATAAAAACCTAAAAAAAACATTACTCAAAGTTGGTAAAAATTGATTTTCGACTCAAATGTCTTTTAAAAAAATTAAGATAATGGCTTCAAATTAATTTTATTTTATAATTTTTTTTTTAAACAATCAATAATATTTTGAGAACATAGAATTGACAGTTTTTTTTACAAAAAATAAAAACCTAAAAAAAGCATTACTAAATGTTAGTAAAAATTGATTTTCGAATCAAATATCTTTTCAAAAATATTAAATATTGTCTTCAAACTTATTTTACCTCACAGGAAATACTGTTTTCAACATTCGGTAAATTTTCATAAGAATCCAACAAATCTACAAAAAATAGTACGCAAATTTGGTAAAAATTGATGTTCGGCTCTCGATAGCTCGTGAACAATAGAAGACATTGACTTCAAATTAATTTCATTCATCCTTGTATTTGTTTATAATAAGAAACAAAAATTTTTAAGAAATGCTACTAAAATTGGTAAAAATTAGTTTTCGACTAAAAATCTCGTTAACAAAAATAGATTTCGAAATCAAACTATTTCATTATATGCAAAATATTGTTGGTAATTTTGAAATTTTTAAGAATAATTCAACTGACAACTTTTTTAACAAAACACGATGCCTAGAAACTATTAAGCAAGACAAATCGACAGACGAGATGGGAAGTTATCAGTGTTGGTCGCATCCCAGCCTCTTTTTAATAATCAAATTGACTTTCACCGAGCTTTCCGTCAGTGTTAGATGGTTCAACTCAATTCGATTCGATTGAACCATTTTAGATTAGAATTATCAAAATTCATTATTGCCATGTTGACATTTTTGAGTGATTTAATAACATTCCTTCTCCGATTCCATTCAATTTTTAACTTCAAATATTGATTTTATTACTTTCAGAAGTTCCTTAAATAACAATTTGGCTTATTGCGAAAAAATAATTATTTTATTTAAAATTCATTTTCCAATGGACAGGTTCAGTCAACTTCATTCTTTTAACATACATTTTGACCAAGGCAGCTAGTAGTTTTTTAAGTGTCATACATTTAAAACTTGGAACTTCAGTTCACTAACCTCTACCTTCGGTTTATCGTACAAAAAATGTCAAAAACATTATTGTTTATAAAACACTCCTCAGACAAGCTACAAGTCCATCACGAATTGCATTGTGTTTTGTAAAGAAATAATACTTATTTCTTTTCCAATTTGACAAGGAACCCTTTTACACAAAACATTACATGAAATTGTGTAGAAACTAAATAAATCATGGATTAATAAAGTTCAGCTTTCAGTTGAATGAAAAAACATGACCACTTGTCATTTTGACATAAGTTGACTTGAGAGAGATTTTTCTTGACTAACTTTCCAGTCAACTTTCCAATAAAGTTGAATTAATTAGAAGGACATTTTTTGGCAGCTGGCCAATCAGATACTAGAAACTTGCCTTACTTTCAAGTCCCTTATGTCGACTGAACCTGCCTAATGTAACTGGATCGAACACTATCATTAGTTCTTTATATTTCGAAGAGTTTTTACGATCTGGTGCAACAATTCTAGTATAAATGCAGTTTCATTTTTTGGGGAGAGTACGATAACTTAGGCGACAAAGTTTAATGACGGATTTGTATGGAACAGTTAAAAACAAGCATTTTTTACTATGGGAAGGGGGGTCTATCTCCCCCCGTTTAGGCGGTAGGGGCAGTTAAAAAAAATATGTACATTAAATGGAAAAAAAATAATTAAAAAATAACGGTAATACCCTCAATTAAGTGTTATACCTTTTTTTAAAGCCAACACTTTTGTCTATTAGCTTGCTTTTAAATCAAGTCAAAACTATGCATAGTTTTTGAAAAAAATTGTTTTAAAGTCAAAATTTGTGCAAAAAAAAGGTTTAAAGTGTAATTTTTCAAAACTTTCAAATTATTTACTGTTTTTTTTTTTTAGAATTCATTGCTCTTATTTGTTTTTTATCAAAAACTGAAAACTAGATGACTTTATGTCTTCTAGTTCTTGAGAAAATTGAAAATTACCAAAATAAATATTTTAATTAAATTACTTTTTCCTTGCTTAAGTATTAACGTAGTCTTATTTTGATAGTAATAATCGAATATGGATTAAGATACACCTAGGGTAAATTAATTTTTCTTAAATCCAGCTTATTTAAATGCAAAAGAAACTTTGCATGCACCCCATCTTGCACCCTCCCCACCTTGCACACACTCCAACTTGCACCCACCCCAAATCCTATAGTGTGCCCAAGCAGGGGGGTTGCAGGGGGGCAGCATGCCCCCCCTTACAGATGCCACTGTTGCATACACCCAAATTCGCGCACACCTTACTGTTGCATAAACCCAAACACGCATTACGCATACGCAAATACCATTATTATTTATTACTATCAAAATAAGACCACTCAAGCAAAAAAGAAGAATTAAATTAAAATAGTAGTTGTGGTTATTTTCAATTTTCTCAAAAACCAAAAGACATAAAATCATCTAGTTTTCAGTTTTTGATCAAAAACAAATAAGAACAATAAATTCTGAAATAAAAACAATGGTAGATAATCTTGAAGTATTGAAAAAGTTACACTTTAAACCTTTTTTTAACTTTTTTTACTCAAATTTTGAGTTTAAAATTAAATTTTTATTTTCAATTTTCTCAAAAACTAAAAGACATAAAATCATCTAGTTTTCAGTTTTTAATCAAAAACAAATAAGAGTAATAAATTTTGAAATAAAAACAATGGAAGATAATCTTGAAGTATTGAAAAAGTTACACTTTAAACCTTTTTTTAACTTTTTTTACTCAAATTTTGAGTTTAAAATTAAATTTTTATTTTCAATTTTCTCAAAAACTAAAAGACATAAAATCATCTAGTTTTCAGTTTTTGATCAAAAACAAATAAGAGTAATTAATTCTGAAATAAAAACAATGGTAGATAATCTTGAAGTATTGAAAAAGTTACACTTTAAACCTTTTTTTAACTTTTTTTACTCAAATTTTGAGTTTAAAATTAAATTTTTCAAAAACTACGCATAGTTTTGACTTGATTTAAAAACTGGCTAATAGAACAGAATGTTGGCTTTAAAAAAATGTATACAACTTAATTGTAAGTATCACCGTTATTTTTTAAGAATTTTGTTCCATTTTAAGTAATAATTTTTTTAAATTGCCCCTCCTGCCTAAACGGGGGGAGATAGACCCCCCCTCCCATAGTAAAAAATGCTTATTTTTAACTGTTCTAAAAAATTCCGTTATAATATCTTGTCGCCTAAGTTATCGTACTCTTGCCCATTTTTTTACTAGCATGGGAACGTACTTTTTTAATCTTTTTCAACATTGACAAAAATTGTTTGTTATTTGACATTTTTGTTGTTAAATGACTTGGCTTCCGCAAAATATTATTTAATTTTTAATGTAAGATGCTGCATAGTTTTGACTTGAATTAAAAACTGGCTAATAAAACAGAATGTTGGCTTTAAAAAGAATTATAAAACTTAATTGTAAGTATCACCGTTATTTTTTAATTATTTTTTTTTTCATTTTAAATAATAATTTTTTTAAATTGTCCCTACCGCCTAAACGGGGGGATAGACCCCCCCCTCCCAGGAGATATACCCCCCCTCCCATAGTAAAAAATGCTTGTTTTTAACTGATCTATACAAATCCGTCATTCAAATTTGTCGCCTAAGTTATCGTGCTCTCCCCGCAAATTTTATTTTACATCGTATTAAACTGTTTTCTTCAACATTATATATACATATATTACGAAACCAGGTTAGCTGCATCGAATCGTGATTGCCCCTCATGCATTTCAACCGAAAAGAGATGGTATGCTGAACGCGACCAACAATCCCATACCAATTTCATAATTTACCGAAATCGCCGCCATTCGCCATCACAAATTCTTTTCATATTCATTCTTCTTTATCTCTTCGTTCTTCGTTAATCGGAAGTTGCAGTCAGACGTCAGTTCAGTTGTGAAATTTTGTGCTCGCGATCGTGTAGTAGGTAATGCCTATTGAAAAGGAAATAAATTAATTAAAATATTTATTTTCTATGTGCGATATAAAAATTTCATGCAAAATGTTAAGTAAGCGGTAAATTTAAAGTTTATGTAAGAAAATATAAAGAAATTCCAAGCTTAAGTGTTTTATATTGTAATTTGTGAATTAGAATTTAATTATTCTTTTGTTTCATTCTACACGTAGCTCAGCGGGTCCGTTAGTTGGTTGGTTCGGTAGGTAGATGTTGTAATGATAAATGGCGGTTAAATTTGAAAATTCGAATCTGTTTTCTTTGGTGTTTAGTTTGTCTCTCTCATTGTGCAGTAAAAAAGTGAATAGAAATAATAAGTGTGTATTAAAGTTAAAGTTAGGAAAAAGGTCTTGAATTTGAAGTGTTGTTTGTTTTAAATAAGTTCAATTTGAATTTAATTGTATTCTTTTCATATATTCAACTAATCGCGTCGCGTCACGCGGTCGATCTCGGTTTCGGTAGTGTTGAAGAAGAAGTGAATTTTGTATGTCGGTTGTTTGGATCTATAATATCAAAACTATATTTTTAAATGGGTAAGTAAATTTATCTTGCTTTAATATTTTAACAAAAATTGCATTTAAGAAATCCAAAAATAATTTAAGTAGAATACAAATATGGTTTAAACGGTATTTAGTAGACATGGCTTTGTGCTTTAAAAAATCATCATAGAGTTAGAGGTTATTAACTACATACATACATACATACATACATATGTCGATTCCTACAAAGATGTCTTCAACATTTTTGAAGAGCCATATTTTGAGAACCTCATTTGATAGAATAGGGGTAATTGGTGAACGGTGCATCAAAAAGCTAGAGCCATGTGGGTTGAGCAGACTTTTAATCAAATTTCACACACTTAACATAGAAACGAGTTTTTACTCACCGCTTAACAATGTTCTTTAATGTTTGCTAAAGGAGCCTAACAAAGTTAAAATAATGTAATGTGTATATTAACCTTAATTTTACAAATTTCAAGGGCTAAAGTGACAACTTTAGTTATTAAATTATCTTAGAACACTGTTGTCCATCAAGGAATAGTCTTACTATTTAATTTGGACGACATATGAAAGCATTCCAAGATTCCAACAGTTTTCTAAATATGCTATATTTAGAAGCTAAAATACATTAGCTTAGAGTGTTTTTGTTGTTAAATTCTTTTTTTATTGCCATTTCTATTCATGCGAAAAACCCTACGAAAATTCAAAAATCCAGAAATTGAGAAAGACGTGGTTTTTTCAGACTAAATTTTCAGGAGTCTATTATTACTATCGCTATCAGTCTGCTTACTCGTAGATTGGAGCTGATGCAAACAAATATTTTGATCTTAAAAAAATTTAGAGAGAAAAATTATTTGTTCTTGAATTTAAGGAAATAGGGGTATTTAAGTATCTACATAATTTCTCTAAAAATTAAATAAAAACAAATTAAAGTAAACAAATAATTTGGGAAGAAACGTTTGTGTGGCACTAACAAATTACACGTTTCAGAAGCTCTTTTCACTTCAGTTCTCAAGAGATTTAAAGCGATCATTGTGTTATCAATTGGCAATTATTTTAACAAAAGTGTCACTTTTGCTGTTTTTGGGACATTTATATTTTTGAAATTCGTGTTTGAATCTCAGTTCTAGAACATTTAAAGCAAACTCACTTCAAAAAGTAGTTTTCTTCAATTTAAGTTTGGTTTTCAATAGAAAATCAATTTTGAAAGAAATAAAATGCACGACTGGGCCGCTAAAACTTGCTTATTTCTTCTAAAAAGTCTGTTTAAAAATATTTCCTACATTTTAAGATTTAAAAATGTACCTGCAAAATAAGTTGGGGAGAGTACGATAATTTAGGCGACAAAAGTTAATGACGGATTTTTATAGAACAGTGAACAACTAAGTATTATACATTTTTTGAAAGCCAACATTCTGTTCTATTAGCCAGTTTTTAAATCAAGTCAAAACTATGTATAGTTTTTGAAAAATTTAATTTTAAACTCAAAATTAGAATAAAAAAAGTAGTTTTTCAATAATTCAAAATTATCTACTATTTTTATTTTAGAATTTTTGCTCTTATTTGTTTTTGATCAAAAACTGAAAACTAGATGATTTTATGTATTTCAGTTTTTGAGAAAATTGAAAATAACCACAACTACTATTTTAATATAATTATGTTTTTTGCTTGAGTGGTCTTGTTTTGATAGTAATAATGGTATGTAGTTGCGAGTTTGGGTGTATGCAACGGTAAGGTGTGTGCGAGTTTGGGTATATGCAACAGTGGGGTGTGGCTGGCGGCATGCTGCCCCCTCCAACCCCCCTGCTGGGCACACTATAGGATTTGGGGTGGGTGCGAGGTGGTGTGAGTGCAAGGTGGCGAGGGTGCAAGGTGCGGTGGGTGCATCACAGGGTGCATGCGAATTTTTTTTGCATTTAAGTAAGCTGGATTTAAGATAAATTAATTTATCCTACGTACTTGTAACTTGTTGTAAAATTGGTCTTATTCAAAGATAGGCACAGCAATGGAAAGGGAATGATTCCTAGATCACAGTCCTGAAATTTCAGCCATCTAGATGGTCTAGATCGAGAAATATTGGAGTTCAAAATTGCCCTTTGGGAGCCGGCTTTTAAGCCCCTAGGACGCATATTAAGCGAGATATTCGCATTTTAAGTTTGAACTTGGATGTTTGCCCATAACTTGTTGTAAAATTGGTCTTATTCAAAGGTAGGCACAGCAGTGGAAAGGGAATGATTCCTAGATCACAATCCTGAAATTTCATCCATCTAGGTGGTGTAGATCGAGAAATATTGGAGTTCAAAAATTGCCCTTTGGGAGCCGACTTTTAAGCCCCTAGGACGCATATTAAGCGAGATATTCGCATTTTAAGTTTGAACTTGGATTTTTGCCCATAACTTGTTGTCAAATTGGTCTTATTCAAAGATAATCACAGCAATGGAAAGGGAATTATTCCTAGATCACACACCTGAAATTTCAGCCATCTAGGTGGTCTAGATCGAGAAATATTGGAGTTCAAAAATTGCCCTTTGGGAGCCGACTTTTAAGCCCCTAGGACGCATATTAAGCGAGATATTCGCATTTTAAGTTTGAACTTGGATTGCCCTTTGGGAGCCGACTTTTAAGCCCCTAGGACGCATATTAAGCGAGATATTCGCATTTTAAGTTTGAACTTGGATTTTTGCCCATAACTTGTTGTAAAATTGGTCTTTATCAAAGATAGGCACAGCAATGGAAAGGGAATTATTCCTAGATCACAATCCTGAAATTTCAGCCATCTAGGTGATCTATATCAAGAAGTAAATTTATCTTGCTTTAATATTTTAACAAAAATTGCATTTAAGAAATCCAAAAATAATTTAAGTAGAATACAAATATGGTTTAAACGGTATTTAGTAGACATGGCTTTGTGCTTTAAAAAATCATCATAGAGTTAGAGGTTATTAACTACATACATACATACATACATACATATGTCGATTCCTACAAAGATGTCTTCAACATTTTTGAAGAGCCATATTTTGAGAACCTCATTTGATAGAATAGGGGTAATTGGTGAACGGTGCATCAAAAAGCTAGAGCCATGTGGGTTGAGCAGACTTTTAATCAAATTTCACACACTTAACATAGAAACGAGTTTTTACTCACCGCTTAACAATGTTCTTTAATGTTTGCTAAAGGAGCCTAACAAAGTTAAAATAATGTAATGTGTATATTAACCTTAATTTTACAAATTTCAAGGGCTAAAGTGACAACTTTAGTTATTAAATTATCTTAGAACACTGTTGTCCATCAAGGAATAGTCTTACTATTTAATTTGGACGACATATGAAAGCATTCCAAGATTCCAACAGTTTTCTAAATATGCTATATTTAGAAGCTAAAATACATTAGCTTAGAGTGTTTTTGTTGTTAAATTCTTTTTTTATTGCCATTTCTATTCATGCGAAAAACCCTACGAAAATTCAAAAATCCAGAAATTGAGAAAGACGTGGTTTTTTCAGACTAAATTTTCAGGAGTCTATTATTACTATCGCTATCAGTCTGCTTACTCGTAGATTGGAGCTGATGCAAACAAATATTTTGATCTTAAAAAAATTTAGAGAGAAAAATTATTTGTTCTTGAATTTAAGGAAATAGGGGTATTTAAGTATCTACATAATTTCTCTAAAAATTAAATAAAAACAAATTAAAGTAAACAAATAATTTGGGAAGAAACGTTTGTGTGGCACTAACAAATTACACGTTTCAGAAGCTCTTTTCACTTCAGTTCTCAAGAGATTTAAAGCGATCATTGTGTTATCAATTGGCAATTATTTTAACAAAAGTGTCACTTTTGCTGTTTTTGGGACATTTATATTTTTGAAATTCGTGTTTGAATCTCAGTTCTAGAACATTTAAAGCAAACTCACTTCAAAAAGTAGTTTTCTTCAATTTAAGTTTGGTTTTCAATAGAAAATCAATTTTGAAAGAAATAAAATGCACGACTGGGCCGCTAAAACTTGCTTATTTCTTCTAAAAAGTCTGTTTAAAAATATTTCCTACATTTTAAGATTTAAAAATGTACCTGCAAAATAAGTTGGGGAGAGTACGATAATTTAGGCGACAAAAGTTAATGACGGATTTTTATAGAACAGTGAACAACTAAGTATTATACATTTTTTGAAAGCCAACATTCTGTTCTATTAGCCAGTTTTTAAATCAAGTCAAAACTATGTATAGTTTTTGAAAAATTTAATTTTAAACTCAAAATTAGAATAAAAAAAGTAGTTTTTCAATAATTCAAAATTATCTACTATTTTTATTTTAGAATTTTTGCTCTTATTTGTTTTTGATCAAAAACTGAAAACTAGATGATTTTATGTATTTCAGTTTTTGAGAAAATTGAAAATAACCACAACTACTATTTTAATATAATTATGTTTTTTGCTTGAGTGGTCTTGTTTTGATAGTAATAATGGTATGTAGTTGCGAGTTTGGGTGTATGCAACGGTAAGGTGTGTGCGAGTTTGGGTATATGCAACAGTGGGGTGTGGCTGGCGGCATGCTGCCCCCTCCAACCCCCCTGCTGGGCACACTATAGGATTTGGGGTGGGTGCGAGGTGGTGTGAGTGCAAGGTGGCGAGGGTGCAAGGTGCGGTGGGTGCATCACAGGGTGCATGCGAATTTTTTTTGCATTTAAGTAAGCTGGATTTAAGATAAATTAATTTATCCTACGTACTTGTAACTTGTTGTAAAATTGGTCTTATTCAAAGATAGGCACAGCAATGGAAAGGGAATGATTCCTAGATCACAGTCCTGAAATTTCAGCCATCTAGATGGTCTAGATCGAGAAATATTGGAGTTCAAAATTGCCCTTTGGGAGCCGGCTTTTAAGCCCCTAGGACGCATATTAAGCGAGATATTCGCATTTTAAGTTTGAACTTGGATGTTTGCCCATAACTTGTTGTAAAATTGGTCTTATTCAAAGGTAGGCACAGCAGTGGAAAGGGAATGATTCCTAGATCACAATCCTGAAATTTCATCCATCTAGGTGGTGTAGATCGAGAAATATTGGAGTTCAAAAATTGCCCTTTGGGAGCCGACTTTTAAGCCCCTAGGACGCATATTAAGCGAGATATTCGCATTTTAAGTTTGAACTTGGATTTTTGCCCATAACTTGTTGTCAAATTGGTCTTATTCAAAGATAATCACAGCAATGGAAAGGGAATTATTCCTAGATCACACACCTGAAATTTCAGCCATCTAGGTGGTCTAGATCGAGAAATATTGGAGTTCAAAAATTGCCCTTTGGGAGCCGACTTTTAAGCCCCTAGGACGCATATTAAGCGAGATATTCGCATTTTAAGTTTGAACTTGGATTTTTGCCCACATCTAGGTGGTCTAGATCGAGAAATATTGGAGTTCAAAAATTGCCCTTTGGGAGCCGACTTTTAAGCCCCTAGGACGCATATTAAGCGAGATATTCGCATTTTAAGTTTGAACTTGGATTTTTGCCCATAACTTGTTGTAAAATTGGTCTTTATCAAAGATAGGCACAGCAATGGAAAGGGAATTATTCCTAGATCACAATCCTGAAATTTCAGCCATCTAGGTGATCTATATCAAGAAATATTGGAGTTCAAAAATTGCCCTTTGGGAGCCGACTTTTAAGCCCCTAGGACGCATATTAAGCGAGATATTCGCATTTTAAGTTTGAACTTGGATTTTTGCCCATAACTTGTTGTAAAATTGGTCTTATTCAAAGTTAGGCACAGCAATGGAAAGGGAATTATTCCTAGATCACAATCCTGAAATTTCAGCCATCTAGGTGGTCTAGATCAAGAAATATTGGAGTTCAAAATTTGACCTTTGGGAGCCGACTTTTAAGCCCCTAGGACGCATATTAAGCGAGATATTCGCATTTTAAGTTTGAACTTGGATTTTTGCCCATAACTTGTTGTAAAATTGGTCTTATTCAAAGATAGGCACAGAAATGGAAAAGGAATGATTCCTAGATCACAATCCTGAAATTTCAGCCATCTAGGTGGTCTAGATCGAGAAATATTGGAGTTCAAAAATTGCCCTTTGGGAGCCGACTTTTAAGCCCCTAGGACGCATATTAAGCGAGATATTCGCATTTTAAGTTTGAACTTGGATTTTTGCCCATAACTTGTTGTAAAATTGGTCTTATTCAAAGTTAGGCACAGCAATGGAAAGGGAATGATTCCTAGATCACAATCCTGAAATTTCAGCCATCTAGTAAGTAAAAGAAATGTCAACTGTGTAGACGTGTTCTTAATTTGCCGCGAGAAAATAAGTCAAATTCTTATATACCGGCTTCCGTATCAAACAAGCTTTAAACTTAAATTCATGTATATTTTCTTTCACTACGGAACTTCACAATTTCGAGCAGAATAAAGTGCGAGTTTTTTGCCAAAAGTGAATTAAAGAAAATTTTAATTCTCACAACCTACATTTAAATACTCGTTTTGCTCAGTCACCTTCACACAAAACAAGAAAAAAGAAAGAAAAATATGTCAGCTAGTGCAATTACCAGAGCAGAAAGGAGCGGCAAGGAAAGTGAGGTAAGAGGGTCGCCTGCTCTCGGCAGTAAGAAAAATTTGTCAGCTACCCCAATCATTAAAATGACGAAAAATAAGAAGCAATTGGCGGGGCACAAAGGGCAGGGCACAAGTACTATGAGCTCTTCTTTGTTAATTGGCTCTCCTGCTCTTACCATCCAAAATAACTCTCGCTTAAGCTCATCTTCATCTGCATTGGTAGACCTTGAAACAACACTAACATCAAAATTTTCCAAGCTAATCTCTGAACTTGAAGGTAACCTTAAAAACCTAATCAGTGAATCCATAGCCTCTCTTGAAGACCGACTAAGGCAGTGTGAGACTGATATAGGGGTGCTGAAGGAGGAAAACAAAAAATTAAGAGAGGAGCTTGCTGATTTTCAGCGCCAACAACGTCTGAGCGATGTGATAGTGAGAGGTATTCCCCACACACCAAACGAGAATGCAATTGATATTGCTAAAAATATTGCCGTTACCCTACGTCACGAACACTCTTCCTACATCGATGCTTTTCGTTTAAGATCCAATTTGCATGTTAGCAACAACAACAACCACAACAACAGCAGAAGCTCATGCCCTTATTCGTTTTTCGTCCCATGTTGAACAACAACAATGGTCTTACTCTAGCTGAACTAGTGAGGTATTCCCATGATGGTGAACATGATGGTGAAGTTAAAAGCTCTCATAGGATCTATATAAATGAAAGTCTTACATCAACAAATAATTCCATATTGAGGCATGCTAATCAGCTGCGTACAGAAGGTTTATTGTCATCAGTTAGAACGAGAAATGGTTTCGTCTATGTGAAAAAAAATGATGAAGATTATGAAATTAAAATTACAACAACTACAGCACTGCCGTTAAAGCTTCATGTCGGTATATACCGCTGTTACTCTTGATGTCATCTGGAGCAGCTTTATGATTATTTATTTTATTTTTTCATTTTAATTTCTTTTTGATCTTTTGGTTTATTTTATTATTCATTATTTACTTATTTATTATTATTTTTATTATTATTATTATAATTTTGTTTTTCTTTTTCTTTTCTCTCTCTCAGACTTAACTTATTTTACAAGATCTTCTCTACTTTCTTTCTTCTATATCTACTATCTTTGGTATTAATAATTGTTGTTGAATCTTTATCCTCAATCATATTTGTTCAAACAGTATTTTTTGTGTATTATTTGTTTTCACGTTGAATAATGGCTAGTGCGTTAATGTCTGGTTACGTTGATGAAATTGCAGTGCGGACAATTATTAAAATACTATCCAATACACAAGGAGGGTTAAAAATTTGCTACCTTAATGCTCGCAGTTTAAATTTAACCAAATTGGATTACATAAAGAATGTTTTTATGGACTCTAGAGTTGACATAATTTGCATTTGGGAAACATGGCTATCTGATGCTTCAATCAATGACTTATATGATATTCCTGGTTTTAAGTTTATTCGAAACGATAGGGTTACTAACACGACTGGTGGGGGAGTAGCAGTGTACTGCAGCATATCACTTTCACACAAAATCTTAAAACAATCCGAGGGGAGTGTAGTGGAGTATCTTCTGCTAGAAGTTACTGATGGGATTACGAAGTGCCTTGTTGGTATTTCCTACAACCCGAACCGCTGCCACGCTCCTGAACCATTATTTTCTGCATTGCATGAGTTCACTGCCCTTTACGAGCATATCATAATTTGTGGAGATCTCATGCTGACCTTTTGAAGCGTGATAGTAAAGCTTACCAACTTCTTGATTTTGCTGCTGCCGCTGGTCTATCAGTAGTAAATTCGTATGCTACACATTTTTCACCAAATGCCCCTCCTAGTCTTCTTGATGTCGTTATGGTCTCTAATCGGTCATATGTCATGCTTCAAGATCAGCTATCCTTGGCGGGAATTTCTGACCACGACTTGCTGTTCTGTACATATGGAGTTGATATGTCTCGATCTTTTTCTTCTTCATCCTTTGAGTTCAGAGATTATGCTTCGATTGACAACAGTGCCTTACAATTCGATGCAAGCCTTATGCCGTGGCGTAATTGCTATCAAGCTTTTAATGTAGACGAAAAAGTGAATCATTTTCAAACATTAGTATTGGATCTGTTTAATAGGCATGTTCCTCTTAAGACAGTTGCAATACGAAATGAGAAATGCCCCTGGTTCACTAGCGAAGTTCGTTATGCTATGAAAGTTCGTAATAAACAGTACGCAAAGTGGAAACAACGGCCATTAAGCTACAATTGGGAAGGTTTTTGCCGTGCTCGTAATCACTGTACCTTTGTAACACGCAGGGCAAAAAAAGATATTTTCTTTCTAAACTAAACACTGACTTGCCTTCAAAAAAATTATGGAGCAACTTACGTTCAATTGGTGTTGGAAAAAAGATTGCTGGCCATAGTATTCCTGATGTAACTGATCTTAATAACGCTTTTTTAAATAGTACTATTAACAATTTAAGCTTTACTGCTGAAGATCGTCTGATATATGATGCAGATTTTGATTTTGAAATTGCTACCGAAGTTGATATTATCAATGTTATCCGTTCGTTAAAATCGAATGCTGTAGGTGAAGATGGTGTACCTCTTCGTTTTGTTAAGATGATCCTACCTCACGTAATAAGTTGTATTACACACATAATTAACTTTTGTGTAATTTCTTCAAATTTTCCCCATAGTTGGAAGTTAGCTAAAATAATTCCTGTACCTAAGAAACCTCAGCCGTCTTTAGCAACAGATTACCGCCCCATAAGTATCTTGCCATGTCTGTCAAAAGTCTTGGAGAAGTTCCTTGCTAATCAAATGTCAAATTATTTAGATCAACATAATTTGCTAACTTCAGTCCAGTCTGGGTTTCGAGCAGGTCATAGTTGCTCTACTGCAATGATTAAAATTCTTGATGACATAAGAATAAACTATGATATGGATCACTTAACTGTTCTCTGTTTGCTTGAATTCTCCAAGGCTTTTGATAGAGTGGATCATGAGTTATTATGCCAAAAGCTGAGGTTATACTTTGGGTTTAGCGAAAGATCTGTACGTTTACTTCGCTGTTACTTATTTAATCGGCACCAAAGATTTGTTTATGATGGGAAAGCTTCTGATTTTAAAGCTGTGTTAACAGGAGTACCTCAAGGGTCAATATTAGGGCCGATTTTATTTTGCTTATTTATAAATGACCTTCCTAGTGTTTGCTTAAATGTTTCTGTACACCTTTACGCGGACGATGCCCAGATTTACTTGTCACGCCCTATTGGACTGATTGAAGATCTTATTGCCAGGATGAATGAGGATCTTTTAAATATTTATAACTGGTCACTTTCCAATGGGCTGAATTTAAACTCAGAAAAATCTCAAGCAATTCTCATATCCAAGAAGCACTATGACACGATTGAACTACCACCTGTACTATTAAATAATGGTCATATTAAGTTTTACGATGTTGTAACAAATTTGGGTTTCAAGATAAATCGATCGCTTTCCGCTGTTGATCATACAAATTACGTGATAAGTCGAATTTATGCA
Source organism: Eupeodes latifasciatus (assembly GCA_920104205.1). NCBI lineage: Eukaryota > Metazoa > Arthropoda > Insecta > Diptera > Syrphidae > Eupeodes > Eupeodes latifasciatus. The sequence goes on along the minus strand of OV049926.1, from coordinate 150,162,629 downwards.
GGCTTACGAAAGCTCTGGCTAACCTCTGACTTCACCCCAGTGAACACTAAGCTTAGGCTTATTAAAACCTTATTTCTTCCCATTTTTGATTATTCAACTACGGTGTACTGCAAACCTGACTCCCACTCTCAGCACAAACTACTTGTAGCGTTTAATGATGCAATAAGGTATGTTTATGGACTGCGTAGATATGATCATATATCGCACTACCATGCTTTGGTACTCGGTTGTAATGGGTGATTTTTTTGAGGTTAGGATTTTCATGCATTAGTATTTGACAGATCACGCAGGATTTCAGACATGGTGTCAAAGAGAAAGATGCTCAGTATGCTTTGACATTTCATCATGAATAGACTTACTAACGAGCAACGCTTGCAAATCATTGAATTTTATTACCAAAATCAGTGTTCGGTTCGAAATGTGTTTCGCGCTTTTTTATCGACAAATTTTGTTCAGCGATGAGGCTCATTTCTGGTTGAATGGCTACGTAAATAAGCAAAATTGCCGCATTTGGAGTGAAGAGCAACCAGAAGCCGTTCAAGAACTGCCCATGCATCCCGAAAAATGCACTGTTTGGTGTGGTTTGTACGCTGGTGGAATCATTGGACCGTATTTTTTCAAAGATGCTGTTGGACGCAACGTTACGGTGAATGGCGATCGCTATCGTTCAATGCTAACAAACTTTTTGTTGCCAAAAATGGAAGAACTGAACTTGGTTGACATGTGGTTTCAACAAGATGGCGCTACATGCCACACAGCTCGCGATTCTATGGCCATTTTGAGGGAAAACTTCGGAGAACAATTCATCTCAAGGAATGGACCGGTAAGTTGGCCACCAAGATCATGCGATTTGACGCCTTTAGACTATTTTTTGTGGGGCTACGTCAAGTCTAAAGTCTACACAAATAAGCCAGCAACTATTCCAGCTTTGGAAGACAACATTTCCGAAGAAATTCGGGCTACTCCGGCCGAAATGCTCGAAAAAGTTACCAAAAAATTGGACTTTCCGAATGGACCACCTAAGACGCAGCCGCGGTCAACATTTAAATGAAATTATCTTCAAAAAGTAAATGTCATGGACCAATCTAACGTTTCAAATAAAGAATCGATGAGATTTTGCAAATTTTATGCGTTTTTTTTTAAAAAAAGTTCTCAAGCTCTTAAAAAATCACCCGATACTTTTCAACAGTTTTTGAATGTCAGATGTTGTCAATTCATGCACAGGCTTATTAATAGTAGATCGCCTAGATACCTCTTCGAGAAAATTCAGTTTGCTCAATCTCACAGAACACGCAATTTTATAACACCTCCGTTTAATTACTTAAACTCTTCTCGCCTCTTCTTCATCCATGCTACCAGACTTTGGAAATCTCTTCCCACTACGGTAAAGCAGATAGTTAGCACAAACAAATTCAAAAGTATTGCATTACAGTATTTATAAAAAAAAAAAAAAAAAAAAAATTCAACAACTATTTTCTTTTTCTCAATTCTTTCGTCTTCTATTTTTTTCATTTCTCTTATCTTCTACTATTCATAACTTTTTTATTTTCTTATGTTATATTCTATTTATCTTTTTTATTGTTGTTATTTTTTTGGTTTATATAATTTTATTACATTACATTACATTACACACTACTCAGCACATAAATGTACAGCACCTTGAGCGACTAGACTATATAAGGTGATAACAACACAAGACATTAATACAAGGCAGAAGGACAGAAGAGAAAGAACAACAGAAAGAAAGAACACATGACAACAGCACGCGGTAGGTTTCGAGACGGTCCCCCATCTGAGTACTAACCACGCTCACTGATGCTTGATTTCGGTGATCGATGGGAACCGATGCTTTTTTTTTTTTTTTTTTAAATTCATTTTTATTAATTCATTCTTAAAACTATCTTAAAGCTAGAAAAAAATTCATAAAACTAGCCTAATTAACGATACCTTGCAACTAACTTACTGGTCCCATACGGACACTCTAAGTTAAACAATAATACTTAATGCTAATGCCTTTCGGCCCTAAGATCTATTTAACTTCAATTCATTTTATTTATTTGTGTATTCATTAGAAAATTTAGCAAAAACTAATGTCAATATCCTTTTTTATTTTTACTTAAAAACTACTTAAAATAAGGTCCTTAATATAAAACTTAAAGCTAACTAAAACTACCTATTGTACCTATAAACTACTTAAAACTAGAACAACCACAGCAGCAAATCTAACTATCTAACTTTTTTGTTTTTCATATTTTGTCTTTTTTTTTTTTTTTGATTATTCCATGATTTTTTTTTAATTTTTTATTTTTTATTTTTTTTTGTATTTTTTTGTATTTTTGTTTTTTGTACCGTAAGTGGAATATGAAGCAGCAAATGTACTGCATGAAGGGGATTTTCTGGATTGAGAGTGACGATGGTGTTGTTCCTGAAACGATAAAATATCTTTTACTCAAATGAACTATAAACAAATGATTTCTGTGGCAAAAAGGAATAACAACATAAATCGGACCTATGTCGAAATTTAATTTATTATACTAATGGACAAAATATTCATTTTTTAATTAAAGCGAACAAAAACATAAGTCGTCTTTATAAAAACTACAAAAAGTCACTTATTTTGTTATTCCTTTTTGACACAGATTTAACAATATGATATAATAAATGTTGAAGGGCAGCGCAGAGCAGATGAGCAGCAGACGTCACAGACACAGAAACGAACATCAGGCGAATAATGGTTTAACAAGGTTTCAACCTGAACCTGAATAAAGCTGTTAAAGAAATAATTTATTAATTCATTTTGTCTTGTTAATTTACAATACTCACTTAATTAAAAAGAATATTTTTGTTTTATCCTGAATGTAACAAAAGACAAAACCCTTAACACCTAGCCCATGACGTTTCTGCATTAAGAACAATTTCACCTTCACCACTTCACAAAAAATACACCAAATGAAATGCATGTTTAGGTGAATTCAACAAAACAAAAGGTCTGTTTACGTTCTGACTCCAAAGGCAATAAATTATAAATTTAATCAGTGCGTTACTGAAAAGGGAAAGAATCGCTTTTCGTTTAATTTTTATGAAATAGGTAAATACGTTTTGCTTTTTTTCACGATTGTTAAGCTTTTACTGAACTGGCGCCTTTTTTCTAAATTACAAAAGTAAAATATTCATTTTTTAACCAAAATATAAGCTTTCTATCATTTTTAGAACTTTTAAAGTCAGAATCACTATCCCAAAATAAGTGTGAAAATGTTCATTTTTGAACTTTTTCACTTTTTTGGACAATATAGTAAGTCGTGCATGTGAAAGAGGCCTTATTTTCGTTCGTAGGTAATTCACACATAAATTGTAGGAATGAATACATATAGTGCATGTATCTTAGAACTAGAAAATTAAATTCATGTATAATATGTATTTCATACATAAATCGAAAGATCGAGAACATACATTATATGAATGCTAAAAATATGCATTCAAGAAATAAATGGTTTTTATCGTTTAGTTTATGTATGAAATACATATTTTGCATGAATTTAATTTTCTAGTTCCAAGATACATGCACTATATGTATTCATTCCTACGATTTATGTATGAATTACTTACGAACAAGTCTGAAAATTAAGGCCACTTTCACATGCACGCATGAATAAGTGAAATTAAATAGAAAAGGAAATAAGTACTGCGTGACGCGTAGCAGAAAGATTCTTATTTGGAAAATGTAAATAACGCTAAAATGTACACAAAAATAATAATAACGTATGTAAAATTTATAATATATGTGTATATTATGTGGTTTTTTTTGTGTGTTTAAGAAACTGTCAATATAGTTTTTTCACTATAGTTTCCATAACCCTGAGGCTCCACAAGAATAAAATCCAATCCAACTTCTCTTCCGCAATCTCATCCGCAATCCAGTGTTTTTTTTGACTGGGCATATTATGTCTTGCCATGAGCAACCTCAAATGTCACATTTGACACAACGGTTAATCTGTTGTTTACTTTTTTGTCGGTAGTTGTGGTTTTTTAAAAATTTAAATTTCAAACAAATTATATAAAAGTTGAAGCAATTTTTAGATGGAAATTTTTTGAAATAATTTTTTGAATTTAATAGAGTTTACGGAATCACTTAGCAGACATAAATTAAAACTCCGAACCGTTTGAACCATCCCAATCAAGAGAGGAGTTATGAAATGACGGTGGGTTGTATGTAACTCTTTTAAGAATTTTGTATGATTTTCTCTCGAAATTCTTGGAAGTGTTACATACAAACCACTGTCATTTCAAAACTACTCTCTTCATTGAGATGGTTCAGACGGTTCTGAGTTCTAATTTATGTCACCTAAGTGTTTCTTAAAACCATTTTCAATTTAAAGAATGATTTCAAAAAATTCCCATTTAAAGTATTTTTAAAATTTTTTGATTCTCAAAAAAAAAGTTCGAACAATTTTTAGATGGAAATTTTTTGAAATAATTTTTTGAATTTAATAGAGTTTACGGAATCAGTTAGCAGACATAAATTAAAACTCCGAACCGTTTGAACCATCCCAATCAAGAGAGTAGTTATGAAATGACGGTGGGTTGTATGACAAGATTTTGATCCGCTCGAAAAATCCAAACTGCGATGACCGGATCATGGACTGGATGTTGGATTGTTGGTCTCCATTGGCCGATAGTCCTGTCATCGGAAATGTCCAATGGAGACCCCAGGTAAGCATTTCGTTGACGTGTTGGAAAATTGCAAAACACAGGAAAAGGAAGGATTATTACATTTTTCACGAATATAATTGTGGACTCTATGTGAATGGGGCCTTAAAGATTCGAGAAATCAAAAATACCATTTTACTTTTCTCTTTTATAAACTTTTAAAAATATGTAAATCGTAAGGCAAAATGCGTAAGGTTTCTTATTAATTATGAAAAAATTATGCGTGAATGGAATTCTTCATAAAATCAAACCCTTAATCATATAATATCAGAATACCTTCATATTTTCTATGAATTTGATCAACAAATTAATGTGAACAAGATTATGAGAAGAAAATACAATTTACTTTATAAACATTATAGTTTTTTTTAAGGAAAATACATAACTATAACATTTCTAGTACAATATTGGAAATGAGTTATATTTATTAGTTTTAATATGCAGTCTCAGTAACAGGAGCTGTTTTCATGATTCAAGGTATAAAACTATGATATCTATTGATATTTATTCTCATATTCAATTTGATCAAGTGCCTCGGGAGCACATAATTTTCCCTCTGAAAGTAAAAATGAATGTTATATTGCTCGATTTATGAACATATCTTGGAAAAATACTCATGCCCAAGTAGTAAAATTACTCAAATCATGATTGTTTAATGGATTGGACATTTTTAGTGAGCAGCCACCATTTAAACAGGGTCCAATAAACAAAAAAATTAATGTTTCTGAACAGGCCCAATTCCCTGTGGTGAGTTTAGAATTTGTGTGAAGAGTATGTATCTCATACATAGAACGTAAGATCGCATACATACACTCTTATGTTCCAGTCTTAAACCATAGGAATAGAACATTGAGTGTAGGAATGCATACATAGAGAACATTTCGTGTATGTATGGATACATACTTTGTAGGAATACGTGCATATTTTACATGTATTATTATGAAATTACCGTTGTTTTTAGGTAACGCCATCGAATTATTTCCAGATTGTTCCAATTTACCGTTTTATTTTCTTCAATCGCGTCGGATATATAGTTCGGTAGCATTAGCTTGGCATTTTCATTTGGTCAAGAGTAGAAAGTGGTTCGTTTGCGTTTCGACCTCGCGCTTGGATTTAAAAATTAATTGTGAATTGTGAATTTGAAACGAAAATTAAAATAAGAAAAAGGAAATAACAAAGCGGAATTAATATATTCAGGTAAGTTATTTAGAAAAAACAGATATTTTATTGCATTTAGAGTAGGTTACAAATATTCTTTTTTCAATTTTTCTTACTTCATTTACAATTTGTTTGAATTTTACTAATCAGAATCTAGGGCTCCACAAAAGGAGATTATGCGAAACAGAATACAATTTATTTGAAATATTGTATTTTGTGATCATTATTTTGAAAACAGATATTTTAATGCATTTAGAGTAGGTTAAAAATATTCATATTTCATTTTTTTACTTCATTTAGAACGAAAAATTAATTGTGAAAAAGGAACTCCCCAAATAAGTAATTGTGAATTGGATAATCAAAATTAGAAAAAGGAACTCCCCAAATAAGTAAGCGGAATTAATATATTCATGTAAGTTAATTAAAAAAACATATTTTATTGCATTTAGAGTAGGTTACAAATATTCATTTTTCAATATTTCTTACTTCATTTGGAATTAAAAGTTAATTGTGAATTGGAATTTTTTTACTTCATTTAGAATTTGCTTGAATTTGCTAATCAGAATCTAGGGCTCCACAAAAGGAGATTTTGCGAAACGGAATACAATTTATTTGAAATATTGTATTTTGTGATCATTATTTTGAAAACAGATATTTTAATGCATTTAGAGTAGGTTACAAGTATTCATATTTCAATTTTTCTTACTTCATTTAGAATTTGTTTGAATTTACTAATCAGAATCTAGGGCTCCACAAAAGGAGATTATGCGAAACAGAATACAATTTATTTGAAATATTGTATTTTGTGATCATTATTTTGAAAACAGATATTTTAATGCATTAAGAGTAGGTTACAAATATTCATATTTAAATTTTTCTTACTTCATTTAGAATTTGTTTGAATTTTACTAATCAGAATCTAGGGCTCCACAAAAGGAGATTATGCGAAACAGAATACAATTTATTTGAAATATTGTATTTTGTGATCATTATTTTGCAAACAGATATTTTAATGCATTAAGAGTAGGTTACAAATATTCATATTTAAATTTTTTTACTTCATTTAGAATTTGTTTGAATTTTACTAATCAGAATCTAGGGCTCCACAAAAGGAGATTATGCGAAACAGAATACAATTTATTTGAAATATTGTATTTTGTGATCATTATTTTGAAAACAGATATTTTAATGCATTTAGAGTAGGTTACAAATATTCATTTTTCAATTTTTCTTACTTCATTTACAATTTGTTTGAATTTTACTAATCAGAATCTAGGGCTCCACAAAAGGAGATTATGCGAAACAGAATACAATTTATTTGAAATATTGTATTTTGTGATCATTATTTTGAAAACAGATATTTTAATGCATTTAGAGTAGGTTACAAATATTCATTTTTCAATTTTTCTTACTTCATTTAGAATTTGTTTGAATTTTACTAATCAGAATCTAGGGCTCCATAAAAGGAGATTATATGCAAAACAGAATACACTTTACTTATTTACATTTGGTCACGAGAAGTAAGTGGTTCGTCCTCGCCCTTGTAATTAAAAGTTAATTGTGAATTGGAAAATTAAAATTAGAAAAAGGAAATACATAAGCGGAATTAATATATTCAGGTAAATTATTTGAAAAAAAACTAGGGCTCCACAAAAGGAGATTATGCGAAACAGAATACAATTTATTTGAAATATTGTATTTTGTGATCATTATTTTGAAAACAGATATTTTAATACATTTAGAGTAGGTTACAAATATTCATATTTGAATTTTTCTTACTTCATTTAGAATTTGTTTGAATTTACTAATCAGAATCTAGAATCTAGAATTTTTTTACTTCATTTAGAATTTGCTTGAATTTGCTAATCAGAATCTAGGGCTCCACAAAAGGAGATTTTGAGAAACGGAATACAATTTATTTGAAATATTGTATTTTGTGATCATTATTTTGAAAACAGATATTTTAATGCATTTAGAGTAGGTTAAAAATATTCATATTTCATTTTTCTTTCTTCATTTAGAACGAAAAATTAATTGTGAAAAAGGAACTCCCCAAATAAGTAATTGTGAACTGGATAATCAAAATTAGAAAAAGGAACTCCCCAAATAAGTAAGCGGAATTAATATATTCATGTAAGTTAATTAAAAAAACATATTTTATTGCATTTAGAGTAGGTTACAAATATTCATTTTTCAATATTTCTTACTTCATTTGGAATTAAAAGTTAATTGTGAATTGGAATTTTTTTACTTCATTTAGAATTTGCTTGAATTTGCTAATCAGAATCTAGGGCTCCACAAAAGGAGATTTTGCGAAACGGAATACAATTTATTTGAAATATTGTATTTTGTGATCATTATTTTGAAAACAGATATTTTAATGCATTTAGAGTAGGTTACAAGTATTCATATTTCAATTTTTCTTACTTCATTTAGAATTTGTTTGAATTTACTAATCAGAATCTAGGGCTCCACAAAAGGAGATTATGCGAAACAGAATACAATTTATTTGAAATATTGTATTTTGTGATCATTATTTTGAAAACAGATATTTTAATGCATTAAGAGTAGGTTACAAATATTCATATTTAAATTTTTCTTACTTCATTTAGAATTTGTTTGAATTTTACTAATCAGAATCTAGGGCTCCACAAAAGGAGATTATGCGAAACAGAATACAATTTATTTGAAATATTGTATTTTGTGATCATTATTTTGAAAACAGATATTTTAATGCATTTAAAGTAGGTTAAAAATATTCATATTTCATTTTTTTTACTTCATTTAGAACGAAAAATTAATTGTGAAAAAGGAACTCCCCAAATAAGTAATTGTGAACTGGATAATCAAAATTAGAAAAAGGAATTCCCCAAATAAGTAAGCGGAATTAATATATTCATGTAAGTTAATTAAAAAAACATATTTTATTGCATTTAGAGTAGGTTACAAATATTCATTTTTCAATATTTCTTACTTCATTTGGAATTAAAAGTTAATTGTGAATTGGAATTTTTTTACTTCATTTAGAATTTGCTTGAATTTGCTAATCAGAATCTAGGGCTCCACAAAAGGAGATTTTGAGAAACGGAATACAATTTATTTGAAATATTGTATTTTGTGATCATTATTTTGAAAACAGATATTTTAATGCATTTAGAGTAGGTTAAAAATATTCATATTTCATTTTTCTTTCTTCATTTAGAACGAAAAATTAATTGTGAAAAAGGAACTCCCCAAATAAGTAATTGTGAACTGGATAATCAAAATTAGAAAAAGGAACTCCCCAAATAAGTAAGCGGAATTAATATATTCATGTAAGTTAATTAAAAAAACATATTTTATTGCATTTAGAGTAGGTTACAAATATTCATTTTTCAATATTTCTTACTTCATTTGGAATTAAAAGTTAATTGTGAATTGGAATTTTTTTACTTCATTTAGAATTTGCTTGAATTTGCTAATCAGAATCTAGGGCTCCACAAAAGGAGATTTTGCGAAACGGAATACAATTTATTTGAAATATTGTATTTTGTGATCATTATTTTGAAAACAGATATTTTAATGCATTTAGAGTAGGTTACAAGTATTCATATTTCAATTTTTCTTACTTCATTTAGAATTTGTTTGAATTTACTAATCAGAATCTAGGGCTCCACAAAAGGAGATTATGCGAAACAGAATACAATTTATTTGAAATATTGTATTTTGTGATCATTATTTTGAAAACAGATATTTTAATGCATTAAGAGTAGGTTACAAATATTCATATTTAAATTTTTCTTACTTCATTTAGAATTTGTTTGAATTTTACTAATCAGAATCTAGGGCTCCACAAAAGGAGATTATGCGAAACAGAATACAATTTATTTGAAATATTGTATTTTGTGATCATTATTTTGCAAACAGATATTTTAATGCATTAAGAGTAGGTTACAAATATTCATATTTAAATTTTTTTACTTCATTTAGAATTTGTTTGAATTTTACTAATCAGAATCTAGGGCTCCACAAAAGGAGATTATGCGAAACAGAATACAATTTATTTGAAATATTGTATTTTGTGATCATTATTTTGAAAACAGATATTTTAATGCATTTAGAGTAGGTTACAAATATTCATTTTTCAATTTTTCTTACTTCATTTACAATTTGTTTGAATTTTACTAATCAGAATCTAGGGCTCCACAAAAGGAGATTATGCGAAACAGAATACAATTTATTTGAAATATTGTATTTTGTGATCATTATTTTGAAAACAGATATTTTAATGCATTTAGAGTAGGTTACAAATATTCATTTTTCAATTTTTCTTACTTCATTTAGAATTTGTTTGAATTTTACTAATCAGAATCTAGGGCTCCATAAAAGGAGATTATATGCAAAACAGAATACACTTTACTTATTTACATTTGGTCACGAGAAGTAAGTGGTTCGTCCTCGCCCTTGTAATTAAAAGTTAATTGTGAATTGGAAAATTAAAATTAGAAAAAGGAAATACATAAGCGGAATTAATATATTCAGGTAAATTATTTGAAAAAAAACTAGGGCTCCACAAAAGGAGATTATGCGAAACAGAATACAATTTATTTGAAATATTGTATTTTGTGATCATTATTTTGAAAACAGATATTTTAATACATTTAGAGTAGGTTACAAATATTCATATTTGAATTTTTCTTACTTCATTTAGAATTTGTTTGAATTTACTAATCAGAATCTAGAATCTAGAATTTTTTTACTTCATTTAGAATTTGCTTGAATTTGCTAATCAGAATCTAGGGCTCCACAAAAGGAGATTTTGAGAAACGGAATACAATTTATTTGAAATATTGTATTTTGTGATCATTATTTTGAAAACAGATATTTTAATGCATTTAGAGTAGGTTAAAAATATTCATATTTCATTTTTCTTTCTTCATTTAGAACGAAAAATTAATTGTGAAAAAGGAACTCCCCAAATAAGTAATTGTGAACTGGATAATCAAAATTAGAAAAAGGAACTCCCCAAATAAGTAAGCGGAATTAATATATTCATGTAAGTTAATTAAAAAAACATATTTTATTGCATTTAGAGTAGGTTACAAATATTCATTTTTCAATATTTCTTACTTCATTTGGAATTAAAAGTTAATTGTGAATTGGAATTTTTTTACTTCATTTAGAATTTGCTTGAATTTGCTAATCAGAATCTAGGGCTCCACAAAAGGAGATTTTGCGAAACGGAATACAATTTATTTGAAATATTGTATTTTGTGATCATTATTTTGAAAACAGATATTTTAATGCATTTAGAGTAGGTTACAAGTATTCATATTTCAATTTTTCTTACTTCATTTAGAATTTGTTTGAATTTACTAATCAGAATCTAGGGCTCCACAAAAGGAGATTATGCGAAACAGAATACAATTTATTTGAAATATTGTATTTTGTGATCATTATTTTGAAAACAGATATTTTAATGCATTAAGAGTAGGTTACAAATATTCATATTTAAATTTTTCTTACTTCATTTAGAATTTGTTTGAATTTTACTAATCAGAATCTAGGGCTCCACAAAAGGAGATTATGCGAAACAGAATACAATTTATTTGAAATATTGTATTTTGTGATCATTATTTTGAAAACAGATATTTTAATGCATTTAAAGTAGGTTAAAAATATTCATATTTCATTTTTTTTACTTCATTTAGAACGAAAAATTAATTGTGAAAAAGGAACTCCCCAAATAAGTAATTGTGAACTGGATAATCAAAATTAGAAAAAGGAACTCCCCAAATAAGTAAGCGGAATTAATATATTCATGTAAGTTAATTAAAAAAACATATTTTATTGCATTTAGAGTAGGTTACAAATATTCATTTTTCAATATTTCTTACTTCATTTGGAATTAAAAGTTAATTGTGAATTGGAATTTTTTTACTTCATTTAGAATTTGTTTGAATTTTACTAATCAGAATCTAGGGCTCCACAAAAGGAGATTATGCGAAACAGAATACAATTTATTTGAAATATTGTATTTTGTGATCATTATTTTGCAAACAGATATTTTAATGCATTAAGAGTAGGTTACAAATATTCATATTTAAATTTTTTTACTTCATTTAGAATTTGTTTGAATTTTACTAATCAGAATCTAGGGCTCCACAAAAGGAGATTATGCGAAACAGAATACAATTTATTTGAAATATTGTATTTTGTGATCATTATTTTGAAAACAGATATTTTAATGCATTTAGAGTAGGTTACAAATATTCATTTTTCAATTTTTCTTACTTCATTTACAATTTGTTTGAATTTTACTAATCAGAATCTAGGGCTCCACAAAAGGAGATTATGCGAAACAGAATACAATTTATTTGAAATATTGTATTTTGTGATCATTATTTTGAAAACAGATATTTTAATGCATTTAGAGTAGGTTACAAATATTCATTTTTCAATTTTTCTTACTTCATTTAGAATTTGTTTGAATTTTACTAATCAGAATCTAGGGCTCCACAAAAGGAGATTATATGCAAAACAGAATACACTTTACTTATTTACATTTGGTCACGAGAAGTAAGTGGTTCGTCCTCGCCCTTGTAATTAAAAGTTAATTGTGAATTGGAAAATTAAAATTAGAAAAAGGAAATACATAAGCGGAATTAATATATTCAGGTAAATTATTTGAAAAAAAACTAGGGCTCCACAAAAGGAGATTATGCGAAACAGAATACAATTTATTTGAAATATTGTATTTTGTGATCATTATTTTGAAAACAGATATTTTAATACATTTAGAGTAGGTTACAAATGCTCATATTTCAATTTTCACTGTATATTTAAGTTTTATCAACTCCGGAACACTCTTAAGGAATCGAATATTACACCTTCACCTCCATATAAATTTAAAGCTAGCCTAAAATGTAACAGATATTATTTACAATTCTTTAAATTATCTTTTCTTCACCTTCATTTTGCCATCAGCTCCGGAAGTTGATGCAGAAGAGTGTATTAGGAGCATCAAATATGATAACTTGTCAACTTCAGAGTTCGACAGCTGTTGACAAGCTTGTAGCCAATTTAGACTGGATCAAATATATAAAGAGACAACTTTACACACCATTTTTGAGGAATGGCTGGATTACAAGAAGCCAGGAGGTTATCGTTTGGTATGCTTTAATTTCAAGAAATTATATTGAAACTATGAACCTAAAAAAAATATTATCTTAAGATTGACAAGGATTTTGGGGTTGTTTTTCGAAATTCCCCAGGAGTTCTTTTGAAGTATCCAGAGCAGGCTGGCAATCTGAGAAAGTTTTTACTAGATGAAGATCACCTGCGAGACAAAAATTTACGAAATATGGTAAACCAAATTGACGAAAATGATATTAAAACTGGTAAGATTTTTAGAGGTTTATAGATATTTAATAACAATGGTAGTATGTACTTGAAATTCCATGTTTTACTTTTTCGTAAAGCGAGACATTTCATCTTTTAGTTGTTTTTTTTTTTTTTTATTTCGGTTTGAAACATAATGCTGTATGTGTTTGGGGATTTCCAATCAAATCCCGGTAACTAAGGAATTCCTTTTTCTGAGCTGCGGTGAGCTGGCAGATAATGGATTGAGATACTGATAGATTGGCTCATTTCTGTAAATTAAAAGTTCCTAACCTTACCTTCCTTTGAATTCTAACTCAGAAATATTTTTTCAAGTAATTTTTTATAATTACTTATCACACCACTAACGTTTTCATAAATTAAAATTTAATTCAATAAAATCCTTAAAATCTTTGCCCTTGGTTTAAGATTTAATGTGTTTTTTTCGTTTTCTTATAGATAGTGCAGCAGTAAAATTATTTTGGTGTCTCCACGGCTATTTGATACCAACACAAAAGGGCAGTCGGAAAGATAACTCTGGAAAAAGTAGTACTGTAAGGTTTACTATTAAAAGCTCTCAAGAGGCTGTCCTTTTTATTGGGTCCAGCGTACAAGAACTCGATGACCATATAACATTTTTCAAAAGCAAGTCAGAAAATATACAACCATTTATACTTGCCGTTGGGGATAAGGATTTTGAAAACTTTTCGAACTACTACGTTTACCTTGATGGTATTAAGTTCGTGTTTTCAAATTTTTTGAGAGCAATTGATATATGTTTCAAGTGATTCAACTTGTTTAATTTGGAGTATCCGTTAGCGTGCTCACAATTATGGACATTTATTGAGCACTACTTCTACGAGCTCAACATTTCTAAAACAAAATCCCCTAAAATGTATTTACTCATCGAAGCGTTAAGAAAAAGGTGATTAATTTATTTATGAATTCATTTTTCGTGAGAACTTTCAAATATTTTTTCACTTCATGATTATGAGCGATTTTTTATATTTGTAATATGTATGCTTTTAATTCTTTTTTTGTTAATGATAATTTAAATAAAACAACTTCAAAAAAATAACTATTTAAAATACAAATTTAATTCTTTTGTTTTTCTTTTCATTATAACAGCGCTCTGACTCAAGATGATGAAGTTGCAGATTCAGAAGCCTCATACCTTTGGATATATTTAATTAAGTTTTATATATGTATATTAATTTTTGTTAATTGTTTAATTAGAATCAATTATAAATTATTTTATTTAAAATGTTAAATGTTAAGTGTTAAATACTTTCTTTGTATTATAAATTATTTTAATATAAAATATATTATGGGCTTGTATAAGTTTTAAATTTTAAATTAATTCTTTTTATTGAACTAAATTTATTTGAGAAAATGTTTCAGGTGTGGCACGAATTTCAATTATATACCTACTGAATGACGTAAGGTACAAATTATATTTATTTGGGGAACAAAAGTAAGTATAGTTTTGAAAGAAATCCACTTTAGATTTCAAAAACCTTGAGCTATTTATTTATTATACATTTCGACAATGCTCTTTGAAATAATTTTATAGTTTATTAAAAATGGAACAAAATTCTGCTTTCAATTTTAGATGACTTCAGCTTACTTCTTGATACGAGTACAAAACTTTAAGGAGATATAGGAACATTTGATGCATCCATTGAGGCTATGTAAGTTAAATGAATAATATAAATTTTTCTTTATTTTTATAAATATTTACCCATAATACGTATGGATTTTTTAAAATTTTATGAAACTTATAACTTTTATGAAACCTAAAATATTTTTTCTAAGCTTTTGTGTCGGCAGTCATTATTGCTACATATGTAAGCATTTTATGAATAATATAATCTTTCTTTATTTTCATAAATATTTAGTCATAAAACTTAAGCTTTATGCAAACATTTTATGACAAGATATTCAGAAAAATAATGACCGATTTATATTTTTCATGAAGGCAGCACATAGTTTTAAGGAATGCAGTCATAAAATCAAGGGACAGAATTTTGGGTTTTATGTAAAGGTTTCACAAATTTTATGAAAAATTCATGCGTTTTCTGAATAGGTATTTATAAAATTAAAGACTGATTCATATTTTTCATGAATGCTATACATAGGTCTTAGGGATGCATTCATAAAATCTAGGGACAGAATTTTGGGTTTTATGTATAGATCCATATTTTTCATGTATGCTATACATAGATTTTAGGGATGCATTCATAAAATCTAGGGACAGAATTTTGGGTTTTATGTATAAATTCATATTTTTCATGTATGATATACATAAATTTTAGGAATGATTGGCGGACAAAATCTATTAGATGTTCAGTTTACACAACGCCAAAAAAAAATCCATTCTTTAATAAAAGTAATAACATGTATATCAGACGGTAAACTATTTGAAAACTATGTTAACATCAGCCCTGTTAAATTTATAAAAGAAGCTTTGCCAACACCGAAAAACACAATCGATGATTCCAACAAAAATTTATTCTTAGCTGTAAATGAAAAGTCTTTTGTAGACAAATGTCTATTTTATAAATAGTTTTCTTTATTTTTTACAAAACTCTTAAATGTAATTTTTATTTTTAACAACATATAACAATTAAAATATTTAACAAGATTTTTTGTAACAACTTAATAAATAACAACTTAAAAAATTGAAAACTAGTAATAATCTTTTCTTTTTTTAAATGGTAAATTTGATGATGTTGATGATGTCGATTTTAAGTTCATATCGTTCATATTTTTACTAAACATATTATTATTATTGTCATCTTTCTGTTTGTGCACTGAATAAACATTATTATAGTCCGGTATTACCATTGGCTTGTAAATTTTATTTAACATTTACAATATGCAAAACACTTATTATTCATTTCAAAAATACAATAAATAGTAATGTGTTAAGGAAGGTCGCATTTGTTACATTAAATACATGCTGTATTTCGTTCATCTATTTATATTAACTCGGCCCTATGAATAATTTTTCAGCTCAATGGACATGGAAAAAAAATTTCATCTTATGATTGCAGATGTGTAACATTTTATATATATTTAAATAGTGATAACGAACGAATACCATTCAGATCGAATTTTGCACAGTTATCTTCTTCAAATGTGCTACTGGTAAGTCGATGTATGTTGTCATTTTTGTAGAATCTGATACACAGAATAAACATATAGGGTCTAAATTTCTTATGCGAGCAGGAACTTGTTGGTTTACAGCTACATTTAAGTCTGGAGTGTAGTTGAAATTTTTATTTACAGCATTATATGATTCAACCGAATTATATATTCTATAATTTGTACCGTGTACTATATTAGTATTAGTTAGTTCGCAGTTAGGTAAATATCCTTCTTCATTTAGTGCTGGTTCAAGATTATATGTCATGAACATTAGCCTGTCAAATGCGTTAAACAGATTGAAAGGTATATAGTATAAATGCACTTTTTCGTCTTCATTTTTTCCTGGACATTCTAAAGGGTGTCCCAAAATTAACGCAAGATTTGAATTTGCCGCCATTTGTGCAGTGAAGTGTTGGCAACCCTGAAAAAAAAGCAATTTGACAGCTAACAGTATAAGGTTATTAAAAATGGAGCGTTACACGATAGAACAACGTGTCTTTATTATTAAAGAATATTTCAAAAATAGTGAAAGCTTGGCGGCTGATTTTTCGAGCAAAATCATCCTAAGCGATGAAGCACATTTTTATCTTGATGGCTTTGTCAATCGCCAAAATTGCCGCATTTGGGGTTCGGAGAACCCACATGTTATTGTCGAAAAACAAATGCATCCACAACGCGTGACTGTATGGTGTGATTTTGGGCTGGAGGCATAATTGGGCCATATTTTTTTGAAAATGATGCTGGTCAAGCAGTGACTGTTACTGGTGCTCGATATCGCGACATGATTACACAGTTCTTTCTGCCAATATTGGATGATATTGATGTGTCCAATATGTGGTTTCAACAAGACGGTGCCACATGTCATACAGCCCGTGAAACAATTCAATTACTGCATGAGACATTTCCAGGTCGTGTACTCTCTCGTTTCGGTGATCAAATTTGGCCTCCTAGATCGTGTGATTTAACACCATTAGACTTCTTTTTATGGGGTTATTTGAAATCACAAGTCTATGTCAACAAGCCCACAACCACCCGTGCATTAAAGGAGGAGATTCAACGCTGCATCAACGAAATTCAGCCACATTTATGCAGAATGGTCATGGAAAATTTCAACAAAAGAGTGCGCATGTGCATGCAAAGCCGTGGAGGCCATTTGTCCGATGTGTTATTCCATACATAACCCTATCCTATGTACTTTACGAGTCAATAAAAATATAACTATCAAAAGACTAAAAACGGCGTTTTCTATTTAATTCAAATCTTGCGTTAATTTTGGGACACCCTTTATTTTTTCAATGTCTGAATCAGCATCTATTCTTTTAAACCATTCAGACGACAACAATAGTTCATTTCTTTGATCTGAACTTACATTAAATGGTATTTTCAATGATTCTATGCGATGTTGATGTGATCGTATCACATTAAAGTAATGTGCTTTAAACTTCGTTTAAATATTGTTTTAAAAGAGCATAATCTGTATTGGAATTACAGGCGGACTCTTTATTACATATAATTGTAAAGAATTTTGCTATATCAGAACGTTCTTCATGAGGAATATTAGCTACATCTCTACCACGCATCAAAAAAACTTAATGGTTTATTTAATGGTATAGCACTTGTTATTAAATGCATAAAACGACCGTGCATCTGTGTTTGACTAACAGTTACTAATCTAGTTGTATTTACGCCCGCATTAGTCATACCAATCATTTGTCTCATTGTAGTTAATTGGTGATGATAAGCACAATATGGCCCAAAGCATAACATACCTTCACACTTTCCAGTAAAATACAATAAACATATCGCAGTTAAAGAAACACAATCTCTATGTGGTATATCAGCATTGTATGTCATAGTAGAGTAGTTAATCAATGAATCATTGTTTAAATCGGTTATTATTGCATTATTATTTCTTGGCATAGTTGTTGGTAAAGATCCATCATTACGTATAGTATTGCCCGCAAACGGTGCATTCATTTGTTGTTTATTTTGGGCTTGCATAATTTTTCTTATAATAGGTATTTAAATATTATATGTTAATATTAATTTTCTTAAAAAGATAAAAAAAATCCATATAATTACTATTGGCGTAGAGTTTTAAACGATTATTCATTAATAATATATAATGATTTACAGGCATGATCATTTTGTAGATATTCTCTCTTTGTATGCCTTGGATTTTTTTTATATCTTTGCGAAATGGTTTTAAAATTTTGTGATTTTCAATCAAAGAAGATAGATTTTTATTTATTAATATTTTATGTTGTAAATTTTGGGGAATTTTATTCACATTTAATTGATTGTTTGTGGCTTCGTATATAACACTATGTGGAATTTTAACATGTGTAGTTGCTGATTTAACGCATGTAACATTATATTTTTTAATGCATTCATTACAATGTGATGTAGCAACGGAATTAGTAAAGTCTATTTCACGAATCATTGTGCAAATTTTATCCGAAATTAATCTAACATTAAAAGGCAACACTGTAAAACTATCTTTCATTGAAACTAATAAAAATAAAATTTTATATTTCCATAATTTATTAGGCGGATCTCGCCATTCTAGATTAAATGTTTCTGGTAAAATATAAGACTCAGAAAAAAATATTTGACACTCTTCTATGAACTCCCGGATACCACATTCTAATTCTGATTCATGTTCATGTTTGAGGCCACCTCGTGGTATACAATATTCTTCTACAAAACCATCTTGTTGTACTACGTAAGTACTATCATTATATGGTGTTGATCTTTTTAATATTATAGTTTGTTTTGTTGTTTTATCAATAACAAAAAGACCTATCTTTCGATGCATTCTTATAATAAGTTATTCGATTATTTAGGCAAATATAATATTATCCGCGGAAAAATCAAAGGAATTAGAATTGAATGTTTTAAAATCTATAGGCACACTATGCTGATTTGTCTCAATTGCGTTGTTTTTATTATTATTATAATCGAATAATGGTGTCGAAGGTGGTTGTGGTGGTGGTGGTGGGGATAGTGATTGTGGTGATACAATAGATTGCGAATCAAAAACTAAAGTGTTATTTGTATCAAATTTAACTTCATTATTTAATTGTAATAAAAATGCTTTATTGCTTTCATCATCATCATCACCATCATCGTCGTCATTACTATTAACATTTTTGAATCTACCATCATGATTATCTATATTATTTTCATCTATAATTCCATTATCAGGGTTATTTGTAATATTTTCATTTTCATTTTCATTTTCATTTTCAGTAATATTGTTTATATTAGAATTCAATTCATATATCTTTTCATTTTCTAATTCAGATTTAATTTCAGGAATGTTAAAAATAGTTGAAAGTACGTCTGCTGTTTTTGCAACATTA
The DNA here is from genome assembly GCA_920104205.1 of Eupeodes latifasciatus. NCBI lineage: Eukaryota > Metazoa > Arthropoda > Insecta > Diptera > Syrphidae > Eupeodes > Eupeodes latifasciatus. The sequence continues at coordinate 150,142,890 of OV049926.1, read as the reverse complement.
GTATTATTTTCTATTTTATCTAAATCGACATTATCCAAACTTTTAATAATTGTATTCAAATGGTTTTTTCGCAAAGCTTCACTTCTTTGCTTAAGTAATTCTATATCTTCTTGCGTTTGCATTGTGATCTTTTTATTGAAAAATACATTCAATAAATCATGCAATACACCAAATGCAATCTTCAATGGCAATTTCATTGGGTTATTTTCCGGAATTAGGGGACTATTACGTGCGGACTGAATTAAAAAATCATTAAAATAAATATGCACATTATAATTTTTAAAAATTTCCACATATGTAGGATGACTCCCTTGAGATTCTAGAATATTTCCCACGCATGATAATATTAATTTTATTGTGTGCATATATTCTATTACCTTTAACGAATGACACCTTAAATATTTTTTTACACTGTTATTATTCATTTGACAATACATTTCTTTTATTTCAATAGGAATTATAACAGAATCAAAAAATTTATTTGATTCCTCCGATTCAATTAATAATTTTACAAATTCAGAATCGGACATTTTTTATACTTATAATATTATACCTATAATTTTTATATTAAAAATCTAATCAGGCCCAGCACCACTTCCACTATTAACATATAAATCTTGGTTGTCGTCATCGATGTCAATTATATTTTTAATATTATCTTCTATCATTCCCGTTTGAAACAAAAAATTATCATCATCATCTAAAAATATATAACAAATAAAAATTAAAAAAAAATCTCAAAATACAAAAAAACAACTTACAATGATGAGTTGTATAATCAACATGTGCGTTTCCAATAAATTTAGACGTTGGTAAGGGTTTTGTTGTTGTTGTTCCCACCACTAATGTAGTCGACGGCGCAACTAATCTATCTAATACAGATATTTATCGGAGATATTAATCGGAGATTGCTTCGTTGGTGGCGAAGATTGCTTCGTTGGTGGCGAAGATTGATTCGTTGGTTGCGAAGATTGATTCGTTGGTTGCCAAGATTGATTCGTTGGTACCAATGTTTTCATTGGTTGCGATGATACGTTCGGTAGAGTTGTTGCCGTCGTTATCATAAACGACTCTGGTGTCGATGTTTGAAATTGTGATTGTGGTAATGATGATGGCAACGGTGATGTTGTTGAAAACGTTATTGGTCGCGATGTTGTAGGTTGATTTTTTGAATAACGCGTCGTATTACAATGAATCTTACCATCAGATGTATGCCAGGTATCTATCATTAAATTAAAAGTTTTCTGATCCATTAATCTACTCGTTGAAAACTTCTTTAAAAAATCAATATCAATATGACATTCTGCTATGAAATAGTGTGATAATTCATGAAGCAACACAAATAACAAATCATTAGTACAATTATATTTTTCATTTAAATCATACATCGAGTATGGTATATCAGTTATACAATAATTTTTATCTACACTCAAGTGAACACTCGATCCAATCAAGTGTGCAACACCACTTTCATTTTTATTTTCCGGAAATTTTCTACATTTAATTTGTTTTTTAAATTAAATCTTTGTAACTGAAATCATTACCATTCATAATATTTTTTGATGTTCCCGGCTTATTGTAATCAATATTATTGTCCATGCTTAGCGTTTCCATCTCTCCCAGTGTTGTTGCTTCTGTTGCTTTTTCTTGTTCTGTTGCTTTTTTCTGGTTCTGTTGTTGTTGGTTCTTTGTTCTTATACTCCGGCGTTTTTCTCGTTTGCCGGGCTGCTTTTACAAATTTCGGTGTTGTTTTTGGAGTTTTTGGTTCATTCATTTCACGCGTTTTTGACATCTCTGACGTGTTTAGTCCCCTTGGTGTTCTTTGCCTTCTAATTGATCTTGATATTTTCGTTGGTGCTGATATGGTTGTTGATGGAGTTGTTGTTGCTATTGTCTGTGTTAAATGCATAGGCGACGATGTTGCAGTTAACATACGTGACGACATTGAAGTATTTTGTACGTTTGTTTTCGACTGTACACACGTGATTGTAGTTGTCGGTGTACATAACAACGTTGTAGCCTCTGCAAATTTTACAGACATTGATGTAGGTTTTGTCTTAACTGTTTCCGTGTTGAATTCGCGCTTTTTGGGTATTGTTAAAGGCTTCGATTTCAGCACGGGCTCAGACGCATACGTTGGACTATTTATAGGCGTATGCAAATTCGAAGATGATGATGATGAACATATTGATGATGGTGAGAAAAATGGCGGAGTCATAGGCGCATCTCTGGGTTTAATTAAATCCTCACCCGTTTGCGAGTTAAACATTTTAATTGTTTTTTTATTTTTAGATTTTTTGATTGCGAGATTTTTAGTTGTTTTTGATTTTTTAATGACTGGTTCATAATCATCATCATCATCATATATTTCGATGATATGGTTATCAACTAATGGGGGGGGGGGATAAGTTGTATATCCTTGTCTGCATCCATTTCTTCTTTTTCTTCTAATATATTTGGAAGCGATCCTATTACATTAATTTCTGGCCTTAGCTCCATTAACAGATTATTGGTTGCTTCGTTACATTCCCGCTGGTCTTCTTCTTCGGGTGTAATTCCATTATTATCGCTTCCATAAATTTTTCCGTTTAATCTAACAGAAGACCTAGAACCCCGTCTTTTAGGTATTACCAATTCCGAATGAGTTTGAACGAGTGTCATATTTTGAGCTATTTGAATTGGTGCCGTATTTTGGGAGGTTTGAATAGATGACATATTGTGCTGTTGGTGTTGTTGATAGCTTTGTTGAGTTTGATTTAGCACTACAGTTGGCAAACTAGACTGATACTGGGAAAACTCTCGGTTTGTACTTATATTTTGTAAATAAGTAGATGCTTGAAAACTAATTTCGTTATTGTAGTTTGAAGTTAATGTCGAGTACCCGTTTGCGTATGGTGGAGATGTTAAAAACAGTGTTCCTGTTTCGTTTAAGTATGCAACAGGAATATTTTGAGTGCAAATAAAAGTATTTAGATCTTGTATGTGTGGTTGTTGATTTTGTTGAGTGTATTTTAAAGTATTTAAATCTTGTTGTTTTTGTGCGTTTAGGGGAGAGAAATTTAGAATATTTATATCTGGTTGATCTTGTGGTTGATTTTGTGATTGTTGAAGCTCAGGGGTATTTAGATCTTGTTGAAGCTCAGGGGTATTTAGATCTTGTTGAAGCTCAGGGGTATTTAAATCTTGTAGATCTTCTGCGGTATTTAAATCTTGTTGATTTTCTGGAACACTTCGTGAAAATTCACTAAGCAAGTCTAATCTGAAGTCTAATCAGCAATTAAAAATAATAATTTAATAAGACGTCAATATGTCTATACAATTGTATAATTTGAATAAATCTAATAATGATTTAAACACAAAATTCATAAATGATTTCAAACATGTTTATCAAGGCTCTAAGGAGATTCCGCTATTATCTTCGTTTAGGGCATTATTAAATGGTCCATTTATACCATATAAACCAGATATTCCCAATGTCGAAGCTCTGCGGGCATTTATAAACATGATTAAATGTGTTTGTGTTTACAAACAATTTAATTTTGCGGATATTCCGTATATTGACAAAAGAACAAAAAAAATAGCGGATCCATTTATTGTGAAAATATTAAAATGGAACCCATCGAGAAATTTGACTTATAAACTTCAAAAACGACAACGTGATTTGTCAAAGAGAAAAGTTTATAGTCACAGCGTCAACTTTAGCAAATGATACTTTAAAAAATATATTTTGGTCATGTAATTCACACACCAGAAGCTACGACCACTTTTTAGACTTATTGCAGCCATTTAAAATTGTGGTGGATAAGTTTAAAGTATTAAAACAAGTAGACGCAGTTATTATGCTAATCAAAGGCGATTTGATTTTGCAACAATTAAAAAGAAACAAACTCATAACGCCTTTATCTGGTCAAATTAAAGAAGAAGTTACAAGAAATCCAATATTCTACAGTTCTCAGTAAAACAGATATAATTTCTATTAACCTTCCATGTCGTTCAGCTGAAGCAAGAACTTCTCGCAGTATAGGCGGAAACTCATTTAAGAAAGGTTTTTGTGATGCAAAGAACTTCCACACCAGAACCATAGAAAGATATTGGTAAAACGATGTATGTATATTTTTAATTTTTATTAAGGAAATTTCGGAAGTTTTTTTTTTCATTTGCACAGAAAATTGATTCGCTCCCTTAAAGTGAAAATAGCGAAGTTTTGAATTTCCCGATTAGCAATGATGATCCAAAATCAAAAATAAAAAACCCTTTCGTCAGAATTTGAGGAACGCTGGAAAATCATATAAAACACTTTCTGGGAAAGTTATACATGCTAGAGCTCCAAAACTCTTTGAAATGCGTCGAAGCAACTGCCGAGATAAAATTTCATTCGAGCAGATACAACGATTATTAAACATTATTGGGCTTTGGGAACCTATGACCAGAGAATACTTTATATTAGAAATCTCTTGATTCTAGAAAATAAAAATGTGATACTCTATTTAACATAAGCCAAAAAAAGCTACGTCGTGAAAAATCTGTCAAGTATTTTTTAGAATATGGTGGTATGAGAACACAAGTTTGCCGAACACATATCGACACACATCTAAAAAATATATTCATGGTAGTTTCAATCTCTTCATACTACATCGGATGTATAGTAATGAAGATTCTAATCCTGTAAGCCTTACCAACTATGTTGAAATTTTTGGAACCTGGCCACACACACCTCGAGTGTGATTCTGATCATACATTAAAGAAAAAAAATCCAGTGTCGAAATTAGTGTGCCAAGGGTCTGGTATCAGTTCATCGGAACTAATTCAAAAATTAAAGTTGTTAAAATGAAAGAAAGCAATTCTTCAACTTTAGTGAAATTTCAAAAGATAATTTCAACTGGAAAAGGTGTAACTCAGATCAACAACTTTAGACTAAAAAAAAGCATCGACATTAACACTGGGTAATCTAAAAATAATATGAAAGACTCACCAGTATTATCTTCAGACAAAAAAAACAAAACAAAAAAAGCTCTTATGGATTTATTGCAGTATATAAATCCAGAGTTTCATTCATTTTATAAAAACCTTAATACGAGATCAACTGAGCTCAAATGCATCCAGATCTGCGTATTGACAATGAAAATTGAAGAACACTTGTTTAATCTTGGTTGTTAACTGAATTATGTCCAATATTTTACTTTTTTTAATAAATTTACATTGCATAATTGCACGAAGTAAAGTTTATAAACTAAAGTCGACATAAGAACTGTAAATTTAACACAATAAAAGAGGAATAACAGCTAAAGTAGACTTGAGCAGAACAGAACATTACATAGAGTCGTTTGTAATTTCGCAAGTTTATCAAAAGCTTTAAACTTCTGAAAAAAAGCAAAACTGACTTTTGTGGTTATTTCTTGTGACCACAGATTTATTAAAATATTAAATTTTCACTCGACGTATTTATTAATAAACTTAAACATAAACTGCACATTAGGGGTATACAATATTATAATGATACTCAGTGTGTTGCAATTTTATTCCCGATAATTATTAGATTATTTTTAATCAAATTACACGAAATCGAAATTAAAAACAAACAAAAGAAAAAAACTTGAACAAATTTAATCGCGATATCGGAAATGCAATGTGCCGATCTGTCAAATGACAGCGGCGAAGAAGCGAGAGGCAAATTGCAACAGGCAGCAAATAAAGTGCTGCCACTACGACTAGCTCAGAAAGGGGTGGGTTCAGCGAATGTAAATTAATCGACGATTCGATTAATTTAAGTTGCTGATGGTTGTGATATCAATTTGATATCAAAATTATTAATTTAATTAGTGATTGCCACAGGGGCGTTCTTACGTTTCGTAAGAAAGAGGGCGCCAGCAATTTTTTTCCCTGAAATAATAAAAAAAAAAGGAAATTGCAAACCTTAACAAAGAACAAAGCAGAGAAACCGAAATGAAATAATAAAACCACTGTATAAGAAATAAAAAGAACAAAACGGATACCTTTTTAGATAGATTTATTAACTTAAATATGCCTGAGAAACCTTGCAAAGCGCAGGATGAAAACTCAGGATCTTTTGTATTAAGTGTATTAAGCCATAACCATAATTTTCAATAACTTCCTCAATTTTATACATGTGTCCCGAACCAAATTTACCAGAAATGACCTGTTCAGTTTGATATTTGCCGTAAATGTGTGCGTTCTGAATCGTTTCTTTGTTAGTCATTATATAATTAAATGATTCGGGAGATGATTTCTTTATACGTAATATAATTTTTTCATTAGGATCTTTTGAAATTTTGTTTACAAAGAAATCATCTTTCGGTAATTCAACATATAAATCTTCTGTAAAAGAATATATTATAACAAAAATTCTTAAAGCAGAATAATATCTGATGTGCTGTGAAGAAGGTAATAGTTTTATAAAGGGCACACTTCGATGTATTTCTGATTTCCTTACAAAATTAAAATTATGGTAATTGCAATAATGCAATCGGCTCTTTTGAGAAAATATGGCAAACAATTTATTTTTCGTAAATTCCATGTGGTAGAGAACAGACGTCAAATAATTTGCTGCCTAAGATTTTAATAACCCCAACTGTGCTTTTTGAGTTTTAAAATACGTGCGAGATATATCTGAAAACAGTGTTTTTTGTTGACTCAAATAAATATTTGAATAAAAAGTGTTTTTCATAACTAATTACAAAAATTACAAAAAACAAAATTAAATATATTCAGACTAGACCATTGACAATGGATCAATTTAATAAAACCCGCTCAAAAAAACCACAACTCTTTAGCCCTTTAATTAAGAGTAATCCAACTAATTCTCACATAATGAAAAACTCACCATCTCATGTAAACAAAAGTGACAGTAAAAATTCTCCCGCACAAAAGTCCACCAATACCACCAATAAACCTCCTGATGAGGTCACTATTTGCTCTTCTCCCTCTGCAAATTCAATAACCGTCGCCTCCGCCGTTTCTGCTGCTTCTGCTCCTGCTGTTGTCATCCCAGTAAATGATGTGAATGTCGTCACTGACTCTCTTCTTGATCAGCCAAACTTGCCTTCTCAAACTGAACTTCTCTTAAAATTAAAAGAACAAGGTGAGTCCATACTGGGTAGATTATCCACTCTTGAATTAAATTTAACCAGTCGAATGGATAACATTGAAACAAATATGTCCAACAAAATTGACAAATTATCTCGCGATCTTATAAACTTGGAGAGCGGGTAAAACAACTCGAGAATAACTGCGCAGAAATAGTTGAGATTCAAGAGAAAGTAAACAACACCGCATCAAATGTTGACCGTCTCCAACTTGCTTCAATAGATGACAACGAAACTGAGCACATACATACAGAAATAGGCAGCTTAAAACTACAACTCCAAACAATCGCGATCAATAACATTGCAGCTGATGCTATCCTAATAGGCATACCGTACACTCCGAATGAACAACTTAAAAACACTTTCAACTTAATTTGTCATTGCATTAATTACCAACCTCCGCATATTTCTGCAATATTCAGATCAAAAGTAAAAACCAACTCCGTCATAATAATTAAATTCCTTAGTGCAACCGACAAAATTAAAACCATAAAAGCACTTTCTGATTTTCGAAAATTGTCTTCCCGGAACTTAAGTCTTAATGATATCGACCCGAATCTAAACTCAGACACACCAATTTTCATACACGAAAGCTTAACGACTGAGAACTGAGAGATTCTACGCACCGCAATTGACATGAAAAGAAAACGTCTTATTTATGCTGCCTTCACGATGCGTGGACTAGTAAATATTTTGATTAGCAAAAACGAGGGAGCGATCTGCATCAGAAGTTTACCTGAACTAAATGAAATCGCCTCAGCACGACTAAGCAACAACATCTCTGACCTTGAATCATAGCGCAGCTAATATTATTATGAACAACGATCAAAACAAATAAAAACATGCACTTTATAAAGAGAGCCTACCAGTGCTCCCACTTGTTATTTATATTTACACTTGTATTTTTTTCTTTAATTGCATATTTACTACATATTTTCATTATTGTATTATATAATTACTTATTTTTTATCTATTGTGTAAACTTTTCTTCTTTTCTTCTTATTCAGTTTTCCATTTATTTATTGTTTATTTCCGGGAATTTCCCTACTTCGGTTGTTATTTGCTGCTACTGTTCTCTTGTTTGGTGCTTTCTGTTTACTCTAAATGTTATTTTAAAATTTAATGTCACAGTTTTATGATGCTGTATATGGCAATGCTGAGTTCAAATCCGCACAACTAGTGTTGAATTATTTATCTAAAGCGAGGTCTGGTTTTAAGGTATGCCACTTTAATGCTAGAAGTTTGAATGATCAAAAATTTGACTACATAAAAACTGTTTTCGATGGTACAAAAGTAGATGTTATTTGTGTGAGTGAGACCTGGTTTGATCCTGAAATTCCTGACCACATTCGTAATTTAAGTAACTACACCCTAATACGGAATGATAGGGTCACTTCTACAACGGGCGGTGGTGTTGCAATTTATTGTAGATCGAGTCTAAAATGTAAAATATTATCCAGGTCAGATAATAATGGCATAGAATTCATTATAGTAGAAATCTCTGATTCGAATACAAAATGTTTGCTAGCATGTGTCTACAACCCTAAAAGAACCTGTTCATTCACTCCTTTCTTCACAGCACTAGAATCTTTCATTATATCATATGAACACATAATTGTCTGTGGTGACTTCAATGTTGATCTACTTAAAAGGGACTCTACTTCATTTCAACTTCTTGACGCTATTGCTGGTTCAGGTCTTAATGTTATCAATAAATACCCAACTAGATACGCTCCAAATTGTTCCCCAAGCCTACTTGACCTCATTATTGTATCTGAACCAACAAACATTATTCTCAATGATCAATTATGTTTTGATGGAATATCAGACCACGACTTAGTTTTTTGTACTTATGGTATTGATTTCTCTCATTCCCAAGTTCCTTCCACATTTACTTTTAGAAATTTTAAAGCCCTCGATGTAGAAGCTTTTTATATTGATGCCAGCAGCGTGGCCTGGAGTGATTGTTACAATTTAGTGCATGTAGATAACAAACTAAACTTCATTTACAACCATGTGAAGAGATTGTTCGAAACGCATGTTCCTCTAAAAACGGTAAGAATTCAAAACGAGAAATGTCCATGGTACAACTTTGAAGTAAAGAATGCGATTAAAAGTCGCAGAAAATACTACCTCAAGTGGCGGCTTTCTCCAAATCCTACAACTTGGCGACAATACTGCTACTTTCGTAATCAAGCAACTCTCATTACCCGTTGCGCCAAACGTAACTTTTTCGCCTCGAAACTCAATACAAATCTTTCTTCTAAACAGCTCTGGAAAAATCTTCGTGACATTGGTATTGGTAAAAAGCCAATTTCTAAGTGTGAACTTGATCCTAATGACCTCAACAATCAGTTTACTCAAACAAATCAATTAGCTACTAGCTTTGAGCCCAAGGCTGGTTTACTTTATGATGGAGTTAACGATTTTTGCTTTGAGACGGTAACTGAAGACGAAATTATACGCACTTTTAAATCCTTGAGGTCCGAAGCTATAGGCGAAGACGGTATTCCGCTAAGATTTTTGAAACTTGTCCTACCCTGCTTGATTAACGCTCTCACTCATGTTTTTAATCACTGTATTGTCACTTCTACGTTTCCTATTGCGTGGAAAGCAGCCAGGATAACTCCTGTTCCGAAAAAGCCCACACCTTCCGAACTCGCCGACTACCGGCCAGTAAGCATTTTACCTTGTATGTCCAAAGTTCTCGAAAAAATCCTTACTAAACAAATAATTGACCATTTTACGTCTAAAAGATTGCTGTCTCCATACCAATCTGGATTTAGAGCTAACCATTCCTGCTCTACAGCAATGGTAAAGATCTTAGAGGATATAAGACTCGAATACGATAAAGACAATATCTCAGTACTGTGCCTATTGGACTTCTCGAAGGCTTTTGACAAAGTTGACCATCGAGTTCTTTGTCAAAAACTTGAGCACTACTTTGGTTTTTCGAATTCAGCTGTTCGTCTCATTGGTAGTTATTTGTGTAACAGAACTCAGCGTGTATGTTTTGGAAACAATTTTTCAGCACATACGTACTTGAAGATGGGCGTGCCACAAGGCTCTATTCTGGGGCCAATTTTGTTTTGTGCATTTATCAATGATTTGCCTTCGGTTTGTGAGCACGTCTCTTTTCATCTATATGCAGATGATATACAAATTTATCTTTCACGTAGAATTGGTTTAATAGAGGATCTTGTCTTTCGCGTTAATGAAGATCTTGAGAGAATTTATAACTGGGCTAAGGAAAATGGTCTAGTGCTCAATCCCAATAAAAGTCAAGCCCTACTAATTTCTAAGAAGACATACAACCATAGAGATCTACCTTCGATTACTTTGAATAGTGCCCATGTTAGTTTTGTAGATTCTGTGACCAGTCTTGGATTCAAAATCTCTAGGGATCTCTCTTGCAGAGACCATATAAATTATGTCATTGCACGTATTTACGGAACTTTAAGAAAACTATGGGTATCTAATTCTTTTACTCCTCAAGAAACAAAACTTCGTCTTATGAGAACTCTACTCGTACCAATCATTTCCTTTTCTGAAGTCGTGTATCCGAAACTGGATTCTTTATCTGAATACAAACTACGTGTGGCGTTGAATGACATGACTCGCTACGTTTATGGTATTCGCCGATATGACCATATCTCTGCTTTCAGCAAAAAAATTCTTAAGTGCACTATGGTCGAATACGTAAATTTCCGTATTTGTATCTTTCTCCACAGAATTATTCGCACAAGAACACCTGAGTACCTTTATGAAAAAATTGAGTTCTGTACATCGTCAAGAACAAATAATTTAGTTATTCCAACTTTTAGATATCTAAATTCCTCACGGTTGTTCTTTGTTCACAGCATTCGCCTTTTTAACTCTTTGCCGGTTAGCATTAGGAGGATAACGGATGCAGTGAGTTTCAAGACCGAGGTTTTTAAACATTTTTCGAACAACTAGGATGTTAAGGGGAAATAGGAAAGAAGAAGAGAGGAAAAGTCTTATATGTATTAAAAAAAAAAAAAAAAAAAAAAAAAAAAAAAATATATATATATTTTTAGCAGCCTAAGTATTATCTTATTGTATATAGAATCAAACAGCACTTTAATTGTTCAACCAAAGTACAAATACTATAAAAGACATTGTCTTAGTGTATTGTTTACAATAAAGAAATTGAATTGAATTGAATTGAATTCACTGTGAACATACGAAAAAATCAAATATTTGCCATCAATTGAAGGGATCTTATTTAATATATTACCTTGTTTTCTATGTACATCAAAATATTCCTCTTTAGCAAAATCAGATACAGATTTACAACGTAGCTTTGGCGATATTATTCTTTGTTTTATATAATCGATTGGCGATTTATTTATTTCAAAAATTTTTTCCGGAATCTTATTGTGTTCAATCATGGACATTTGGGTGGAATTTATACACCTTTGGCATAATTCAAAGGTCTCTTCAGTCGAAATAGACAAGGAAGCTAACGCAATGTCTTCAGGCGCGTTTAAGATTTCTTTAATTTTATCCGTTAGTATTATTTCTTCGAAAGCACTTTTCTTTTTTGACGAAAAAAAAAACATTGTCACTTGTCGTATTTCCCTTTCTTGGGCATAATAATTGTAAGCTTCAGAACTCTGGAAGTAAAAAAAAAATTTAAACACATACATAAATGAAATTTATAACCAAATACTTACCAATGCTTTAATTTCATTTGAATCCAGAAAATATGCTGTTTTGGTGTTAGTTAAATCTTTGTAACTGAAATCATTACCATTCATAATATTTTTTGATGTTCCCGGCTTATTGTAATCAATATTATTGTCCATGCTTAGCGTTTCCATCTCTCCCAGTGTTGTTGCTTCTGTTGCTTTTTCTGGTTCTGTTGCTTTTTTCTGGTTCTGTTGTTGTTGGTTCTTTGTTCTTATACTCCGGCGTTTTTCTCGTTTGCCGGGCTGCTTTTACAAATTTCGGTGTTGTTTTTGGAGTTTTTGGTTTATTCATTTCACGCGTTTTTGACATCTCTGACGTGTTTAGTCCCCTTGGTGTTCTTTGCCTTCTAATTGATCTTGATATTTTCGTTGGTGCTGATATGGTTGTTGATGGAGTTGTTGTTGCTATTGTCTGTGTTAAATGCATAGGCGACGATGTTGCAGTTAACATACGTGACGACATTGAAGTATTTTGTACGTTTGTTTTCGACTGTACAGGTACACACGTGATTGTAGTTGTCGGTGTACATAACAACGTTGTAGCCTCTGCAAATTTTACAGACATTGATGTAGGTTTTGTCTTAACTGTTTCCGTGTTGAATTCGCGCTTTTTGGGTATTGTTAAAGGCTTCGATTTCAGCACGGGCTCAGACGCATACGTTGGACTATTTATAGGCGTATGCAAATTCGAAGATGATGATGATGAACATATTGATGATGGTGAGAAAAATGGCGGAGTCATAGGCGCATCTCTGGGTTTAATTAAATCCTCACCCGTTTGCGAGTTAAACATTTTAATTGTTTTTTTATTTTTAGATTTTTTGATTGCGAGATTTTTAGTTGTTTTTGATTTTTTAATGACTGGTTCATAATCATCATCATCATCATATATTTCGATGATATGGTTATCAACTAATGGGGGGGGGATAAGTTGTATATCCTTGTCTGCATCCATTTCTTCTTTTTCTTCTAATATATTTGGAAGCGATCCTATTACATTAATTTCTGGCCTTAGCTCCATTAACAGATTATTGGTTGCTTCGTTACATTCCCGCTGGTCTTCTTCTTCGGGTGTAATTCCATTATTATCGCTTCCATAAATTTTTCCGTTTAATCTAACAGAAGACCTAGAACCCCGTCTTTTAGGTATTACCAATTCCGAATGAGTTTGAACGAGTGTCATATTTTGAGCTATTTGAATTGGTGCCGTATTTTGGGAGGTTTGAATAGATGACATATTGTGCTGTTGGTGTTGTTGATAGCTTTGTTGAGTTTGATTTAGCACTACAGTTGGCAAACTAGACTGATACTGGGAAAACTCTCGGTTTGTACTTATATTTTGTAAATAAGTAGATGCTTGAAAACTAATTTCGTTATTGTAGTTTGAAGTTAATGTCGAGTACCCGTTTGCGTATGGTGGAGATGTTAAAAACAGTGTTCCTGTTTCGTTTAAGTATGCAACAGGAATATTTTGAGTGCAAATAAAAGTATTTAGATCTTGTATGTGTGGTTGTTGATTTTGTTGAGTGTATTTTAAAGTATTTAAATCTTGTTGTTTTTGTGCGTTTAGGGGAGAGAAATTTAGAATATTTATATCTGGTTGATCTTGTGGTTGATTTTGTGATTGTTGAAGCTCAGGGGTATTTAGATCTTGTTGAAGCTCAGGGGTATTTAGATCTTGTTGAAGCTCAGGGGTATTTAAATCTTGTAGATCTTCTGCGGTATTTAAATCTTGTTGATTTTCTGGAACACTTCGTGAAAATTCACTAAGCAAGTCTAATCTGAAGTCTAATCAGCAATTAAAAATAATAATTTAATAAGACGTCAATATGTCTATACAATTGTATAATTTGAATAAATCTAATAATGATTTAAACACAAAATTCATAAATGATTTCAAACATGTTTATCAAGGCTCTAAGGAGATTCCGCTATTATCTTCGTTTAGGGCATTATTAAATGGTCCATTTATACCATATAAACCAGATATTCCCAATGTCGAAGCTCTGCGGGCATTTATAAACATGATTAAATGTGTTTGTGTTTACAAACAATTTAATTTTGCGGATATTCCGTATATTGACAAAAGAACAAAAAAAATAGCGGATCCATTTATTGTGAAAATATTAAAATGGAACCCATCGAGAAATTTGACTTATAAACTTCAAAAACGACAACGTGATTTGTCAAAGAGAAAAGTTTATAGAGTCACAGCGTCAACTTTAGCAAATGATACTTTAAAAAATATATTTTGGTCACACACACCAGAAGCTACGACCACTTTTTAGACTTATTGCAGCCATTTAAAATTGTGGTGGATAAGTTTAAAGTATTAAAACAAGTAGACGCAGTTATTATGCTAATCAAAGGCGATTTGATTTTGCAACAATTAAAAAGAAACAAACTCATAACGCCTTTATCTGGTCAAATTATAGAAGAAGTTACAAGAAATCCAATATTCTACAGTTCTCAGTAAAACAGATATAATTTCTATTAACCTTCCATGTCGTTCAGCTGAAGCAAGAACTTCTCGCAGTATAGGCGGAAACTCATTTAAGAAAGGTTTTTGTGATGCAAAGAACTTCCACACCAGAACCATAGAAAGATATTGGTAAAACGATGTATGTATATTTTTAATTTTTATTAAGGAAATTTCGGAAGTTTTTTTTTTCATTTGCACAGAAAATTGATTCGCTCCCTTAAAGTGAAAATAGCGAAGTTTTGAATTTCCCGATTAGCAATGATGATCCAAAATCAAAAATAAAAAACCCTTTCGTCAGAATTTGAGGAACGCTGGAAAATCATATAAAACACTTTCTGGGAAAGTTATACATGCTAGAGCTCCAAAACTCTTTGAAATGCGTCGAAGCAACTGCCGAGATAAAATTTCATTCGAGCAGATACAACGATTATTAAACATTATTGGGCTTTGGGAACCTATGACCAGAGAATACTTTATATTAGAAATCTCTTGATTCTAGAAAATAAAAATGTGATACTCTATTTAACATAAGCCAAAAAAAGCTACGTCGTGAAAAATCTGTCAAGTATTTTTTAGAATATGGTGGTATGAGAACACAAGTTTGCCGAACACATATCCACACATCTAAAAAATATATTCATGGTAGTTTCAATCTCTTCATACTACATCGGATGTATAGTAATGAAGATTCTAATCCTGTAAGCCTTACCAACTATGTTGAAATTTTTGGAACCTGGCCACACACACCTCGAGTGTGATTCTGATCATACATTAAAGAAAAAAAATCCAGTGTCGAAATTAGTGTGCCAAGGGTCTGGTATCAGTTCATCGGAACTAATTCAAAAATTAAAGTTGTTAAAATGAAAGAAAGCAATTCTTCAACTTTAGTGAAATTTCAAAAGATAATTTCAACTGGAAAAGGTGTAACTCAGATCAACAACTTTAGACTAAAAAAAAGCATCGACATTAACACTGGGTAATCTAAAAATAATATGAAAGACTCACCAGTATTATCTTCAGACAAAAAAAACAAAACAAAAAAAGCTCTTATGGATTTATTGCAGTATATAAATCCAGAGTTTCATTCATTTTATAAAAACCTTAATACGAGATCAACTGAGCTCAAATGCATCCAGATCTGCGTATTGACAATGAAAATTGAAGAACACTTGTTTAATCTTGGTTGTTAACTGAATTATGTCCAATATTTTACTTTTTTTAATAAATTTACATTGCATAATTGCACGAAGTAAAGTTTATAAACTAAAGTCGACATAAGAACTGTAAATTTAACACAATAAAAGAGGAATAACAGCTAAAGTAGACTTGAGCAGAACAGAACATTACATAGAGTCGTTTGTAATTTCGCAAGTTTATCAAAAGCTTTAAACTTCTGAAAAAAAGCAAAACTGACTTTTGTGGTTATTTCTTGTGACCACAGATTTATTAAAATATTAAATTTTCACTCGACGTATTTATTAATAAACTTAAACATAAACTGCACATTAGGGGTATACAATATTATAATGATACTCAGTGTGTTGCAATTTTATTCCCGATAATTATTAGATTATTTTTAATCAAATTACACGAAATCGAAATTAAAAACAAACAAAAGAAAAAAACTTGAACAAATTTAATCGCGATATCGGAAATGCAATGTGCCGATCTGTCAAATGACAGCGGCGAAGAAGCGAGAGGCAAATTGCAACAGGCAGCAAATAAAGTGCTGCCACTACGACTAGCTCAGAAAGGGGTGGGTTCAGCGAATGTAAATTAATCGACGATTCGATTAATTTAAGTTGCTGATGATTGTGATATCAATTTGATATCAAAATTATTAATTTAATTAGTGATTGCCACAGGGGCGTTCTTACGTTTCGTAAGAAAGAGGGCGCCAGCAATTTTTTTTCCCTGAAATAATAAAAAAAAAAAGGAAATTGCAAACCTTAACAAAGAACAAAGCAGAGAAACCGAAATGAAATAATAAAACCACTGTATAAGAAATAAAAAGAACAAAACGGATACCTTTTTAGATAGATTTATTAACTTAAATATGCCTGAGAAACCTTGCAAAGCGCAGGATGAAAACTCAGGATCTTTTCCAAAAATTAAAATGAAAGATTTCATAGACAATGGACCGTTAAGGTCTTAATTCCATCAATTAAATTGGGATGACGAAAAATTCAAAAAAAAAAAAAAACGATTTAACACCGAATCAAAAATTTTACTTATCTTTTTTTCCTGAAAAATCCCCAACTGGTTATATTTGTTTTTCCTTTCCTTTCCTTCTCTAGTTTATTTCTCCTTCCTTATTTTTCTTTAACCACGACACTAATTTTTTTTTATAATTTTTCTCAACCTCTTTTGTTTAATAATCTTTGTTCAAAATCACCAATTTTTTTTTTCTTAATCTTTTCACTTTGAATGTTAGCCAAGAATTGACGGCCAGATTCCAAGATCTGTCCTGTCTCTTCTATTTCGTCTCCCGCCATTTTAGCTTTCAGCCAATATGGAGTGGCGGATTTCGATCACATCATCAACAGCCAATCGGAGATCGGCTTGTTGATCTCAACTTGTGATGAAATACTCGCGATCCTGCTTACTCGCCATTTCCTCTCACAGCTAAATGCAAGTCATCCTGGAATTCGACGCCCGCTGGATTCACTTCCAGGTCACGACGATTCCAGGAGCTGCATTCAGCCACCCCCACTTCCTACTTTGAGATCGAACAAGGATTACGAAATTTAAAATTGAGAAAAACTTTAACTTAACTTTAACTTTTTTTTAAAAAATCGCGCGAAAGGAAAGAACAGACAAAATAGTTACCATTTGGTATCTGTAAGCTAAACCCCGAACAAAGTTTCTCGAAACTTAACAGTCCATAAGTCTATGAAATCTGTTTCAAGCATTACAATCTTTTTTTTCCAAATGAACATAATCAACGTTAAAAAAAGTTAACAATATAAGCAAAAGAAATAAAATATGTACCAAATGAATTTAACCAAAAACATAAATTTACAATTTTCATAAACTTTAAGTTGGGCCGTAGGCCATTCTCCATTTGGAGTAACTTCTCGCGCAACTTTTCCGTATGCATCCACCAGACCGTCCATCTGGTTTGGTTTCACTTGAATGGAAACCAACCTTCTTTTTAAACCTGAAACGAGACTTGGTATTTTTTTCCTCACGAAAATGACAGAGAGAACCATGTTCAGAAGGACTATGGCCGTCCCGCTCTCTCTCATCCTCGTGTAGAAGGAATGTGACATTTGTCAAATCAAATAAATAAACAAAACAAAAGTGAGCAAGTGGATGCAAAATGCATCATCTTTATTAAAAATTAAAATTAATTATAAAAAGAACTTGTTGCGTTCACTTATAACGCAACAAGTGTAAGAGCAAAAGGTTGACAATATATATAATTCATTTAAAGATATGTCATTTAAATCTAATTTTTTATTATAATCTTCTTTACATAGCATTGTACTCAAACAAAATATAATGCAATTATCAACACAAATTTTTCTAATTTCATATAGCATACATATAAGTTCGATGCCCAACACAATACTTTGATTATTTAATGATACTCTATATTTATTTATTATTGCCTTGTAAATATTTTCAATTTCTATATTAACTTTTAATGAATTCTTAGAGTAAGTGTTAAAATTTTTAGTAAATACATATTGTTTTATATTTAATATTTTTGAAAGTGTACACAAAGATTCTAAAGTCGGAACTAATGGTCCAATGAAATGAAATATTATAAATTGTCTTGGAATAAATTTTAATTTCCTTAAAAACAGAATCACTTTGTGCTTTTCGTGTCTTGATATCGCGTTGAAAAATGTGTCATTTCCAAATAGCGTTTCTAATTCATAAAAAATTTGAATAGAATCTTCATGTTCAGCTTTATTATAATTCAAACTAACTGCAGCTTCCGATAATAACGAAAAATGCATATATAAACAACGTGGATATAGTTGAATATTTGATGGTATTGAAAACCATATTTTGATAGGGTAGCACAATTTATTATTAGATATACGCTGTAGAAATGGGTGATGGAGGTTATTTTGATTTCTAGAACATTTGACTTCCGTTTTTATATCTAGACCGTATATTGTTTTCGGGCAATTTTCTATGTTGTGTGCATTAACAAAAATATTATAGAAACACAAAGTTTCTAGAATTATATAGATTATATTTTTATTTAATCGACACATTTTTTTTTATAAGAGAGAAAACCACACTATGAACAATAATTTTGTTATCTGAGTTTATAATACTTCTGTAGCATACTTTATTCCAAAGTAGTCAGTAAACTTTTGTATCGCACTATGCCTAACTGCAAGCACTCGTTATTTACTTGTGTCAATGTACATAGAAATCGTTGTTCAAAATTATGATTGGGCCTTATGATCGAATGATCCAACCGAAAGTTATTATTTTTAGTTCCCATTATCGATGTACAGCTTTGTGAAATCATTAAATAAATATCATTCAACGAAACAAGTCGTTCTCTATTAATTCGTCTTGGAAAATCCCCCACAATTCATCAGAAGTGGGATAAATCACGTTTTAAAATAGTTTGTGAAAAAATAAAATAAAAATTTTCTGTGTTCTTCTTCGAAATAAAATCGTGTTTTTTTTTTCTCTTGCAATAATTAATGAAAACAATTAAATATGTCGCAAGCTTGGACAAAGTTCTTAAATGAAGCAACAATCGTTGTTCTCAAGGCTGTGTTAAGATCTTTATTGCTTCCAACCAGTGGTTCAAAAGCTGAATTAAAGCGCCGTGTGGAAGTCGGAGTAAAAGATCTTACAGAAGACGATCTGCGAAAGCTCATACAAGAGACTTCTAGAGAATCCGCCGTTGAATCTGCCGACGAACAGTTTTCTGATGCTGAGGACAACAACGAGGAGCAACGTTCGGAGGAAGAAATTCTGGATGAGGAATTAGAAAAACTTCATCGAATTTTTAAGAAGAAAGAGGAGATTTATAAACTACAAAAACAGCTTCAAGAATTCCAACTCGAGGAGTCTGCAACCAGTACCAAATCGACTACAGTTTGTTTCAGGGATATTGAAGACTCCATACCCCCTTTTAGTGGCGACGACAATTTACCTGTGCAACGTTGGATAGAACAATTCGAAGACTATTCCGAAATCTTAGGCCTGGATGAAAGAAGTAAATTTCTTTACGGCAAAAGACTTTTGACAGGTACAGCCAAATTATACATCAGAACAATCATTACAAAAAGTTGGCAAGATATGAAAACTTATTTGGTCAATGAGTTTAAAAAGAACGTGACTAAGGCTGATGTATACAGCGATCTTCAAATTAGAAAAAAACGTCATGACGAGACTTTCCAGCAATACGTTCTTTCAATAATGGAAATAGCTTCACAAAGTGACATTGAAGAAGAAGACATTATTCAATTTATAATTAAAGGAATAGCAGATGTTGAAATTAATAAGTCAATTTTGTATAACGCCAACACCATCATTGAATTAAAATCAGCTTTACGCAAATATGAGAAGTTAAAACGCAATTGCCGAAACAATTTTTCTGACGTCAGACCATCGAGAAGTACACCAAATAGTTCTCATGCACGCAACATTACACCAAGCCGATCAAATCTCACAAATCAAGGTTTTAATCGAATCAGCACTCAAACAACACCTGATAAGAGAGAAGTTTCGTGTTTTAAGTGTGGGAAGCAGGGACACATTTCACCGCACTGCTATGCGAAGAAATCAGTCATGATTGTGAATACGAATGATCGAGCCGAAGAAAAAAAAAAATTGATTTGCCAGCCAGCGTGAACACATGTGAAGAGAGCGAATCATCAAACAATGAATTCGAGAAAAACATCAGCTTTAATTTTGTCAGTGATCAAATGGACTCATCAGCAACACTCTTGACTCTTTTGGATTCAGGGTCCCAATCAGTTTTGTTCAAGCTAAGTATATACCTCCGGTTTTGATATCAACATTAGACCTGAGAAGCCATAAATATGTTGGAGTAAACAACAGCCCGCTGGATGTACTAGGAAGTATAAGTTGTATCATATCTTTTGAAAATTCATTTATAAATTTACAAATGTTAGTTGTTAAGAATAATTCAATGTCTTATCCTGTAATTTTAGGTAGAGATTTTATGGGCAAAAATGGTTTGGTTCTACAACAACAAAAGAAGAATTATGTAAATGAAATTGATCGAGATCTCCAAGTGTCATCTGGCGTTCGCGATGCTCCAGCAACAAGTCAAAATAATGAGCTGATAAGTACAGGTGATGATGTCAACTTTGTTTTTAAGGTTATGAATATTGACCTGAGTTGCAATGTGAGTAAATTAGATCTTAATATTAATGAACATTTACCTGAGGTTATAAAAGAAAACGTTATTAGGATCGTTACACCAGCTTTCTCTATTTCGAAAGTTAATAAGCCATCAAATGATTTTTTAAAAATGCAAATAGTTTTATCCAAAGAAACTGCATTTCATTGTCCATCAAGGAGATTGCCGTATGTGCATAAATTAAAACTTCAAGAGATTTTAGAAAATTTAATGAAAAAAGGCATTATCCGCGAGTCGACTTCCTCATTTGCGTCACCCATAGTTCTGGTCCAGAAGAAGAGTGGGGAGCTTAGGCTTTGCGTTGATTACCGCGAATTAAATAAGATAACTTTAAGAGACAATTATCCCTTACCGTTAATAGAGGATCACATTGATCGTCTTAAGAACAAAACGTTTTTCACAACCCTCGACTTAAAAGATGGTTTCCACCATGTTAATATGGCGGAAGACTCAATTAAATACACGTCTTTCACGACGCCTCTAGGGCAATTTGAATATGTAAAGATGCCATTTGGCCTTAAAAATGGTCCATCTGTGTTCGAACGGTTTATTAAGCAAGTATTTAAAGATTTGATTGCGAAAGGTAAGATTCTGACATATTTGGACGATTTTTTAATTGCTACAGAAACTGTAGAAGAGAATTTAGATATTTTAAAAGAAGTCATTCAGGTTTCAATTCAAAATGGTTTTGATCTTAGATTAGACAAGTGTTCTTTTTTACAAACCGAAATCCAATACCTGGGATATAAAATAAATAAAGATGGTATAAAGCCAAATGATGCCAATACCAACGCCATAAGGAATTTTCCAATTCCCAAGAGTACAAGAGAGGTTCACAGTTACGTGGGGCTTTGTTCATATTTTCGAAAATTTATACAAAATTTCTCAAATTTAGCCAAACCATTGTACGACCTTTTGAAGAAAAACGCACCATTTGTTTTTGGTGTTAATGAAATAGAATCTTTTAATTTACTAAAAACCAAGCTTTTACAATCTCCAGTTCTCTCAATCTCCAGTTCTCTCAATCTATAGTCCTCATAACGTAACGGAGTTGCATTGTGATGCGAGTAGTGTAGGCTTCGGTGCCGTTTTACTCCAAAAACAACACGATAACAAATTCCATCCGATTTTTTATTTTTCGAAGCGAGCCACAGAAGTTGAAAGTAGATACCACAGTTACGAGCTCGAAACTTTGTCAATTATTTACGCCTTAAGACGGTTTAAAATATATCTCATTGGAATACCTTTTAAAATAGTCACAGACTGTCAAGCACTGACATTGACTCTAAAGAAAAAGTCAATTAATCCGCGCATTTCTCGTTGGGCCTTAGAGCTACAAAGTTTTGACTACAAGGTAGAGCACCGTAAAGGGAGCATGATGAGTCACGTTGATGCTCTTAGTAGATCATTTAATATACTCCACGTTGAAGATGAATCATTTGAGTTTGTTTTAGCAGCAGTGCAGAGACAGGATCCTAAGATATTATTAATCATCAAAGAGTTAGAAAAAACTGAAAGCCCAATTTATCAGATGATAGATGGTCTAATATATCGAAAAACTAAAGAAAAGGTTCTTTTTTATGTCCCTCTAAATTTGGAAGACCAGGTAATTCGAACTCATCATGAAGCAATGTGCCATTTAGGGGTTGACAAGTGTTTCGAACACCTATCCACAACCTACTGGTTTCCTAAAATGAAGGATAAAATCAGAAACTATATTAAAACCTGTCTTAAATGTATTTGTTTTTCTCCTGATTCTGGAAAAATTCAAGGAATTTTGCATCCAATACCTAAGGGAAATATGCCCTTTGACACATTGCATATTGACCACCTTGGTCCATTATCATCTGGGAGCAAAAAACACCTTCTCTGCGTAATAGATGGTTTTACAAAATTTTTAAAGCTTTATCCAGTTAAAACTACCCAAACTAAAGAAGCCATCATCTGTTTAAAGTCATATTTTGAAAACTATTCAAGGCCAAATCGGATTATATCCGATCGTGGGAGTTGTTTCACGTCAAAGGAATTTTCAGATTTTATGAGTGCAAATAACATTTATCATACAAAAGTTGCAACACATTCTCCTCAATCTAATGGCCAAATAGAGAGAATAAATCGAATTCTTATTCCCATGTTGGCCAAGGAATGTGATTCTAGTACTACTAGTGGGTGGGATAAGAATATTGCAAAAATTGAATTCGCTCTTAATAATACGTTGAATCGTAGCACAGGTTTTTCGCCCAGTACACTCTTGTTCGGAACGAACCCGAAGGGACAGTTTTGTGATCGCGTCAAAGAGTTTTTAAATGTTAAATTGGATTCCAAAAGAGTAAGATTCGAAGACATGAGAAATAAAGCTAGTGAAAATATAGAAAAAAGCCAAAACTTAAACAAGATTTATTATGATAAGCGCCATAAGAAACCCCATGTGTACAAAGAAGGAGACTACATAATGGTAAAAAATATTATAAACACTCCTGGCATTAATAAGAAACTATTTGCAAAATTTAGGGGTCCATACGAAATAGAGAAAGTAATGCCTAACGATAGGTACCTAATAAAAGATATTGATGGTCTACAAATAACCCGATTACCATATAGGGGAGTCTCATCACCTTCTAATATGAGGCCATTTTTGACTAAATATATCTTGGAACATGACGAAGACGCGGATGACGTTGGAGATCATGATATCAACGATTTTAATTAATAAAAAAAAAACAATTTTACTACTACCAAATAAAAAGAAAAAAAAACGAAAGATAAAAACCAAACAATTTTCCTCAGATCTCGATTTATAAATAAATAATCCATATATGTATATCTGTATTAATGTTTTATAATATAATTTCGTACAAATATATAATCATATGTATGTATATTTTAATGTATTATCCATTATATAAATAATTGCATGCAAATTCTCACGATATTTTAAATTCATTGGATGCAAACTTTGGTATTATTTTCAGAGAATGAAATTTCTATAAAACAAAAACATCATTGAATTTTATTACTTTTCAAAAATGTAAATGTTCGATGTTCATCAAAAGACAATTTATTTTATTAACATTATTAACTTTACAAAATACTAAATGTTTATTATCTATTTATGTAAATGAAACAAATATTATCGCTGTATTAAGAATCTTAAGTTATTTTGAAAAAATGTAATCAGGGCGATTACTCGATCAGGCTGGCCGAGCTGTAGCATACTTTATTCCAAAGTAGTCAGTAAACTTTTGTATCGCACTATGCCTAACTGCAAGCACTCGTTATTTACTTGTGTCAATGTACATAGAAATCGTTGTTCAAAATTATGATTGGGCCTTATGATCGAATGATCCAACCGAAAGTTATTATTTTTAGTTCCCATTATCGATGTACAGCTTTGTGAAATCATTAAATAAATATCCTTCAAGCGAAACAAGTCGTTCTCTATTAATTCGTCTTGGAAAATCCCCCACACTTCCAAAAGCATGTTATCAATTTAAAGATCTTCATGTGTTTTCTATATTAACTTTTAATGAATTCTTAGAGTAAGTGTTAAAATTTTTAGTAAATACATATTGTTTTATATTTAATATTTTTGAAAGTGTACACAAAGATTCTAAAGTCGGAACTAATGGTCCAATGAAATGAAATATTATAAATTGTCTTGGAATAAATTTTAATTTCCTTAAAAACAGAATCACTTTGTGCTTTTCGTGTCTTGATATCGCGTTGAAAAATGTGTCATTTCCAAATAGCGTTTCTAATTCATAAAAAATTTGAATAGAATCTTCATGTTCAGCTTTATTATAATTCAAACTAACTGCAGCTTCCGATAATAACGAAAAATGCGTATGTATATAAACAACGTGGATATAGTTGAATATTTGATGGTATTGAAAACCATATTTTGATAGGGTAGCACAATTTATTATTAGATATACGCTGTAGAAATGGGTGATGGAGGTTATTTTGATTTCTAGAACATTTGACTTCCGTTTTTATATCTAGACCGTATATTGTTTTCGGGCAATTTTCTATGTTGTGTGCATTAACAAAAATATTATAGAAACACAAAGTTTCTAGAATTATATAGATTATATTTTTATTTAATCGACACATTTTTTTTTATAAGAGAGAAAACCACACTATGAACAATAATTTTGTTATCTGAGTTTATATACTTCCAAAAGCAATTGTTATCAATTTAAAGATCTTCATGTGTTGTATGTGTGTTTGTATGTGCGCTGCACGTGCCGTTGCATCATGGGTTTTTTTCTCTGATTGAAATGTATATAAATACCCATTGCGCTTTTGATAAGTATTAATTTGTTATAAAATCTCATACAATATGTTGTTATTACATATAATCTTCAATTTTGTTTTGGCATTTTCGGTATTAAATTTTTCGAAGGCAAATTGTGTCAATAATGCAATTTATTGTAACTTCGTAAGATAACTTACGAATATTTAATATCATTTCAATGGGAATTCGTAAGTTATCTTACGAAGTTACAATAAATTGCATTATTGACACAATTTGCCTTCGAAAAATTTAATACCGAAAATGCCAAAACAAAATTGAAGATTATATGTAATAACAACATATTGTATGAGATTTTATAACAAATTAATACTTATCAAAAGCGCAATGGGTATTTATATACATTTCAATCAGAGAAAAAAACCCATGATGCAACGGCACGTGCAGCGCACATACAAACACACATACAACACATGAAGATCTTTAAATTGATAACAATTGCTTTTGGAAGTATATAAACTCAGATAACAAAATTATTGTTCATAGTGTGGTTTTCTCTCTTATAAAAAAAAATGTGTCGATTAAATAAAAATATAATCTATATAATTCTAGAAACTTTGTGTTTCTATAATATTTTTGTTAATGCACACAACATAGAAAATTGCCCGAAAACAATATACGGTCTAGATATAAAAACGGAAGTCAAATGTTCTAGAAATCAAAATAACCTCCATCACCCATTTCTACAGCGTATATCTAATAATAAATTGTGCTACCCTATCAAAATATGGTTTTCAATACCATCAAATATTCAACTATATCCACGTTGTTTATATACATACGCATTTTTCGTTATTATCGGAAGCTGCAGTTAGTTTGAATTATAATAAAGCTGAACATGAAGATTCTATTCAAATTTTTTATGAATTAGAAACGCTATTTGGAAATGACACATTTTTCAACGCGATATCAAGACACGAAAAGCACAAAGTGATTCTGTTTTTAAGGAAATTAAAATTTATTCCAAGACAATTTATAATATTTCATTTCATTGGACCATTAGTTCCGACTTTAGAATCTTTGTGTACACTTTCAAAAATATTAAATATAAAACAATATGTATTTACTAAAAATTTTAACACTTACTCTAAGAATTCATTAAAAGTTAATATAGAAAACACATGAAGATCTTTAAATTGATAACATGCTTTTGGAAGTGTGGGGGATTTTCCAAGACGAATTAATAGAGAACGACTTGTTTCGCTTGAAGGATATTTATTTAATGATTTCACAAAGCTGTACATCGATAATGGGAACTAAAAATAATAACTTTCGGTTGGATCATTCGATCATAAGGCCCAATCATAATTTTGAACAACGATTTCTATGTACATTGACACAAGTAAATAACGAGTGCTTGCAGTTAGGCATAGTGCGATACAAAAGTTTACTGACTACTTTGGAATAAAGTATGCTACAGCTCGGCCAGCCTGATCGAGTAATCGCCCTGATTACATTTTTTCAAAATAACTTAAGATTCTTAATACAGCGATAATATTTGTTTCATTTACATAAATAGATAATAAACATTTAGTATTTTGTAAAGTTAATAATGTTAATAAAATAAATTGTCTTTTGATGAACATCGAACATTTACATTTTTGAAAAGTAATAAAATTCAATGATGTTTTTGTTTTATAGAAATTTCATTCTCTGAAAATAATACCAAAGTTTGCATCCAATGAATTTAAAATATCGTGAGAATTTGCATGCAATTATTTATATAATGGATAATACATTAAAATATACATACATATGATTATATATTTGTACGAAATTATATTATAAAACATTAATACAGATATACATATATGGATTATTTATTTATAAATCGAGATCTGAGGAAAATTGTTTGGTTTTTATCTTTCGTTTTTTTTTCTTTTTATTTGGTAGTAGTAAAATTGTTTTTTTTTTATTAATTAAAATCGTTGATATCATGATCTCCAACGTCATCCGCGTCTTCGTCATGTTCCAAGATATATTTAGTCAAAAATGGCCTCATATTAGAAGGTGATGAGACTCCCCTATATGGTAATCGGGTTATTTGTAGACCATCAATATCTTTTATTAGGTACCTATCGTTAGGCATTACTTTCTCTATTTCGTATGGACCCCTAAATTTTGCAAATAGTTTCTTATTAATGCCAGGAGTGTTTATAATATTTTTTACCATTATGTAGTCTCCTTCTTTGTACACATGGGGTTTCTTATGGCGCTTATCATAATAAATCTTGTTTAAGTTTTGGCTTTTTTCTATATTTTCACTAGCTTTATTTCTCATGTCTTCGAATCTTACTCTTTTGGAATCCAATTTAACATTTAAAAACTCTTTGACGCGATCACAAAACTGTCCCTTCGGGTTCGTTCCGAACAAGAGTGTACTGGGCGAAAAACCTGTGCTACGATTCAACGTATTATTAAGAGCGAATTCAATTTTTGCAATATTCTTATCCCACCCACTAGTAGTACTAGAATCACATTCCTTGGCCAACATGGGAATAAGAATTCGATTTATTCTCTCTATTTGGCCATTAGATTGAGGAGAATGTGTTGCAACTTTTGTATGATAAATGTTATTTGCACTCATAAAATCTGAAAATTCCTTTGACGTGAAACAACTCCCACGATCGGATATAATCCGATTTGGCCTTGAATAGTTTTCAAAATATGACTTTAAACAGATGATGGCTTCTTTAGTTTGGGTAGTTTTAACTGGATAAAGCTTTAAAAATTTTGTAAAACCATCTATTACGCAGAGAAGGTGTTTTTTGCTCCCAGATGATAATGGACCAAGGTGGTCAATATGCAATGTGTCAAAGGGCATATTTCCCTTAGGTATTGGATGCAAAATTCCTTGAATTTTTCCAGAATCAGGAGAAAAACAAATACATTTAAGACAGGTTTTAATATAGTTTCTGATTTTATCCTTCATTTTAGGAAACCAGTAGGTTGTGGATAGGTGTTCGAAACACTTGTCAACCCCTAAATGGCACATTGCTTCATGATGAGTTCGAATTACCTGGTCTTCCAAATTTAGAGGGACATAAAAAAGAACCTTTTCTTTAGTTTTTCGATATATTAGACCATCTATCATCTGATAAATTGGGCTTTCAGTTTTTTCTAACTCTTTGATGATTAATAATATCTTAGGATCCTGTCTCTGCACTGCTGCTAAAACAAACTCAAATGATTCATCTTCAACGTGGAGTATATTAAATGATCTACTAAGAGCATCAACGTGACTCATCATGCTCCCTTTACGGTGCTCTACCTTGTAGTCAAAACTTTGTAGCTCTAAGGCCCAACGAGAAATGCGCGGATTAATTGACTTTTTCTTTAGAGTCAATGTCAGTGCTTGACAGTCTGTGACTATTTTAAAAGGTATTCCAATGAGATATATTTTAAACCGTCTTAAGGCGTAAATAATTGACAAAGTTTCGAGCTCGTAACTGTGGTATCTACTTTCAACTTCTGTGGCTCGCTTCGAAAAATAAAAAATCGGATGGAATTTGTTATCGTGTTGTTTTTGGAGTAAAACGGCACCGAAGCCTACACTACTCGCATCACAATGCAACTCCGTTACGTTATGAGGACTATAGATTGAGAGAACTGGAGATTGAGAGAACTGGAGATTGTAAAAGCTTGGTTTTTAGTAAATTAAAAGATTCTATTTCATTAACACCAAAAACAAATGGTGCGTTTTTCTTCAAAAGGTCGTACAATGGTTTGGCTAAATTTGAGAAATTTTGTATAAATTTTCGAAAATATGAACAAAGCCCCACGTAACTGTGAACCTCTCTTGTACTCTTGGGAATTGGAAAATTCCTTATGGCGTTGGTATTGGCATCATTTGGCTTTATACCATCTTTATTTATTTTATATCCCAGGTATTGGATTTCGGTTTGTAAAAAAGAACACTTGTCTAATCTAAGATCAAAACCATTTTGAATTGAAACCTGAATGACTTCTTTTAAAATATCTAAATTCTCTTCTACAGTTTCTGTAGCAATTAAAAAATCGTCCAAATATGTCAGAATCTTACCTTTCGCAATCAAATCTTTAAATACTTGCTTAATAAACCGTTCGAACACAGATGGACCATTTTTAAGGCCAAATGGCATCTTTACATATTCAAATTGCCCTAGAGGCGTCGTGAAAGACGTGTATTTAATTGAGTCTTCCGCCATATTAACATGGTGGAAACCATCTTTTAAGTCGAGGGTTGTGAAAAACGTTTTGTTCTTAAGACGATCAATGTGATCCTCTATTAACGGTAAGGGATAATTGTCTCTTAAAGTTATCTTATTTAATTCGCGGTAATCAACGCAAAGCCTAAGCTCCCCACTCTTCTTCTGGACCAGAACTATGGGTGACGCAAATGAGGAAGTCGACTCGCGGATAATGCCTTTTTTCATTAAATTTTCTAAAATCTCTTGAAGTTTTAATTTATGCACATACGGCAATCTCCTTGATGGACAATGAAATGCAGTTTCTTTGGATAAAACTATTTGCATTTTTAAAAAATCATTTGATGGCTTATTAACTTTCGAAATAGAGAAAGCTGGTGTAACGATCCTAATAACGTTTTCTTTTATAACCTCAGGTAAATGTTCATTAATATTAAGATCTAATTTACTCACATTGCAACTCAGGTCAATATTCATAACCTTAAAAACAAAGTTGACATCATCACCTGTACTTATCAGCTCATTATTTTGACTTGTTGCTGGAGCATCGCGAACGCCAGATGACACTTGGAGATCTCGATCAATTTCATTTACATAATTCTTCTTTTGTTGTTGTAGAACCAAACCATTTTTGCCCATAAAATCTCTACCTAAAATTACAGGATAAGACATTGAATTATTCTTAACAACTAACATTTGTAAATTTATAAATGAATTTTCAAAAGATATGATACAACTTATACTTCCTAGTACATCCAGCGGGCTGTTGTTTACTCCAACATATTTATGGCTTCTCAGGTCTAATGTTGATATCAAAACCGGAGGTATATACTTAGCTTGAACAAAACTGATTGGGACCCTGAATCCAAAAGAGTCAAGAGTGTTGCTGATGAGTCCATTTGATCACTGACAAAATTAAAGCTGATGTTTTTCTCGAATTCATTGTTTGATGATTCGCTCTCTTCACATGTGTTCACGCTGGCTGGCAAATCAATTTTTTTTTTTCTTCGGCTCGATCATTCGTATTCACAATCATGACTGATTTCTTCGCATAGCAGTGCGGTGAAATGTGTCCCTGCTTCCCACACTTAAAACACGAAACTTCTCTCTTATCAGGTGTTGTTTGAGTGCTGATTCGATTAAAACCTTGATTTGTGAGATTTGATCGGCTTGGTGTAATGTTGCGTGCATGAGAACTATTTGGTGTACTTCTCGATGGTCTGACGTCAGAAAAATTGTTTCGGCAATTGCGTTTTAACTTCTCATATTTGCGTAAAGCTGATTTTAATTCAATGATGGTGTTGGCGTTATACAAAATTGACTTATTAATTTCAACATCTGCTATTCCTTTAATT
The DNA here is from genome assembly GCA_920104205.1 of Eupeodes latifasciatus. Lineage (NCBI taxonomy): Eukaryota > Metazoa > Arthropoda > Insecta > Diptera > Syrphidae > Eupeodes > Eupeodes latifasciatus. Next base: position 150,112,366 of record OV049926.1, on the reverse strand, counting down.
ATAAATTGAATAATGTCTTCTTCTTCAATGTCACTTTGTGAAGCTATTTCCATTATTGAAAGAACGTATTGCTGGAAAGTCTCGTCATGACGTTTTTTTCTAATTTGAAGATCGCTGTATACATCAGCCTTAGTCACGTTCTTTTTAAACTCATTGACCAAATAAGTTTTCATATCTTGCCAACTTTTTGTAATGATTGTTCTGATGTATAATTTGGCTGTACCTGTCAAAAGTCTTTTTGCCGTAAAGAAATTTACTTCTTTCATCCAGGCCTAAGATTTCGGAATAGTCTTCGAATTGTTCTATCCAACGTTGCACAGGTAAATTGTCGTCGCCACTAAAAGGGGGTATGGAGTCTTCAATATCCCTGAAACAAACTGTAGTCGATTTGGTACTGGGTTGCAGACT